>CM028344.1:5815264-6283351 GCA_016618105.1 Dendrobium huoshanense | reverse complement strand
AATTTAAGACTGAGTAAATATGGATTGATTTTTTATAAGAATCTTTATTTTGATTATTAATTTTTAATTTCTTTAGTCAAAATTCCTACAAAAGGTGTATGCAGCTTAGCAATTGTGCACACATGCAGTAGGAGGTAAATTAAGTCTTTTAATTTCTGTAAAGATCATATTGTACGATCTGGATCAACTATATGATTTTAATAAACTATGGATTACTTAAAATATTTAATTAAATAAACTAAATATATAGTAATCATTATATATGATCCAAATCTTACAAGATGATCCATAGAACTTGAAACCCCTACAATCGACAACAAATTAAGTAGTATTTTTAATTTCAAATTTTGAACTATTTATATTGTATAATCCCTAATGTACTATAAGATGTTTTTAAATCTAACATAATCTAATTCTAAAATTAGGCAATCGTATCATATAAATTAATACTTCAAATAATATTATACAATGGATTGTACCATACTGAACGACTCAATTTACACCAAGGATGATATTTAATGGACACCAATAATACTAGATAAACATCTTATTTTATTGAATTAATCATACCATACATCCCTTATATCATACTAGCTGATCCATTTAAATATTTGAACTAATTGTACAGAGCCTTGTTCATCATATAGTACTAATAGCATGAAAAGAATAAACTGTACTATTCAATCCTTGATCGTACTATATGATTAGAAATGGATGACTAAAACCTTTAGGTTTTTCTGAAGCCGCACATTGAATTCCTCTCATTTTACTTTGAAGAAGTTTTTGGCTATTGAGATATTTTCTAAGAGAATACTTTGAGAGATCTTAGATGTTGGAGAAGGAGAAGTTATGTATAAGGGAGAAGTAGTGTGAGGAGATTTCACATGGATGGTCCAAGAAAGCTTCTTCCTTAGTTCCTTAATGTGTCCATATTAATCTTCTGGGTTGATCCAAGAAGAAAGTCTTCAAGGTTGAAGATCATCAAGCTCTTTGTCTCACTAGGAGTGTAAAAAGGATTATGGGTTATCTACCTTAGCAGAAAGGGTGAAAAGGATTGCAATCTCTTTGCATCACCAGGAGGGTGAAAATATTTTTGTACTCTACCACATTAGGTTGGTCAAAAAATTTGTGTAAATGCTAAAGGAGGGTCTTTAAAGGATTAGTTCAATTCCCAGAGAGGAAGATGCTTGGGAGTGGATGTAGGTGAAGCTTTGATTGAACCACTATAAATTTTTGGTGTGCTTGTTCCTATTTATTCCACACTTTTTTCTTGCATTTTTATTCCTTGCATAATATTTTTTTGAAATCTAAGATGATAACATTGTGATAACTTTGGATTATTTTTTGTGAAAAGAAAATATATTAAAATAAAATAAATATATATATATATATATTTAGTTCAATAAAAAATACAAATTTCATTTTGTTCGTTGATATTTGCTTTCATGTGTGTGGTAGTTTGACAACATTTTAAAGGAAAAGGTTATTGAAAAAGATATGTTTAAACACAAATTTACTCCCATGTTAGTGTGCTTCTGTAATTAAAGTCACTCTATCGATCAATATTGAATTTTCAATTGATATTAGAATGGGTCTCAAAATTAGTGTATTAAAAAATATCTGAGAAAGTTTAAATTGCACATTTTGGAATTTGTAATACTGCAGAGGGTTATTCAATAACTCATTAAAAACTTGATGAGGTAAAATTTATAATATGACAACTAATAAAAAACTACTATCCTTAAACTTTAAGCTTTAATAAATTTAGGTCATAGTTGATTAGGTAGAAAGTAATAATTTATGCTGACTTCTTCATTATCAAATAGTCTATAACCAAGAAAGATGCCAAACCTAGGATTATTAGATGGATTTTATTGTTACAAGAATTTGATGTGGAATTTCTTAATTAAAAGGGAGTTAAAAACCAGGTCACTGATCATTCATCCTGATTGTAGTTAAAAAAAACTTGTACATGCTAAGAGTGGCATAAATGAGTTTTTCTTAGACTAGAAACTATTCAAATTAAGGGACAATTATGTTCCTTGGTATGTTGAAATATAGAATTACCTTTTTATTTGTCTTATACCTTTTAAAATGACAAATATTGAAAAGGAAAATTTTATGCATGTTCTTACGTTCTATTTTTGGATAACACATATAATCTCATAGTCGTACATTGCATTTTGATGATAATAAATATTAATGGTTATAAACTCTTTGTATTATATATATATATATATATATATATATATATATGATACACTCATTGTATTTTATGATACACATAGGATTTAATCATTGGGCACCAATAATGGTCATATTAATTATTTTGGATGATCAAGTATTTGGTCCTAATGTATTGATTACTCATCATACTGTATGATTTCCTTTAGTCAATAATTATACCAACGAATCCTTAGGATTTTTGAAATTACACTGATCATACTCGTCGATCCCCCATCATAATATATGATTTATCCATTGAATGTATATTCTCAATGATACATTTTGGATGGACTAGATCATATTGTACGATTCACCTATCATGATGTATAATTAAACTAATCTATACAATCGAGAAAACTTCATACCAATTCAACACACCTTCAAACTTTAACTCATTTCTTCCTTAGATACACTCTCCTAACTAGCTTTCATGTCTCCACAATATACTTGTTTAGATTCCAACCAAATGGTATATGAAATATTTCAATGTGAGAAGAATGAGGACACTTATTCTCTCTATTGAGGCCACTCAATCATGGATTCCAAAGTAATTAATAAGGAGAATCATCATATCATGTACTTGTGTTATTTGCCACTTCTACTCTTTAGTGCATCATTTGCATAGCCTTTCCTTACTATGCTAAACACCTACTTCATTTTTTTGCCAACCTTTTGTATCATTTCTAAATGTACCACCTTACAGTCCCAAGTTAGTTAATACAAGTTATAATCCATTAAGATGACTTGCTTGAATATCTTCACTTGCCCATTGCTGGTCAAGCCCAACATTTCTTTTAGATGTCCTTAGATTATAATTTGACCACTATCACTACAATAACTTTGAACTCTCCTTTACCTAACTATTAGTATTTAGTGATTTCATTTGTTTTAAATGCCCATGTCATTTAGCATGTACTCAATAATAGTGTTATTCCTAATGTTATTGACAACATAAATATCACTCCTTTATTATCTTTGGCCACCTTTTATTATACATATCACATGCAACTCTTTTTTTTTTTTTGAAAAGATGCAAATTGCATTAAAAGAAAAAAAAAACAATTACAAACTTGAACTGAAAGAAACTACTAGGTAATCCTTTGAAAACATTGCAAAAGGAAGCCTTTTTAAAAGAAAATTAAGCAAAAGAAATTATTTGAAAAATAGGAAATATCATAATGAAAATAAGATCCCCTGCTCCTCATTTTAATCTAATCGGGGTGGAGGGGATACCAAAAATTAAATAACCAAAAAGGTTGATTTATATCCCAAATTTCTTGATTTAGTAAAAAATGAGAAATAGAAAGATGCTTAAATTCCATTAATCTAGCTCCATATTTCAAATACTAAACTATGATTAAATTAAAACTAAAATAAATAGAACAACTTATCAAAGAGAAAACAATAAAACGTAAACAAGATTCTATAGCCAATAGAGAAAACTTGATCTTCACAGCTCCAAAGGCTCCGATTTTCATAAACTTCTCCACCTTCATTCAAACCACAAACAAGCCTTGAACTTCTAAAACCAGACCAATAAGCTCCATAGTCTTGGAAAGAAAGAACTCCCTCTTAAAGACTACACCACCAATGGAAAATTCATTCACAACAATCCCTAAATTTGCAATACCATTGAAATCCTTAACACAATCCTATTGATACTTACGTCTTCAAAAACCATAAGCTTGTAATGAAACAAATAGTGAAATTCCTCCATCACATTCACCAAGAATTCCCAATTTCCTTCCTCTAAGGCTAATTTTGATAGGACCAAACAAATTCAAATCTTTTTTCAACTTTTTCTTATGTTGCACATATTTAGATGACAAATGAATCATATTTCCACCTTCAATCAAACCTTCTCTATCTTTCACATTATCCTTACAGGAAAAAGGAGGAACCGCAATAGACTTTTCACTTTCAAAATTTGGAACACTTCCAATACCATCTTCAAAAATAGCAACACCACCATCGAACTCAACATTTTTAGCATTATCTTCTTTCACATCTTCTTCAATCTTCTCATCAGGCTTTGATATTATGACTTACATATCACCATCATTATGAGTAATAACTTCCTCAGGAGCTAATGAAACATCAGCAAGATCAAAAGAATTTTCAAAAGAAACCTCATTTCCAAATAGCACAACTTGATAACTAGAATTTACATCAAGTCCATTAACAACACCAAAATTTCTCGCATTTGAAATAAATTCAACATCTTCCATTAAAATCGAATCAGCGTAAGAATTGCAGGCCCCACTAGTACATAATAACATCTGTGAAGACTCTTTTTTACTATGAAGTTTAGAAGAAAATTTTCTAACATTAATATCCTCACTAACCACCTTATCAGCATTAGCCTTGTAATCTTTCACAGAACTTTACAATATAGTATTTACTTTGTTACCGAATACAACTTTTGAAGCAAATTTGATCTTCACACAATTATTATGTGAAGTAGTAGATGAATTGGTTTTATTTTTCTTTCTACCATAATTGACATGAATCCAAGGACCATACACATTAGACTCCATTTGAGCACCATTAACAACTCCATATTCATTTTTATCAACTTCAACTCCAATATTTTGAAAGACATTACTAGTATATCCCAATGCAGAAATTTTCACATTTTCCCATTATCTGGATCATCAAGTTTACCTTGGTTTAATACTCTAATACAACCTTGTAAATTATGTCCAACTTTTCCACATTTGAAGCATAAAGAAGAAATTTTTTCATAATGAACTTTTTGGAAGTAACGACTAAAACTGCCTTTAATCTAAACACTTTATGGTAATTGTTCATCAAGATTGATACAAACAAAAATTCTAGCAAATTCTCTCCTACCCCAATTAAACATATTATAATCAAGAAATAATGGTAAACCAATCATTGAAGCTATTCTACTGATATTATTCTCATCCCAACAAAATAAGGGGAGTTAAAGCAGTCAGATCCACATAGGAGAGAACAAATTTTTCAAACTTTTGGTAGAAAACTTAGGAGTCCATTCTTCCTTACCAATAATATGTCCATCTACAAACCATGGACCTCCACTCAATATAGCTTCCTTGCTTCCTTAGAATGAAATGAACACACATCCAATCCATACTTAAGTTAGTCAGGTGAAAAGCTCCTATATGGCTCCATTGTCTACATAACTCAGTGCTAATGATAGGATATGAAATAGAACTACTAAAGACTTTGACAACAATAGAATTATGAAGCTTATTGAAAATATTTTTCTCATTATCAATCTACAACTTGACTGTAATTCCATCCTTAGTCATATAAAGATTAAATTCTAAATTCACCACCTTATATACAGCAGTTTGATTCATGCGACATTAGTATTCTTAGATAGTGCAATCTCATAAGAAATCTCAACACTATTACGTTTAGGATTACCACCCATAATCAATGAATCAATCATCCCATTATTTTTAGTAGAATTAGAGTTCAACTTCTGTTCAAATTCCATACTCGAAAAAGAAACAACTTGCATAAAGGATAGAGGCTTTCAATCTTTAAGAACGGATTTTGAAAATCTGCTGCCTTTAAGTTTTAAACCAGAAGAAGATGATGCTTCCAAATCATTTTTTTGATGTAGCAAATCTTCTTTCACCTTTAAGGATCAACAATCTTCTTGACCATCAGACCTTTTCCCATACCAGAGCAAACTTCTTTCATAAAAAAAACATTTGCATTCTCCTCAACGGGCTGATCTCTAATAACCAAAAAAGATCCCTTCATTATCTAATGAGTCAGAATAGGTAAAGAAGAAGGGTTGCTCGACAGTGAACGCCACAGATCAACCCCTTCCATACAGAGGAAAAATTTTTGAATTCAAAAACATACAGGATTTTCTCTCATATCACATGCAATTCAAATCATGTGATATGATATTTAGATACATTAAAAATCTCACATCTATTAAAAATCTACAAGCCTATCAAAAGCAGTATTTAGCCCTAGGATATATCATTGGCTATGTTTTAAACTCAAAATATAATATGACCTTTGCTGCACCACTAGATCACTTACTTATCTTCTTCACAAATTATTCATTTTATATCATCAATAATGAGTGCCATAGGGCTGTAATAGATGCATTTGATTTTAAGGAACAAGTAAAAGTATGAAGTAGATCATGTTTGGTTTAGCAACTAGTTAGCCTCCAGATACTACTACATGAAGAAACCACCACCACTTTAAGAAAATCCAAACTTTAAGAAGCAATTTAGGAAAACCTGAACCATAAGAGAAAGTTTGAGTGTTTTCTAGTGAGAGAAGTGATTTAAAATTTATGTTTTCCTATTTTTTATGGGAAGTTTCGAATGGTGGAGGAGGATCGCTGGCGATCGCCAACTATCATTCCTCCTTCACTCTGTCAAGCTTCATACAATCCACAAGGGTTCGTCGGAAGATTTAGTATCTATAAAGATCAAATGTTGGTGCCCGAAGGAAGATCGCAGAATGCTCATCCAATGAATTCGACTTTGCAGATTTAAGAAGAACTTCATCGACCAGTGTAATGATATACAATTAATTAAGGTAAAGGGAAGTCTATTATAGATAGTTAGGTAACTCCAAAATCTATGCATCCTTGACTGATGAGTCCAAATCATTGGAAGAATGATGTTGAAGCAACATCTTATAGTTTGAAGTTGAAGGTTAACATATTTATCACTCATAATGCTTCCGATTATTCAGACCCTACAATCAGAAATGATTTTAATCAAGATTTCATTTCATCTGTACCATCCAAACCTGTTGTGATTAAAAATGCAAGTGAATTGAATAATTTGGTTGAGAAGATGGATTTGGTGGAAAATATGGTGAATGTGAAAGTTCGTTAGGGATGTTAAGCCCTTAAGAAGTAGCCCAAGGCTAACCAAGAGAGGGGGTGAATTGGTATTTTAAAAAAATTTCTTTAGGTAAAGCATAAAATTAAAACCAAAATAACCACAGAAATCATAGTGCAAAAAATAAATAAACGCATAACCAAAACAAAGAAAGATCACACCGGATTTATATTGGTTCGGTTAATCCTTGACCTATGTCCACTCCTCGGAGGCACCCTCTGAGTATTGCACTAACTAAGTGTCTCTCCTTTATCTCCCACAGTTAGGCGGAGAAGCCTTTAAAATAGAATCCTTTTCACCAACCCCGGTGCGGTAGAGAACCGACTCCTTTTGCTTCCTCGTGAAGTGGGCAGACCATTTGCTGAAGTAGACCTCCCAAGAACCTCCCAAGGATGAAGGATGAAGAACGAACATGATGACTTGGAACCTTGCTTGGAGCAACCTTTGTGATCCCTCTCACAAACTCCCCCTCATAAGTTCCTCTCTCTCTCTCTCTCTCTCTCTCTCTCTCTCTCTCTCTCTCTCTCTCTCTCTCTCTCTCTCTCTCTCTTCTCTCTCTCTCTCTCTCTCTCTCTCTCTCTCTCTCTCTCTCTCTCTCTCTCTCTCTCTCTCTCTCTCTCTCTCTCTCTCCCTCTCCCAAGGCTCTCTCATGTCAAGACAATAACACTCAAGGTCTTGAGCATGAGAAAATTAGGGTCCTTTAAATAGAATTTCAAGAACCGACTTTATCATTCAGTACGATAGGAAGGCCGATCAGTACAAAATAAACTCAATCAGCCGGGATGATTTGGGACGATCAAAAGAATATTGGTTACATCGTCCAGACCGATACAATATTGTCCTGGCCGATTAGTTCAAATTCGAGTACAATCATCCTGAACATCACTCGAAATAGATGCTGACCGATGTCAATCATCCAGGACATCATCTCGGCCGATTCTGCGATCGGCCCACCCGATGTGATCATATCAATCAACCTTAATTTCTTTCCATAATTTCCATATTAATTTAAGCATAATTGTGCTGCATCATTGAGGCTAGTATGGAGATTATCCTAGCCGATATTTTGAAATAATGAGTACCTAAATTGATCATGGTGGCTAATTCTTTCTAATTTTAGCCTATTGTCCTAGCTGATACAAGTATCATCCAGAATGATTTGCTTGATGATGGCCGCTTAACCAGGATGCCCTAATTAGGGTTTCTATTTTTAGTTGAATCATCCTGGCCAATATGAACATCATCCAGGCCGATGTACTCAAAACAAGAAAATTCATAAAACCCCTCAAGTGTGTGTGTGCAAGGTTACTTAGCATCAGGAACTACTTTTATAATTGACTGAAGAAAGGAAAAAATATAGACTTGACTCAACCTAAATCTACCCGATTTTGAGCTAGCTTGAGGTTCATTCGATAAAGTGGACCTAAAAAGTTAGTAGGCATGGCAGTCATAAGAAATCATGTATGTTTGCTATCATTAAAATTCTAATCCAAAAACTTAGATTTGCATTAGAACGTTCATAATTGGCCAAATTCATGAAATATTAATCCACATTTGAATGTAAATCCAAATTTTGTTTTTGCTAAAATGTCAGAAGATAGAGTTGCAGTCAAGCTCAATTTAGATTGGGAGATGGCCAATGCCTAAGTGGTGTTATGGATGCAACCTCTAACTAAAATAAAGTTAAGCTTGTTAAAGCAGGTAAATCTTTAGGTCCTGTTGATTATATCCCGAGAAGAAGAAGTGGAGATGGAGGCGGTACTCTTGGTGCTGGGGACCATTCCCCATTGGTTTGGTGATATCTTCTTTCTTATTTTGGAATTGCAAAGGACCCAGAAAAAAGAGGCTTCTTTATATCTTAGGGAGTTGGTGAGGGAAGATGAGCTGTATTTTATTCGGTTGGTGGAGACGAAGTTGTCTAGTTTGGATAGAAATGATGTGAATAGGATTATTAGGGAGGAGTGGGACTTTTTTCATCATCCTTCTATTGGTACTTTTGGGGTATTCTTGTGTTGTGGAAAAGGTCAGAGTGTAGTTTTGAGGTTGTTTTTTATTCTTCTCAGGTTGTGTTTGGGTGCTTCCAATTTCATCATAAAGGATGTTGGAATGTTGTAATTGTTTATGGGAGTAAGGATGTGTGGGCTAGAAGATGATTATGGGAGTAAGGATGTGTGGGATAGAAGATGTTTATGGGAGAGTCTTGATAAGGTGTTGGTTGGTGTATTCCTTCTATAGTGGGAGGGTAGTTTAGTTGCATTTTTTCCAAGGAGGACAAAAGAAGTGGGAAGAGGTTTATTTTCTCCCAAGGTCCATAAGAGATGAAATCCTTTTTTTCTAATAATGATAAGCATGATATGTTGAAAATATATTTTCATGACTTATGTTTTGATGATTGACAAACACTATTGATTCTCTTGGACTGCATGTTGCTTCTAACTTTTCAAGAATCGAAGATCGGACGAACAAACGAAGCCAGTTCAAGATTGCGAAGGTTTAGGGTTAAGTCAGTCTGTACTTTATTTTTTCTTCTTGAGTCTATTTGTAATGGTCAAAGAGACTGATGCTAAGTAACCCTACACACACACTTGAGAGAATTAGAATTTCTGTTTTTACTCATATCGGCCAGGATGATATTTACATTGTCCTGGACGATCAAGCTTAAAACAGAAAGTTTAAATATGGATTCTTAATTAAGACAGCCATCATTAACAGATTGGCCTGGACGATACGTGTATCGGCCAGGATGATAAGCTCAAAATAGAAAAAAGTTGCTGCCATAGACAATTAAGGTATATTGTATTTTTAAATCAGCGGTCAGGATGATCATCGATCGGCCTGGACGATATTCTCAAATTATGCCTTAATTGATCAGGAAATCAAGGGAGTAATTAAGGATGATTGATACGATCATATCATCCTGGACGATCGCAGGATTGGCCAGGATGATCTATTCAAAAACCTTAGTTACTTCAGGACGATAAATATCGGCCAGCTCGAATTCAGGGCTATGCTCTGGACAATTTTTCTCTGATTTGAATTGATCGACCGGGATGATCGTGAGATCGGCCTGGACGATCAAGCCAATTTTAAATCATCCAAGTTTGCATTCAGGGCGATGCTCTGGCCGATCTTCTGAGTTTTGTACTGATCGGCCAGGCCGATGTCCATATCGGCCTGGACGATAATGTCGGCAACTTATAATTAATGAGCTTTTTTTGAAGCTCTTATATTTAAGAGCTCTTGTTTAACATTTTGAACAACCTTTTGGCTGCTGCCTTGACTTGAGAAGGCCTTGAAGAGAGAAAGAGAGAGAGGGAGAGAGAGAGGATCTTATGAGGGGGAGCATGTGAGGGGATTCACAAGGGTTGCTTCAAAGATCGCTCTGCTTCTTTTTCATCTAGAGTTTCTCATCCGTGGAAGGGTCGGTAGACGTAAGGAGTTAGCATCTGGTTGTGGTTCTCTACCAGCTTCAGGAGGAAGCAAAAGGAGATAGGTTCTCTGCCTTGCCGGGGGTGGCAAAAAGGAGGTTCTTGTGAGGGATTCTCCGCCTAGCCGTGGGGGCTAAAGGAGAGTCACGTTTGTAGTGCAATACTTGGAGGGTGCCTCCAAGGAGTAGACGTAGGTCAAGTTAACCGAACCACTATAAATTTCTGTGTTCTTGTTTCTTACTTCCGCACTTTAATTTTCGCATTTATTTTTCACGTGGAGTGATTTTGGTTTATATGTTTTTGTTCTTTATGAACAGAAATTTTTTAAAATACCAATTCGCCCCCCCTCTTAGTTAGCTTGGGACTAAGTTCATAGGGCTTAACATCCCGAACAAATTTTCAAGTGGTATCAGAGCGGTATTCAAAAATTTAAGTTTGAAAATTTTTTGAATTAGATTCATGGCTAACCTTGGGAATTATAACACTACGTAAGGGTATTCTATTACCCGACCTCCCCTGTTCGATAACCTACCTTTTGATTTCTAGAAAACTCGCATGTCAACGTTTTTAAAATCTACTGATTATCGCATGTGGATGCTTATCCAAGAAGGTTATTCTCCACCTTCTCGTGAAATTAATGGTGTTAAAATATAAGTTGTTTTTACTGAATGAAATTTCGATGAACAAGATTTAGCTCAATTGAATGCAAAATGTTTGAACTGTTTTTTCTGTGCTTTAAAATCTGAGGATTACATGCGTGTCTCTACTTGCAAAACTGGTAAAGAAATTTGGGATAAGTTGTGTATCACCTATGAAGGCAATACTGAAGTTAAACAATCCCGTTTGAATTTTCTCTTGCATGACTACGAACTTTTTCGTATGAAACCTCATGAATCAATTTCTAACATGTATACTAGGTTTACTCAGATATATATTTCACTGCATGCATTAGGAAAAGAACTTTCAAACTTTGAAAAAGTAAACAAGATTTTGAGATACTAGCCTTGGTCATATGATGCTAAATTCACTGCAATCACTGAATCTAAGGATTTCAACACTTATTCAATTGATATCTTACTTGGCTCACTCATTTCTTATGAACAAGGGGTGAATCAAAGAAATCTTGATGCAAGTGAGAAGAAGAAGGAGAAAACAGTTGCACTAAAGGGGCACAAATTAGATTCTAAATCTTTCAGGTCTAAAAGCGATGAAGTTGCCTTCATCACAAGGCAATTCAAAAGCTTTCTAAGGAAGAAACAAAAGCATCAACAAAATTGGAGAAAAGGTAAGGATCATAAACATGTTAAAAGATCTTCTGATATTGTTTGTTATGAATGCAGGAAACCAGGACATATGAGAACTGATTTCCCAACACTTCAAGATAACTCAAGCAAAGAAAAGGAAAAAGGTGAGGAGAAACCTAAGTCGAGGAAGGACAAGAAGAGAGTCCAAAAGGCGTTCTGGGCGGAATCTGGTAACGATTCATTTGAAATGGAACCTAAGAATGAAACAATAAACTTGTGTTTAATGGGAGAAGATCAAAGTGATGAGGAAGAGGTATGCAAACCAACCAATGATGAATTGTTTGAGATTTGTGAGAAAATACATGCATCATACAAAAAACTCAAGAAATTTCATACAAGCCTAAAATTAGAACTTTCAAATTTACAAAAAGAGCATGAAGTTTTTCTCAAAGATCATGCAATGATTGATTCAAATCACATGGCTCTTCTTGATGAATTTGATGATTTAAACAAAAAGCATTTGGAATTAATTGATGAACATAATGCATTAAAAGTTTCACACACCTCACTTAATTCTGATCTTAAGAAATCTAAAGAGATTGAGAAAAATTGAGGATTGATAATGATGCATTAAAAAGGACTAACTTGAGGATTCAAAATGATTTGGAAACATGTAAGAAAAATCAGATGACATCTACTTTTGATCCTAAGCCAAAACCTAGGAAGAGGCATTATAACTCAAATCATTTAAGAAATCCTTTTCGTGGAGTAAGATATTTTTCTTGTGGCATGCTAGGACACATCTCACACACTTGCACTGTTCACCATAATACACATTGGGTGTGGAGACCTAAGGTGCATGATTCACAGCATACCATACCTACATTGCATTCTACTTTTTTTAAAAAGGGGCCCAAACCAGTTTGGGTTCCAAAATCTGACTGTTATTGAGTTTTGCAGGTGTGCTCTCACCAAAGACCATGTGGGAGCACAGGATAACTAGACATATGAAGGCTCGCAGCTCATAAATGCTTAAACCTGCTGCTTCAATAAATTCTTGAAATGTGTTTTTGTTTTAGTGTGTTTTATTTCTGCTTTGTTATTGTTTTAATTTGTTTTGTTTTCTCTTTGATTTTATATTTGGTTTTCCATATGTTGAATCTTTTCAAGATTTTAAATTTTTGAATTTTGAAGATAGTGTTTAGCTTTTCTAAAATTGGTTAAAGAAAAAAAAACACCGTTGATGGTTTCCCTCCTTCTGACCTTGCTAGTGGTATGATTTTCTTCTCTAAACAAAAGTCTAACTCATTTGAGCCAATGGTTTTTGAAACTAAGATTCTTTTTAACTTGCTACAATAACCTATCTTGTACATAATATCCAAAGTTCTTATATATCTTTCAAGTTATTTAAAATCTTGTCATTGTTTTTATCACATGATTTTGATTTTGTTTTGTGACTTATTCTTCCCTATGTTAGAGAGAGAGCTCCTATTCTCTAATATTTGGAGGATATACTCACAACTAAGGGTCTTTTTAAGGGTTTTGTTAAAGGGAATGTAGCTTGAAAGAATTAAGAAGGAAATTAAAAAGATGCAAATTTGAAATATATTTATACACAAAAGTGTATCAAAAATCAAGATGCTCAAAGAGCCAATTCAAAGACAAAAGAGGCATAAAATGAGCCCACTAATTTCAAGCTACTATCTCTTCTCTAAACTCTTAAAACTTAGAGAATTCATTGATTATTTGATGATTTCAAAGGCTTGATTTAAAATTCCTTGATTGACACAAATTAATTTGTTTTATTATTTATGAGATTTTTTCTTTGTAAACAAGTTTTGATTGGATCTTCTTTTTGCCCAATTAGGTTTATTCTGAGTTAAACATTTTTGTTTTTCAAAAGAAAATTTGTACCATAAGGGATGTTTGATCTAGGGATAACATAATTGGATATTTTACTTTTGTCTGATTAGGATTGGTTAAACTCTTTGATCTTGTGGAACTCTAAAATTTAATTATTTGAGAACTTCTCATATAAAGCCTTGATAAAAAAAAAATAGAAAAATTAAAATTCAAAAATATTCATTTTTTATTTATTTTCATTATTTTTAGCTCTTTATTACTGTGTTTTTGTTTGTTTTTATTTTGTTTTATTTTTGAGGGCTTTGATCATCACCATTCTTCATTGATTTTCAAATTCTAGTCACATCGTCCTAGCCGATACATGTATCGTCCTTGACGTTTAGACAAAATCTCTTCAAATTCAATTTGCTGACCTTTTCTATGCTTAATGTAACTCATCATTCTGGACGATACAATATCATCCTGGACGATCTGATCAAACTTTGTTGCAATCATGATGATAGTCCTAGCCGATAGAATATTTTGTCTGGCCGATGCATTTTATATGCATCGTCCTGGCTGATACACTGAATCGTCTTGGATGATCCATGTGTCAGCATGTTTAAATCCTTAAAATCGGCCCCGAACGATCCATTATTGAACAATCGTCCTGCCCGATCCAAGTTCATCGTGGACGATACACGTGGCAAAGATTTAAAATGTTTTAACTTCGGCCGGTACGATCAATTATTGTGCATCATCCTGGACGATACACCTAATCGGCCCAGACAATCTGCTTTTTCAACGGTCGTCCGGATTGCCTCCTCGGAATGATCGCCAGTGTCTAATCGTCCTGGCCAATATCTGATAGGCCTGAATGATCTGACCGTCTTTTTGACCAATCGATATGTACATAATTATTGAGCCATATCGGCCTTGACGATTCTGCGATCGGCCTGGCCGATATGGCCATTTTTTTAAATTCTGGCCAATCCAGTCATATTTTTCACCTCATCCCTTCTCCTCTTGTGTCTCCTTGCTAACTCTCTTCTATGGCTGGTGGGAAACATGTTCGACAAACTTCTGGGAGTTCTTCGAGGGCTAGGATTGACCCTCATTTCAGGGAGGTAGAAGATAAAGATTCCTACCATCGATATAAAGAGTGTGGGATAATTGTCTCCAGAATCATCAATCCTGCCCAAATCTCATGCCCGGTAATGGATCTTTTCGCTCACACCTCCCTTTGTTTCATTATGTCCCTTGCTTTCCCCTTTAATACCAAGTTTCTTCAAGAATTCTTTGCAATCCTTCACATTAACCCTACCTTCACAGCCCTGTCCTCCTATGTGAATCGACGCCCCGTCGAAATCACTTATCAGGACTGTGTTAAACTGTTACAGCTATTCACCATCGGGGATAAGCTGCACTTAATTGCTTCAGATCCTGACCTTGACTAGTCCACGGCGAATCACTTCCTTCGCCAGACTAATGCACCTTTTCATATTGGAGAGACTAGCTCTTTAGTCAAAGATGCTAGGACAATCCAACATGTCCTTCGCACCTCCATAATTCCAAATGTCGGGGACCGAATCCACATCACCCCTCTACTTTCCCTCAAAACTTTCTACATCATGGCTCATAGAAAATTTAATACTGCGGACCTAATTTTTTGATACATTGATCACTTAACCACAATCTACGATTTAGGTCATAAGTGAAAACCCAATCTAGCCTTAGGACACATCATAGCCTATGTCCTTGAAATCAAATACCAACTTTAGTATCCTATTCCACCTAACCTCCCAACTTCCTTCTACTCAAACAGTTCCTTCAGTACCCTTCACAGTACTCGTCTCCACACTGAGGATGAGGAACCTCGGGGGGCTAAGGAGGAGGAGGCTCCCGCTCCCGTTCCTGATCATGTTCCTCTACACCAGCACTCACTGGTTGATCAGTTGATAGAGAGGTTAAATCGATGGGAGACTCGCTTTGACGCCTACATTGCTGCATAGGAGCAACAACATTCTGAGGACATTGCCCTCTACGAGCAGCACTGTACTGAGGATTTAGCCCGATTTGATAGATACATGACTCACCAGCAGCAACAACATGACCTGGACATCTCCTGGTTCCATGCTCAGTTTACTACGCTTGCCAGCTACTTTCAGCAGCCACCTCCACCACCTCCATCTGATGATCAGGGTCCCTCATTTTTCTAGTCCGTGTTTTCTGCTGTCTGTTTTCTGTTTCTATAGTTTATCTTGTGGTTTATTTTATCTTCTTTTGTGTTGTTTTCTTTTTTCTTTTATGTGTCTAATACCCTCTTTTTTTTATGACAAAAGGGGGAGTAGGTTGTGCTAGGAAAATTTGATTTTCTTGTAATTTTTGAAATTTTAATGAACTGCCTTTTCTTTTTTTGAGTTTTTCCTACTCGTGTTTGTCATCATCAAAAAGGGGGAGATGGTTGCAAATGTATTTTCATGACTTATGTTTGATGATTGACAAACACTATTGATTCTCTTGGACTGCATGTTGCTTCTAACTTTTCAGGAATCGAAGATCGGACGAACAAACGATGCCAGTTCAAGATTGCGTAGGTTTAGGGTTGATTCAGTCTGTACTTTGTTTTTTCTTCTTGAGTCTTTTTATAATGGTCAAAGAGACTGATGCTAAGTAACCCTACACACACACTTGAGAGAATTAGAATTTCTATTTTTACTCATATCGGTCAGGATGATATTTACATCGTCCTGGACGATCAGGCTCAAAATAAAAAGTCTAAATATGGATTCTTAATTAAGGCTGTCGTCATTAACAGATCGGCCTGGATGATACATGTATCAGCCAGGACTATAAGCTAAAAATAGAAAGAAGTTGCCGCCATAGACAATTAAGGTATACTATATTTTTAAATCATCGGCCAGGACAATCATTGATCGGCCTAGACGATATTCCCAAATTATGACTTAATTGATCAGGTAATCAAGGGAGTAATTAAGGATGATTGATACAATCATATCGTCTTAGACGATCGCAGGATCGGCCAGGATGATATATTCAAAAACCTTAGTTACTTCAGGACGATAAAAATCTGCTAGCTCAAATTCAGGGCTATGCTATGGACAATTTTTCTCTGATTTGAACTAATCAGTCGAAATGATCGTGAGATCGACCGAGATGATCGTGAGATCGGCCTGGACAATCAAGCCAATTTTAAATCGTCCAAGTTTACATTCAGGCCGATGTTCTGGCTGATCTTCTGAGTTTTGTACTGATCGGCCAGGCCCATATCCATATCGGCCTGGATGATAATGTCAACAACTTGCAATTTATGAGCTCCTTTGAAGCTCTTCTATTTAAGAGCTTTTTTTCAACATTTTGAACAACCTTTTGGCTGCTGCCTTGACCTGAGAAGGCCTTGAGGAGAGAAAGAGAGAGAGGGAGAGAGAGAGGATCTTGTGAGGGGAGCTTTTGAGGGGATTCACAAGGGTTGCTTCAAGGATCGCTCTGCTTCTTCTTCGTGTAGAGTTTCTCATCCATGGAAGGGTCGGTAGAGGTAAGGAGTCAGCATCTGGTTGTGGTTCCCTGCCAGCTTCAGGAGGAAGCAAAAGGAGATAGGTTCTCTTCCTTGCTGGGGTGGCAAAAAGGAGGTTCTTGTGAGGGCTTCTCCGCCTAGCCGTGGGGGCTAAAGGAGAGTCACGTTTGTAGTGCAATATTTGGAGGGTGCCTCCAAGGAGTGGACGTAGGTCAAGTTGACCGAACCACTTTAATTTATGTGTTCTTGTTTCTTGCTTCCGCACTTTAATTTTTGCATTTATTTTTCACGTGGTGTGATTTTGGTTTATGTGTTTTTGTTCGTTGTGAAAAGAAATTTTTTAAAATACCAATTCACCCCCCCTCTTGGTTAGCTTGGGACTAAGTTCATAGGGCTTAACATCCCGAACAAACTTTCATGATATAGGTATTATTGGACGAAGATTTACTTGGTGTAATAATGAGGATGGCAACTTGAGGATTTGGGAAAGGTTGGAGCGATGTTTGTTGAACTCCATAGCTCTTCAGCAAGTCCCCAATAATTTGGTGAGACATTTGGCAAGAGTGGCTTCTAATCACACTCCAATTGCTTTTAAAATTAATGACACTTTGAGGTTGATTTACAAATACATCAAATTTGAAGATGTGTGGATATCTTACTCTGTTGCATAGACTGTGGTACTCAAAGCTTGGAGAAGGAAGGATTTTGTTATTGATGCTGAAATCCTAAAAGGTAAGCTGAATAGATCTCTTAAAGCCTTATATTATTGAAACAAGAATAAAGTAAGGGATCTATCCACGTTGAAGGATACTTTGAAGAAGGATTTATGCAGTTGCAAATTGAAGAAAGCTATGAAGGTGGTCTTAATTAGCGGGATTTACTATTATTAAGGAGTAAAGTGAGCGAACTCAATGTCACATTAGCTCAGTTATCAATCTGCTGGAATTAGAGAGCTAAGACTAAATGGATAAAAGAAGGAGACACCAATTCTAATCTTTTTCATGACTATACTTCAGCTATAAGGAATGGGAAGCAAATTAATCAAATAAATGACAATGTTGAGGGTCTTGTGTCTTGATTCTAAAATAGTTTGTTAGACCTAAACTAATGTCCCAAGGCTAACAAAAAGGGGGGTGAATTGATAATTTAAAAGTACTATTGGATTTAAAAGTTAAAATTGATTAATGATTCATAGCAAGTTAATTTTAAAGTTTTCAAAAATAATTTTTCAACCACGAAAAACTAAACTTGCAGTATGTAAATAAGCAATAGAAATAAAAGACATAAAGGTTTATAGTGATTCGATCAAACACGACCTACATCCACTCCCTGAAGCATCCCACTTCAAGTATTGCACTATTACCAAAGTGACTCTCATTTTGCCTCCATAGAAAGGAGGAGAAGCCTTTACAAAACTCTCTTCCACCAATTTTCGGCGCGGTAGAGAACCGTTATCCTTTCAGACCCTCCAAATATAGGAAGATAACCTTCGTCCTTTCACACCCTCTAAGTATAGGCAGAGAACCTTCGTCCTTTCATACCCTCCTAGTGTAGGTAGAGAACCTTCTGCTATTCACACTCTACAAGTGTAGGCAGGGAACCTTCGGCTATTCACACTCTCCAAGTATAGGCAGAGAACCTATGAGCCGTTCACACTCTCCAAGTATAGGTAGAGAACCGGATCTTCTTGAAAGATCTTCACACGAGCAATCTAAAAAGACAAGAGAAAGAGTGACGAAACACAAATCACACATAGATATCCTTACCCTTGAGTAACCTTGTGAACCCTTAATGTTCCACTAAGAAGAAATCTCTCCCAAACTCTTTCTCACACTCTCTCCTTCAATTTCCCTTTACAAATCACGAAGACCAAATGACAAAAAGATTAAGTGAAAGTTTTTAGTGGACCTTTTATACAAAAGACATGAAAAACTATCCAAAAAATTGATTTTTTTCAAATTTGACCGACCACGATTGTAGCATACGATCGTATGTTCGTACATATGAATAGTTCAAATACAACTGTGTATGAACTCATTGTAAATCAGTACGAAATCTATTCATACCTGATCATCATCCGATATGAACCAAGTTCATCCGGTAAGCACATGAACCTTTTAAACTTTGTTTATATAAAAAGTCAGGACAAACTGAATGATAACAAAATAGAGACGTTTGTCCTGGGACAAAATTAAATATCGTCCATACGATCTTTGTTCGAAGGAAGAACAGAGGCTTTCGTCTTCAGATAATCATAAATATCATCCAGTATAATATGCATCCAAGGATATAATAGATACGTTAGGCTTGGGTCAAAATTAAATATCATCCGCACGATCTTCATTCAAAGACAGAACAAAGACGTTCTCCCTGATACGAAAATAAATTTTGTTCCGTACGATCCATACTTAAAAAAAACTTTTATCCTCTATGTTCATTCGACAGCTCACTAGAGACAATAACTAATAGATCATCCCGTACGAAATAACATCGTACAGTATGATTAGTTTAAAAATATGAATTTTAAAACTCTCCCCCATGGTGTGTGTGTGTGCTCAGTTACTCAAGTATAATCACACTCTTTCAGACTCAATAAAATGAAACATATAGACTTCAAACATGATAAACTAAATTGATCTTTGATTTAAAGTCGTCCGCAATCTAGAGCATGATTTTTTTGAAATGTTAGTACACATAAGAGCAAAAACAATTCTTCTAAAATATGTTAGGAGAAATAATAATTAAAAAAAAATACATGGAATCATAAAAAATATACAAGTTGCAAGAATGTCAAACATACAAAACTAAGCAGCAACTATCTCAATAATCTCCCCCTTTTTTATGATGGAAAAATAATTATTAATTGAGTAAAATTGAAAATCCTAAATTTCTCCTTAACTCCCCCTGAATGAATAAGCATGTAAATATAAGGGAATTTTTATGAATAACTAATCAAATTTTTATTTATTAATATTTTTTAAGTTTTAAAACACACAAAGCACATACAAATTGAGAAACAAAAATAAACTACAAAAAAAACACTTTCAAACAAAGAAATTATGAACAAAGCGAACAACAAGACAAGAAATAATCAAATGCAAGTAATATTTCTCCTTCTTTTTGACAACAACAAAAAGAGAAGAAAAAAAGACAAAAGAAATGTAATAAGTCATATGAGAAACCTTTGATAATTGATCCTGAAAAAGATTGATTTATAATTGCAATAATAAGATTAATGTTTATTAGAGAAAAATAAAGATTCTTAACATTAAAATTAAGATATAACATAGACAAGAAAAATATATCAAGGTCATGAAACATCCTAAACAATTAGGTAAGGAGAATTATTGCAAACGTGATGAAATGAGAATTAATTAAATTCAATTTTGAATACAAAATAAAATTAAACATTAGATTTAATTGAATTAAAGATTAAAAGATAGAGGAAAGAGCATACAGTTGTTTTGGCGATATTGCACATCTTTTCAATATTTATTGCACACTTTGTTCATCTTTTTATATTTGGGCTAATTTTGTGCCTCTATTTAATTTTCAAACTATTGTGCATTCTTTTAATTTTTGTACATTTATACATTTCTCTATTTTTTTAATTGATCTTTTCAAAATCAATAATCTAAAAGCTAAAACTTATCTAAGTACAAAGATACTTGTATTGAAAGGAGAAATAAAATAATAATAAGACGTCAAAATTACAATAATAATATTAAAATTATACGATCTAAAAAGAATATGAAATTGATAACCTTCACTTGATCATGTTATAAATTAGCTTATATTTTTGAAAAATTAAATTTTCTGATGAAATTAATTTTTGTATTTCTATTCAAATTATATCACTTTTTTGATCAATTAAGTCAGGATTATCATATAAGCAAACAAACATTTCTAATAGAGAACAAAATCAACTTAAACAAAGCATGATAATTTTTATTGATATCAAGATAAAGATAATACAATGAAGCTCATATAATATTAATTTAACTACAACATATCATCAAACATAAAAACAAAAAACAAAGGACAATAACAAAAACTATAGAAGTCATCACATCAAATCACTAAGCACTGGCAATGACAATCACATAAGAAGTACATCTATCACTCTGAGGGTTCCAGGTCTGGAGGAGGTGGATGTTTGAAGAAAGAAAAATAGCTACTCATCATAGCCACATTTGCGTTCACCAAGTCAATTTTACCTTGGATCCAACCTATATCCTGTTGGTATTGTGCATCCTGTTATTGTAGTTGAGTCTGAATTTGATCAAAGTGTTGATCAAAATGACTATCAAGTCAATCAAAAAGCTGGACTATCTCCTGAAAGGCTAGTCCACGAGCAATCATAGGTGTAGGTTCAGGTGCAGGTGCTCCCCCTTCCCTCAAAATCCTTACTTCCATTATCTCTCCCAAAGATTCCTCAAAATGAAGCATTCGTGAAGTAGATAGGCATTCTTTATGAGGATCTTGATGAACTAGATTGTACTTATTCTCAAGAATATAGGTCACTAAGTATCCTAAGGCAATGTTCTTCTTTCTCTTATGGGAGACAGCAAATTTCAGAAAGCCCATAAATATAATAAATAATGAGTTGGGCTTCATATATAGGTTGATCAATCATGATAAGGTAAGTTACAGTGGAAAGAAGAGGAGTAATATTAATACGGTCACCAATGTTAGGAATTATAGAGGTTCTAAGAACATGTTCGATGATCTTGGCATTTTGGTTTAAAGTGGAGACCCTAGGAAAATGACACACTTCTTCAATTCCTCTAATCACTTTATTTTTTTCAGTACAATCAAAATCAGAACCAAAGGTCAAAGTGTGGTTTCTAACTCCGTGGGTCATTATTTACAAAAATGTCCCCAAATCTTCCTTAGTAATTTCCCCGTGGGTATCTGGTAACCATGTATGTAGGGGTATCATCGGCAATTTGACAACATAAGCAATAAGAAAACCAAAATAGAGTAAACCTGCTTCTTCAAAACATAAGATCTAATCTTAGTTTGATCAGTGTTAAAGGTCACATTGGCAATAAAGTAGTGAAAAGTGACCTTATTATAGGAGTGAATAAGGGTCAGGATAAAAGCAAATCAGGTGGCAGCAAAAAGAGGCATTACTTGAAAATTAATGTTTTCTTAGAGAATAATTCTAGAGGGTGCAATCTTGATAGAAACAAACCTATGAAATGATTCCTCGTTAGTTCTGGATAGAAAGTTATCTGGACCCTTAGTAATCACACCTCTTGCTAGAACTTGCCATTTAAGGATTAGAAGATGAGAAGGATTTGAAAGGCTATTGAAGTGAATGAGATTTGAGTTCTAAATCCTTTCTATTTAAAGAAAAATGATCTTTTGTACATACAAAAAGAGTTTCATATTGTACGATTGATAGGTTAGTACGTACAAAAATAAATTACATATGTACAAATGAATACGTTCAAAATTATATGACTTTTTGTAATCACACAATTTATGAGGTGTCCTTTCATTTAGACATTTTGACCATACAATCGTACAGACAAATAGGTGTTCATCTTGGATGATCAGTTATTTAAGATTATTTTAATGACAGTTTTATTCATTCCTCATATTAAATAAAACTTGGTTCGTATGTTCTAACTCCAAGTTCGTATGTATGATCAGTAATAATAACTGCTTCTGCCCGTATAACCGTTAACATGTATACATACGAATGAATACACATTGTCCGGATGATCTGGGGATCGTACAGTATGAAATGTATTGAAAACAAAAAACTATATGCAATCTGTCCTACCCAACGATCGATATACTACAGAATTCATACAGTATAAAAAAAATTTTGTACAGTACGATTAGAACTCTTAGAAAATTTTGCACGATAGATCAGAAACATGAAATTCAATGTGAATACATTTTAAAATCACACAAAACAGAAATAAAAAATATGAAAAAGCATATAAAATACAAAAAATAGAAAAATACATAAAAACACATATCAAGTTTGCAAAAATTTTAGTTAAGCATTAAGGTCAATCACATCAAGCCTTGATCTTAATGTGCTAAAGGTATCAAAGGCTAGTGGTTTTATAAAAATGTCTACAAGTTGATTTTCAGTTGACTCATGATTCAGTTCAATATCTCCTTTTGATACATGATCCCTTATGTCAATATGTTTGATTCTAGAATATTGAATAGGATTCTTTGAAATGCAAATGGTATTAGTGCAATCATAATAAATTGGAATAGTGCATATTATAAATCCTAAGTCAATCAACTATTATTTCAACTAAAGAACTTGTGCCATATAACTTCCTAAGGAGATGTATTCATCTTCAGCAATAGATAGGACTACAAAATTATATTTTCTACTAGACCAAGAAACTAAAGAATTTCTAATAAATTAACATGTTCCAGATATGCTCTTTCTATCAACCCTATAACCTGCAAAGTCCAAATCTGAATACCTAATTATTTCAAATGAAGAGCTAAATTTAGGATACCAAATCCCTAAGTTATGAGTTCCCAAGAGATATCTTAAAAACCATTTCATTACTATCAAATATGATTCTTTTGGATATGATTGAAAACTAGCACACAAATAAACACTGGACATAATAACGTGTCTACTAGTAGTCAAGTAAAGCAAAGATCTAATAATCCCTCTAAATTTCTTTTGATTAACAGATTTTCCCTTTGGATCTTTACCTATCTGAACTAAGGAATTAATGGGTGTATTAATAGTTTTAGTATTATCTATTTTATACTTTTTGAGGATGTCCTTAATATACTTTGACTGACTAAGAAATGTTCTCTCCTCAGTTTGCTTAATGTTAAAACCTAGAAAGTAACACAAATCTCCCATTAGACTCATCTCAAATTCACTACTCATTATTTTTTGAGAAATCATCATAAAGATTTTTATTTGTTGATCCAAAGATGATATCATCAACATAAATTTTTACAATTAGTATATCCTCTCCAACTTCCTCACTTCTAAAGAAGACAAACAAGGAGGTAAAAATTTCCTTTTTTCTCAAGGAGCTAAAGAGATGGGAGCTTTCATAACTAATAATGATTTGCATGAAATTGGCTTTATTGGCCCAAGGTTTACATGGTGTAACAATAAATCGGAGGTGCAAGGATTTTAGAAAGGCTCGACAGGTGCTTCCTTAATTCTTTTGCTTTGAATCACTTCTCTCAATTACCTGTTAGACATCTCGCTAGAATTGCATCAGATCATAGCCCATTGGTTCTCAATTTCTGTAATTCAAGTTCTTTTTATAGTAGGATTATTATTTTTTAGGATGTTTGGGCATCCTATCCGGCTTCTTTTTCTGTGGTGAAGAGGGAATGGAGCAAAAATTGCAAAGGTGATTATCCTCAAATATTGAATGCAAAATGTAAAAGAACTCTGAAGTCGCTGTTCTTTTGGAGCAAGGCTAAATTAAAGAACCTCAATGATCATAAAAATAGTTTAATGGAGGAAATTATTAAGCTACAAACTGCAGAAGCCGAAACTGGATGGCTTTCTGAGGAAGAGTGCTGGTATATGAAATCAAAAGTTATTGAACTTAACACTACTATTGCTCGGTTGTGTAGTTGGTGGAAACAAAGAGCTAAAGTAAAATGGATGGTGGAGGGAGATTGTAATTCAAATTACTATCACCTATTTGGTAATGCTAGGAGAATTGGCAATAGAATCTTGAAAATAAAAAATGAAGATGGGTTGATAGTTGAGGATCAAAGCATCTTTGAAGATATCTTCATGTAGTTTTTCAACTCAAAGTGGAAACATAGGAACTGTAGCTTGAAAGAATGGCCTAAACAGATGAATATTCTAAAACAGGATGAAATAAATTCTTTATCCAAAGAATTCACACTGGAGGAAATTGATTTGGTTATCCAAAATCTGGGCAAAAATATAGCTCCGGGTAGTGATGGGGTTACATTCTCATTCATCAAATTCTATTGGAAGATTATCAAGGAAGACTTTGTGATGACTTTAAATCATTTCTTCAACCAAGGAAGCATGGATTTTAATCGGAAATTCACTCTTGTGGTTCTCATTCCAAAGGTTTCTAATCCTTTGTTGCCATCCAATTATAGACCCATAAACCTTTGCAACTCAGTTTATAAAGTTGCTGCAAAAGTAATCTTGAATAGGCTTATACCGGTCATCCCTTTGCTTATCTCGGATGAGCAGGCTGCATTTATCAGAGGAAGGTCCATTTCAGACCATATTCTTATTGCACAAGAGATGTTTCATAAGTTCAGGTACTCCAAGGAAACTAAAGGAATGGTGGCTTACAAAGTAGACATGGAGCAAGCATATGATTCCATGAGTTGGAAAACTCTAAAATAGGTTTTGAAGTACTGTAATTTCCCAGATATGTTCTCAAATTTAATTTTGGAATGTGTTTTAAATCCCAGATTTTCTATTATTATAAATGTAAAGTTATCAGGATGGATTAAGGATGAAAGTGGATTTCGTCAGGGATGTCCTTTGTCCCCCATGTTATTCATCCTTTGCTCCCAACTTCTCATAAATGCTTTCTCAAATTCTACTATGGGATTGGCTTAAGCTCTAATGGTCCACATATTTCCCACTTACTATTTGTTGATGATGTTATGGTATTCTTAGAAGCATCAAGAAAATCAGTTTTTGAAGTAAAATCCATTCTATCTGATTTTAGCTTGTGGACAGGGCAGAAGATTAATACAGAAAAATCAGCTATTCTCTTTGAAAGCAATGTAAGTAAAAGGAAGAAGAAACAACTTTCTAGGATAATGGGGTTTAAACAAGTTAAGGAATTTGTTTACCTTGGCATTAAAATAGCTTTGAGAAGGATGGTGACTACTTATTTTTATTTTCTTATTGAGAAAGTTTTTAGATTTCTTAACACTTGGGGATCAAAGTCATTATCCTTAGCAGCGAAATTAGTTCTTATCAAAACAGTAATCCTTACAATCCCAAACTATTTCAGCTCCCACTCTTTGGTACCGGTACAAGTCCTAAAAGAGAGATAAAATGTGTAAAAGTTTCCTTTGGAAGAAATCTGGTGGAAATCCTGGACTGCATTATATCAGTTGGGAAAATTTGTGTAAGCCAATGACGAAAGGAGGTTGTCGATTATTTTCTTGAACAACAAGGGTAGCTCCACTCAGAGCTAGATTATCTTTGAGATTTTTGAATAACAAGGATTCCTTACTACATAAAACTTTGGCTCCCAAGTATGGTGTAAAGTGTTTGAATAGTTGCTATTTGAATGATTTATATTTGTGCAACTTATGTAGTTTTGATGATTCCAAACATTATTGTTCAGATGTATAGTTATCTCCTAACAAATTTAGAAGATTTGCACTTGCTCTTGTGTGTACTAACATTTCAGGAAAATCAGACTCCAGACTACGAAAACTTCAAATCAAATTCAACATATGATATTTTGTTTATTTGAAGTTTGTCTTTTCTTTAATTAATTTTGAAAGGGAGTGATTGTAATTGAGTGAATAAAATCTCACACACACAAATTAGGAGATCATGAAATTCTATACTGATCGTACAGGACGATATTTATCGTACTGGACGATCTGTCAGTTATCTCCTATAGAGCACTTGGAACGAATAGGAACTTGCTTTGGAAAATTTTTCTAAGTCCTATTCGTCCAGGACGAATTTTAATATCGTCCCGGACGATGGGTTCTCTGTAAACATTTCGTCCAGACGAATTTTACCATCATACTGGGCGACCAGTCCTCTGGAAAATTTTCGTCCAGACGAAAATAAATATCGTACCGGACGAACAGCTCTCTGGAAAATTTTTGTCCAGACGAAACCAAATTATCGTCCCCGGCGATGGGCGCTCTGGAAAATTTCCGTCCAGACGAAATAAATAATCGTCCAGGACGATCGGCTCTCTGGAAAATTTTCGTCCAGACGAAACCAAATTATCGTCCCCGGCGATGGGCGCTCTGGAAAATTTTCGTCCAGACGAAATAAATAATCATCCAGGACGATCGGCTCTCTGGAAAATTTTCGTCCAGACGAACATATTTTCGTCCAAACGATAAACCGACTTAGGACAGTTTTCAGCAGTTTCTAGAACCGACCTTGTAATAACCGTTCGTACTGGACGAACCTAGTTCGTACAGGACGATCAGCTGTACGAAGTCATTTCGTACACATATACAAATTGGGTCGTTTCAGATCGTTTAAGTAAAATCGTCCAGGATGATCCATGATCGTACGGGACGATCCACTGCGTACAGAATTGAAAACTTGCAGTTTTTGGGCGGTTTTTCATGTCTTTTGTATAAATACTCCAAATTAGACTGCCACCCAATCTTTTTGACATTTGATCTTCGTGCCTATTGAGAGAATAGCCAAGGGGAGAGTGGAAGAGAGCATTCAAAGGAGGATTCCTACCATTGGAGCAAGAAGGCTTCACTTGGATTACTAAGGTAAGAATCTCTACTTGTGAAATTGGATTTCTTCACTCTTTTCTTTCTTCCTTCTAGATTCTTGTGAGAAGATCATTCAAGAAGATCCGGTTCACTACCGACACTTGGAGAGTGTGAACAGACGAGGGTTCTCTGCCTACACTAGGAGAGTGTAAAAGGAAGTGGGTTCTCTTCCTACACTAGGAGAGTGTAAAAGGAAGGAGGTTCTCTGCCTACACTTGGAAAGTGTGAACAGCCGTAGGGTTCTCTGCCCACACTAGGAGAGTGTGAAAGGACGACGGTTCTCTGCCAGCACTGTGGATTGTGTAAAAGGACGACGGTTCTCTGCCGCACCGGGGAGTGGTGAAAAGTGTGTTTTGTACAGGCTTCTCCGCCTTGCTGTGGGTGCTAAAGGAGAGTCACTTTGTGGTATTAGTGCAATACTCAGAGGGTGCCTCTGAGGAGTGGATGTAGGTCTGGTTATAGACCGAACCACTATAAATCTGGTGTCATTTACTTTATTGCTTTTACGTTTCCGCATTTTAAATTTCAGTTTTAACAACTCTGTGGTTGAAAAACATTTTTCTACAAACTTTAAAAGAAAATTTTATTTCGGTTCAACTTTAATTTTAAGAGGGTTTAAAATTCTTAAAACTACCAATTCACCCCCCTCTTGGTAGCCGTGGGACATTTACTTAGGCTTAACAAACTAATTACTAGACTCAACAAGTGGTATCAGAGCGTTGTTTCAAAATCATAAGTTTGAACTACTTTTTGATTAACGTAGATGGCTACATTTGGAAACCGAAACACACCTGAGGGTTACTCTATCACTAGACCTCCACTGTTTGACAATATTCCTTTTGATTTTTGGAAAACACGCATGTCTACTTTCTTACAGTCACTTGATTATCGCATGTGGATGTTAGTCCAGGAAGGTTACACAAAACCAACTAGACTAGTTGATGGAAATAGGGTAGATACACCCTATGCAGATTGGACTATAGAAGAACGTGACTTAGCACAATTAAATGCAAAATGTTTAAATAGTTTCTTTTGTGCTTTAAAATCTGAAGACTACATGCGAGTTTCTACTTGTAAAAGCAGAAAAGACATATGGGATAGACTTTGTATTACTTATGAAGGGACAAATGAGGTTAAGCAATCAAGACTCAATATCTTGTTACATGACTACGAATTATTTCGCATGAAACCTAATGAATCAATATCTGACATGTACACAAGATTCACTCAAATTGTCACCTCTTTGCATGCACTTGGTAGGGAATTAACTAATGCTGAAATGGTTAATAAGATTCTTTGTTGTTTACCTACTGCATACGATGCTAAAATTACTGCAATTACAGAGTCAAAAGATCTGAACATTTATTCTATTGACAATCTTCTTGGTTCACTAATTGCTTACGAGCAAGGAGTAAGTCAAAGAAAGATTGATGTAGGTGAACCAAGAAAGGACAAGAATATTGCACTAAATGTGGAAGAGTCAGAAAGTGAACACTCACAACCTGAGGATGAAGATGATATAGCACTGATGACTAGACAATTCAAAAGCTTTTTAAAGAGGAAGCAGAAGAGACGCCAGCAATGGAATAGAGGTAAGTATAACAGAAATGGCAAGGTTTCTAATGAAGTGATTTGTTATGAATGCAGGAAACCAGGTCATATAAAGACTGATTGTCCAAAACTCAAAGCCTCTCCTAGCAAGGAGAAGGTAGAGGAGAAACCAATGGTAAAGAAGGGCAAGAAGAAGTTTCAAAAGGCTTTTTGGGCGGACTCAGCTTCAGACTCATCTGAGACTGAAAAAGAAGAAGAAGTCACCAACCTTTGCTTGATGGCAGATAAAGCTGAACAATCAGATCAAGAAGAGGTATGTGATTTAACTTATAATGAATTGTTTGAAGTTTCTGAACACATGCATGATGCATATAGGAAAACTAAAAAGATGCATGCTAGTTTAGTTTTAGAATTGGAAGAGCTTAATAAGGAACACGAAATCCTTAGGAAAGATCATACTTTAATTGATAGCAACCACATGAAACTACTTGATGAATATGATGACTTGAATAAAAATTTTGAAAATTTAAAATCATCCTATGCTGAACTTGAAAAAGAATTTGAGAAATTTAAGGATGAATCTGAGCACAAGACATATAGAGTCAATTATACAAATCGAATCTTGGAGGAAATGAATTCATTTTACAAACTTACTATAAGAGCTCTTGAGGATAATAGGAACCCCCCTAAACATGAAGATTTTACAAATCCTAAATATTATCCAAAATTCATGAAATCCCTTAGAAGACAATTATATGAGAGAAAACATAGGAATATTTTTCCTAATGTTAAATGTAACAATTGTGGATTTTTGGGACATATATCTCACACCTGCACTTTAAAGATGAAACCTAATTTGGTGTGGAGAACTAAGATGCATAAACCTAGACATATCATACATGCATCTGATTATAAATTTGATAAAGGAGAACCCAAACTAGTTGGGGTTCCCAGGTCTAACATTTGAGAATTTTGTAGGTATACTCTCACACAAGACCTCGTGAGAGTATATGGTACCTGGACAGCGGATGTTCTAAGCACATGACTGGAGATACTGCTCAATTCATAACGCTGGAAGCCAGGAGTGGAGGCAAGGTTACACTTGGAGATAATACCACAAAGAAAGTGGTTGGATCAGGTATGATTGGAAATTTGAAAAACTTTTTCATAGATAATGTTTTATTAGTTGAAGGCTTGAAACATAATTTGCTTAGCATAAGTCAGCTATGTGATAAGGGCTATAATGTAAAATTTTTACCTACTAGCTGCATAATTAGCCTAAATGGAAAAATTGTTTTAAATGGAAAAAGGGTGAACAATGTTTACATGCTAGATTTAAATTGTATTCAATCTCCTACTGCTTTTTGTTTGAAAACTGTTTCTGATGAATCGTGGCTTTGGCATAGGAGACTTTGTCATTCTAGTATGAAAAATCTTAGAAAAATTACCCAAAAGAAATTGGTGAGAGGAATACCTAAACTAGACTTTACTAAGGACCATCTGTGTGATGCATGTCAATTAGGAAAACAAGTGAGGTCCTCATTTAAGTCCATTAAAGATCTTAGGACAAGTAAACCTTTAGAAATTCTACACATGGATCTTTTTGGACCAGTAAGCACTGTTAGTCTAGGAGGAAAGGTAAATGGATTTGTTATAGTAGATGATTTTTCAAGATTCACCTGGGTTAAATTTCTTTTTCATAAGAGTGAATCATTTGAGGAATTCAGAAATTTTTCAACTTGGATACAAAGAAAACTAGGATGTGAAATAATTTCTATACAAAGTGATCATGGAGGAGAATTTGAAAATGAAAGATTTGAAGATTTCTGTAAAGAAAAGGGGATTGATCACAATTTTTCTGCACCTAGAACTCCTCAACAAAATGGAGTAGTTGAAAGAAAGAACAGAACATTAATAGAAGCCACCCGAGCAATGTTAGCAGAATACTCTCTTCCTAGGTATTTTTGGGCTGAGGCGGTTAGCACTGCATGCTATATTCTGAATAGGGTGAATGTGAGATCTAATTTGAATAAAACACCCTATGAGTTGCTAAAAGGAAGAACACCAAATTTGTCTCATTTGCATGTATTTGGTTGCAAGGTGTTCATACATAATAATGGAAAATCTGCCTTAGGAAAATTTGATCCAAAATCAGATGAAGGAATTTTTGTTGGATATTCAAGTGTTGGAAAATCTTATAGAGTATTCAACAAAAGAACTTTAGTCATTGAAGAAACCACACATGTTGTTTTTGATGAAAATGGAAACATGGAAGAGCCAAAAGTTGTTGAAGAAGAAATTGAAGAAAACTCCCAAAATATTGATAGATTAAATTTGGAAGAAAATGTGGAAGAAAATTTAGAAAGAGAAGACCCTTTGCTTAGAGATTTAAGATTTTCTAAAAACCACCCAAAGGAATTAATCATAGGTGAACCAAGTGAGGGTGTTAGAACTAGGCGTGGATTAAACAAGGAAGTCAATCATTCAGCCTTTATTTCAACTGTTGAACCCACTAACATTGATCAAGCACTTTCAGATGAATTTTGGATATTGGCCATGCAAGAAGAGTTGAATCAATTTGTAAGAAATAAAGTTTGGGAACTAACTACAAGGCCAAAAGATCAAAGTGTTGTTGGAACCAAGTGGGTGTTCAAGAATAAAATGAATGACTCAGGAGTAGTCATTAGAAATAAGGCTAGATTAGTAGCTAAGGGGTATAACCAAATTGAAGGAATTGATTTTGAGGAAACTTTTGCCCCTGTAGCTAGACTTGAAGCAATTAGGGTTTTACTAGCCTTTGCCTGTTTTAAAGGTTTTAAATTGTTTCAAATGGATGTCAAAAGTGCCTTTTTAAATGGAGTAATTGAAGAAGATGTTTTTGTAGAACAACCTCCAGGTTTTGAAAACTCTAAATTTCCAAATCATGTTTTCAAATTAAAAAAGGCATTATATGGATTGAAACAGGCACCTAGGGCTTGGTATGAGAGGTTAAGCACCTTCCTACTTGAAAGATCTTTTGAAAAAGGAAGTGTGGATACAACTCTCTTTTTAAGGAAAATTGGAAAGGATATACTTATTGTTCAAATTTATGTGGATGACATCATCTTTGGATCTTCAAATAAATATCTTTGTGATGATTTTTCTAAAACAATGAGTAGTGAATTTGAAATGAGTCTAATGGGAGATTTAAATTACTTTCTAGGATTTAGCATTAAGCAACTTGAGGAAGGTACTTTTCTTAGTCAAACCAAATATATTAAGGACATCCTCAAAAAATATGAAATGGACAATGCTAAACCTGTTAGTACACCAATGAGTTCTTCAGTTCAGTTAGATAAAGTCCTTAAGGGAAAATCTGTTGATCAAAAGAAATTTAGAGGGATAATTGGATCTTTACTTTACTTGACTGCTAGCCGACCAGATATTATGTTTAGTGTTTGCTTATGTGCTAGATTTCAATCAGATCCAAAAGAATCACATTTGACAGCAGTGAAAAGGATTTTAAGATATCTACTAGGAACTCAAAACTTAGGAATTTGGTATCCTAAGTTTAGCTCTTCATTTGAAATTATTGGTTACTCAGATTCTGACTTTGCAGGCTGTAGAGTGGATAGGAAAAGCACTTCTGGAACATGTCAATTCATTGGAAATTCATTAGTTTCATGGTCTAGTAGCAAACAAAATTCAGTGGCACTATCTACTGCAGAAGCAGAATACATTGCATTAGGAAGTTGTGTGGCACAAGTACTTTGGTTAAAACAACAGTTGATTGACTTAGGATTAACTATAGGCACTATTCCAATTTATTGTGACAATACTAGTGCTATTTGTATTTCCAAAAATCCTATTCAACATTCTAGAACCAAACACATTGATATAAGGCATCATTTCATAAGGGATCATGTATCCAAAGGAGAAATTGAACTCATACATGTTTCAACTGAAAATCAACTTGCAGACATTTTTACAAAACCTTTAGCCTTTGATACCTTCAGTACTTTAAGAACAAGGCTTGGTGTTATTGATTTGAATGCTTAACCAAAATGTCTTTGCAACATTGATACTTGTTGTGTTTTGTTTTTGTGATTTTGTGAATTTTGTGTTTTTATATGAATTGTTTTTGAATTTATGTTTTTTGTCTTATGTTTTCTGTGTTGTTGATTATTTTTGTTGATTTTGTTAAATTAAAAAAAATTTTAAAAATTAAAAATTTTTTTTTTTTTGGAGGAAATCGTCCAGGACGAAATTTTTCGTACGGGACGATGTTTTAAGAAACAGTTTGCGCGAATTTAAACCGTTTTGAGAGCAGTTTTTTTATTGGATCGTCTGTACGATCTGTGATCGTCCAGTACGAATTTTTTCTTTTTCTCAAACGTCGGGACGATTGAATGCAGCGGTTGAGTGGATAAGACAGTTTTTAATACGAATTTCGTCTGTACGAAATTTTTTTTTCGTATGTACGAACATGTGTCGATTCATTGTAGGGGACGATTTTCAAGAGTCATTAAAACGAAACGCTTTTTGATCGTCTGTACGAAATATTTTCGTATGTACGATCGGTCAAGTCATTCTCAATCAGATTACCAGAATCTGATTGAGAGATTCGATAGACTAGAGACTCACATTGATCAAAGGTTTGATCAATTTGATGCTCACCTTACGCAGCAGCAACATGACATTGGTAATATTAGAGATGAAGTTCATGAAATAAATACCAATGTAATGTTGATGGCCTCCTACTTCAACCTCTTTGGCGGGATTCCTCCTCCTCCTCCTCCAGAACAGTAGAAGTTTTTTTTTTTTTATGTGTGTCTGTTGTATTTTTTTTTGTTTGTTGTGTTGATATGTTTTTGTTTAAGTTCAATGTTTTAATGTAATTTTTTTTTAATCAATGAAAGTTTGTTTGTTTTAGATTTGTTTTGAAATGTGGCTAATTTTTATGAATTTCATTAATATTGTTTTTAATCTACATTGTGCTTAAATTCGATTGTAATATGAGATTATCTATATTAGAAAATCTAGACTTTCTAAATTTATAATTTGTTTATAACTTGTTGTATTTAGAATTTTTTTTTAAATTCATGTCTATTCATTTAGACTACATAAAAGTTAATATTGTTATTGCAATTTTGATGTTTTCTTATTTTATATTTCTATGCTCAAATGATATTTATGCACCTAGAAATATTTGAAATCTTATATTATAGATTTTGGAAAGAATTGGTCAAATTACTCTTGAACATTGTACAAATGTACAAAAATCAAAAGGGATTCGCAAAAATTTGCAAAGTGAAAAAGAGGCACAAAATAAGCCCAACCAAAGAAAAATGCACAAAAATGTGCTCCAAAACTTTGAAAAGATGTGCAAAGCACCACATGAGGTAATTCTCTTCTTTCCAAATTCGTTTAATCTCTTAATTCAAGTTGATCTACTGTTCATTTATATTCTATTGAATTTTGAAATATAGAATTTTTTTTACATCTCACTTGTAATGATTTTCAATAATCAAAATGTCTAAATCGAATCATGTATTTGATAAATTATTCTTACTTACATGTTATATCATTTCATAAATTCTATGAATTTCTATGATTGACCTAATATCTTTAGTTTAAAATTGCATACCCTATGTCAAATCACAATTTAGATTAAATTTTAACAATGAATTTCATATTATTATTTACATTTCTTGTCTTTTTCTTCTTCACTTTTTGTTGCTGTCAAAAAGGGGGAGAAATTATTATGTTTGTGTTTGTGTTTTTGTTTTTGTGATTTGTGTTTTCTGTTAAAATTTTTTTAAAAACAAAAATATTGTTTTTGTTTTTGTGATTTGTGTTTTCTGTTAAAATTTTTGAAAAACAAAAATATTGTTCTTTAATGCCTCCTTATTTTAATGTACTCATAAATTCAAGGGGAGTTTAGGAGATAAGAGATTTATATTTTAACTTGAAACCATACTAATAATAATTGTTTTGCCATCATCAAAAAGGGGGAGATTGTTTGAATAGTTGCTATTTGAATGATTTATATTTGTGCAACTTATGTAGTTTTGATGATTCCAAACATTATTGTTCAGATGTATAGTTATCTCCTAACAAATTTAGAAGATTTGCACTTGCTCTTGTGTGTACTAACATTTCAGGAAAATCAGACTCCAGACTACGAAAACTTCAAATCAAATTCAACATATGATATTTTGTTTATTTGAAGTTTGTCTTTTCTTTAATTAATTTTGAAAGGGAGTGATTGTAATTGAGTGAATAAAATCTCACACACACAAATTAGGAGATCATGAAATTCTATACTGATCGTACAGGACGATATTTATCGTACTGGACGATCTGTCAGTTATCTCCTATAGAGCACTTGGAACGAATAGGAACTTGCTTTGGAAAATTTTTCTAAGTCCTATTCGTCCAGGACGAATTTTAATATCGTCCCGGACGATGGGTTCTCTGTAAACATTTCGTCCAGACGAATTTTACCATCGTACTGGGCGACCAGTCCTCTGGAAAATTTTCGTCCAGACGAAAATAAATATCGTACCGGACGAACAGCTCTCTGGAAAATTTTCGTCCAGACGAAACCAAATTATCGTCCCCGGCGATGGGCGCTCTGGAAAATTTTCGTCCAGACGAAATAAATAATCGTCCAGGACGATCGACTCTCTGGAAAATTTTCGTCCAGACGAAACCAAATTATCGTCCCCGGCGATGGGCGCTCTGGAAAATTTTCGTCCAGACGAAATAAATAATCGTCCAGGACGATCGGCTCTCTGGAAAATTTTCGTCCAGACGAACATATTTTCGTCCAAACGATAAACCGACTTAGGACAGTTTTCAGCAGTTTCTAGAACCGACCTTGTAATAACCGTTCGTACTGGACGAACCTAGTTCGTACAGGACGATCAGCTGTACGAAGTCATTTCGTACACATATACAAATTGGGTCGTTTCAGATCGTTTAAGTAAAATCGTCCAGGACGATCCATGATCGTACGGGACGATCCACTGCGTACAGAATTGAAAACTTGCAGTTTTTGGGCGGTTTTTCATGTCTTTTGTATAAATACTCCAAATTAGACTGCCACCCAATCTTTTTGACATTTGATCTTCGTGCCTATTGAGAGAATAGCCAAGGGGAGAGTGGAAGAGAGCATTCAAAGGAGGATTCCTACCATTGGAGCAAGAAGGCTTCACTTGGATTGCTAAGGTAAGAATCTCTACTTGTGAAATTGGATTTCTTCACTCTTTTCTTTCTTCCTTCTAGATTCTTGTGAGAAGATCCTTCAAGAAGGTCCGGTTCACTGCCGACACTTGGAGAGTGTGAACAGACGAGGGTTCTCTGCCTACACTAGGAGAGTGTAAAAGGAAGTGGGTTCTCTGCCTACACTAGGAGAGTGTAAAAGGAAGGAGGTTCTCTGCCTACACTTGGAAAGTGTGAACAGCCGTAGGGTTCTCTGCCCACACTAGGAGAGTGTGAAAGGACGACGGTTCTCTACCAGCACTGTGGATTGTGTAAAAGGACGACGGTTCTCTGCCGCACCGGGGAGTGGTGAAAAGAGTGTTTTGTACAGGCTTCTCCGCCTTGCTGTGGGTGCTAAAGGAGAGTCACTTTGTGGTATTAGTGCAATACTCAGAGGGTGCCTCTGAGGAGTGGATGTAGGTCTGGTTATAGACCGAACCACTATAAATCTGGTGTCATTTACTTTATTGCTTTTACGTTTCCGCATTTTAAATTTCAGTTTTAACAACTCTGTGGTTGAAAAACATTTTTCTACAAACTTTAAAAGAAAATTTTATTTCGGTTCAACTTTAATTTTAAGAGGGTTTAAAATTCTTAAAACTACCAATTCACCCCCCTCTTGGTAGCCGTGGGACATTTACTTAGGCTTAACAACCTAATTACTAGACTCAACATAAAGTTTGAAAATTTTGGCAATAAGAGAACTTCTTTCTCTTGGAAAATACTTTGCAACGGAGGTAAGGTGCTGGATCCATTTTTAAGATGGATAATAACTAATAGGAATTCAATCAATGTATTCAAGGATAAGTGGATACTTGACAAAAGAATCAATGAGTGGCCAACTTTTGTTGTTCCTCAAGATGAAGGAGATAATCTGTTGAACAGATACATCAAAGAAGGAAGTTGGAATGTGGAAATTCTGAAGCAAAATTTTGGTAATGATCTGGTTGATCTTATTCTCAAGATCAAAATCAATCCTGACCAGAATGAAGATGTAAGAGAACTTATTTTTCAAGGACCAGGGAGAATGATTCCAAGGATGATTTCTGAATTTCAGCAACAAGAAGAGGATTGGGAACCTTTTTATTGGATAAAAAAGGCAAAAATCAATCCAAGAGTTCAAACATTCATTTGGAGATTATTTAAAGGTGCTTTACCAATGAACCAATTCTTAAATCACAGGGGGATTTTAGAGAACTACAATTGCCCAAGATGTTCTCTCAGTATTGAAGATTTGGAGCATATTCTTTGTGGGTGTATCAAAATCAAGGAGGTGATCAATTTATTAAACAAATGGGGCTTTGGTTTACCTGTCCTCAGTAATTTCCAAGAATATTGTAGGTGGACTCAAAAGATTAATAAATAATATGGTATGATTCTTAATCTCTACTTCAATGTGATATACTTTTCTTGGAAGGCTAAAAATAAATTGATTCATGAGAAAATCAATGGAAGTGCTAATTCATATGTTGTTCAACCAATCTACCAATCTACTTATTCCAACATGATTTTTAATCAATTACCGAAACTATGGGGTGTTAATCAGTCTTGTAGACTATTGAATGTTTGGCATCCCCCGCCACCCGGTTGGTTAAAAATAAATGTAGATGCTCTTCTTTGTTCTTCTTATAGAGCGGGAGTTGGAGGTATTATTAGAGATCATAAAGGAAAATTCTTATTGGCTTTTGGGGAGTCTTCTATCCATTGGGACACTTACCAATTCGAATTTCTAGCTATCAAAACATTGAAGAGCATTTTAAAAGATTGGATGTTCAAGTACAAGGGAGCCATTATTGAGAGCGACAACTACAACGTCATTAAGGTGATTCAAAATGCTAAGGATCTTGGCTTCAAGAATTTAGATGAGTTAAAATTTTTCAATAACTTTAATTATGTTGTTTTTAAATGCATTAATAGAGAAGTAAATAAGCTACTGACTTGTGTGCTAGTTATGGACTTCTTATTAGTTTTATTTGGGAAGATATTACCTTGGATAAGATTCCTCCTTCATTAGTTCAAATGATGAATGAAGAATCATCTTTGTAGTTCTTTTGGTTCGTTCTCATTTCTTTAATGCATTTATGATTCTTTCAAAAAAAAAGAGTATATCCTCTCCTAATTTCTTCAAAAAGAGAGTTGTGTCCACACTTTCTTTTTCAAAAGATCTCTCAAGTAGCAAAGTGCTCAACCTGTCATACCAAGCCCTAGGTGTATGTTTCAATCCATATAATATATTTTTTAATTTAAAAATATAATTTAGGTATTTTGAATTTTCAAATCCTGGAGGTTATTCAACATAAACAACCTCTTAAATTAACCCATTCAAAAAGGCACTTTTAACATTCATTTGAAACAATTTATATCCTTTAAAATAAGCAAAGGCTAACAAAACCTTTATTGCTTCAAGTCTCACTACAAAGGCAAAAGTTTTCTCAAAATCAATCCCTTCAATCTAATTATATCCCGTAGCCACCAATCTAGCTTTATTTCTTATGAAAACTCTTGAGTCACTCATTTTGTTCTTGAATACCCACTTATTTCCAACTACACTTGAATCTTTTGGCCTTACAATTTATTTCCAAATATCATTCCATACAATTCCTCTTGTATTGTCAAAATCCAAAACTATTTTAAAAGTGCTTGATATATATTTCTGGTTCTTTTGAAGAAATAAAGGCAGAATGATTGACTTCTTTTCTTAGTCCACACCTAGTCTTAACACCCTCACTAGGTTCACCTAAAATCAATTTCTTAGGATGATTTTTAGAAAATCTCAATTCTTTAGGCATCAGGTTATCTAACTCCAATTTTTCCTCCAAATTTATTTTATCAATCTTTGGGGAGTCACTTTCTATCTCATCCTCTTCAATATTTGGCTCTTCCAAAATTTTAGATTCATCAAATACAACATGTTCAATCTCCATAACTACAAAAGTTCTTTTGTTAATTACTCTATAAGATTTTCTAATACTAGAGTATCCAAGAAAAATATCTTCATTTGATTTTGGAACAAATTTTTTTAAGGTAGATTTTTTTTTTATGTATGAAAACCTTACATCCAAAAACATGTAAATGAGTCAAATTAGGTGTTCTTCCTTTAAGAAGCTCATAGGGTGTTTTGTTTAATTTCGTCCCAATGTTCATCCTATTCAGAACATAACATGTCGTGCCAACCGCTTCAACCCAAAAATATTTTGGAAGTGAATATTCTGCCAACATGGCTCAAGCAGCTTCTATCAATGTTCTATTATTTCTTTCGATTACCCCATTCTGCTGAGGGATTTTAGGTGCAAAAAATGTGATCAATCCCTTTTTTCTTGCAAAATTCTTCAAATTTATCATTTTAAAATTCTCCACTGAGATCACTTTGGATTATTAAAATCTCATATCCTAGTTTCCTCTGAATCCAAGTTAAAAAATCTCTAAACTCCTCAAATGATTCACTCTTATGATATAAGAATTTAACCCATGTGAATCTAGAAAAATCGTCTGCTATAACAAATCCGTATACGTTTCATCCTAGACTTATAGTTCCAACTGGTCCAAAAAGATCCGTATGCAAAATTTCTAATGGTTTACTAGTTCTAACATTCTTATTGGACTAAAAAGAGGATTTCAACTATTTTCCTAATTTACATGCATCGCAAAGGTGATCCTTAGTGAAGTCTTATTTTGGTATACCTCTCACTAAGTTCTTTTGTGTAATTCTCCTAACGTTTTTAATACTAGAGTGAAAAAGTCTCCTATGCCAAAGCCATGACTCATCAGAAATTATTTTCAAACAAAAAGTAGTAGGAGTTTTAATACAATTTAAATCTAGCATACAAATATTATTTACCCTTAAACCATGCAAAACATCATTACCATTTAGGCTTAATATGCAGCTAGTAGTTAAAAATTTAATATTGTATCTTTTATCACAATGTTGGCTAATACTTAATAGATTATTCTTTAATCCTTCAACTAGTAGCACATTTTCAATAAAACATTTTTCAAATTTCTAATAATACATATGCCAACCACTCTCTTAGTGGTGTTATCTCCTAGTGTAACCATAACTCCATTTCTGGCTTCCAGCATTATAAATTATGTAGTGTCTCCAGTTATATGCTTTGAGAAACTACTGTTTAGGTAACAAATGCTCTCACGAGGCCTTATATGAAAGCGTTTCTTCAAAATTATCAAATGTTAGACCTTGGAATCGAAACAAGTTTGGGTTGACCTTTTGTCAAATTATAAATAGATGTATGTATGATATGTCTAGGTTTATGCATCTTAAGTCTTCACACTAAATGAGCTTTTCTATGTAAGGTACAAGTGTGTGAAATATGACCAATCATACCACAACTATAACATTTAACTCCAAAAAATAGATTTCTCAATCTTCTATAATTACTCTTTCTATTCTTGGATAGTAAAAATTTTGGCTTCAAAATAGAATTTGTAAAATCTTCAAGTGTTTGGGGTTTCCATTTTCTCAAGAGCTTAAACTTTCAATTACAAAAATGTGTTCAAATCTTTAAAGATATTAATATCATAATTCAAGTAGTGCTCTCTACTCTTTGATTCATCCTTAAATTAATAAATTCTTTTTCCAACTCTACATAGGATGATTTTAAATTTTCATTTTCCTTATTCAAGTTAACAAATTCATCAAGTAAGCTCATATGGTTGTTATTAATTAATGCATGATTTTCCCTAAGGATTTTTTGTTCTTTTTGCATTTCTTATAAATCTAAGCTAAGACTAGTATGCATTTTCTTTAGCTTCATATATGCATCATGCATTCTTTCAGAAACTTCTAAAAGTTTAGCATAGGTTAAGTTACATACCTCTTCTTGATCTGACTGATCAAGATTATTGGCTATCAAGCACAAATTGATGACTTCCTCCTCCTTTTTAATTTCTGACAAATCCAAAGTCGAGTCCACCCAAAAAGCTCTTTGGAATTTCTTCTTGCCCTTTTACACGTTTGGTTTCTCCTCTACCTTTTTCTTGCTAGGAGTGGCTTTAAGTTTTAGGCAATTTGATTTTACATATTCAGATTTCCTGCATTCATAGCAAATCACATCATTTGAAACCTTGACATTCTTATAAAATTTTCCTCTATTCCACTGTTTGCGTCTCCTCTGCATCCTCTTTAAAAATCTCCTAAATTATCTAGTCATTAAGGCAATGTCATCCTCATCCTTAGGTTGTGATAGATCACTCTCTGACTCCTCCACTTTCAGTGCAATGTTCTTCTCCTTTCGTGGCTTTCCTACATCAATCTTTCTTTGACTCACTCCTTGCTTGTAAGCAATTAGTGTTTCAAGAAGATTGTCTATAGAGTAAATAATTAAGTCTTTAGACTCAGTAACTACAGTTATTTTAGCATCATATATAGTAGGCAAACAACAAAGAATATTATTAACCATTTCAGCATTTGTTACTTCCCTACCTAATGTATACAAAGAAGTGACTATCTGAGTGAATATTGTGTACATATCAGAAATAGATTCATTATATTTTATGTGAAATAATTTATGGTCATGTAACAAGATGTTTAATCTAGATTGTTTATCTTCGTTAGTCCCTTCATAAGTTATACAAAGTCTATCCCATATGTCCTTTCCACTTTTGTAAGTGGAAACCCACATGCAGTCTTCTGACTTAAGTGCATAAAAGAACCTATTTAAATACTTTGCATTTAGTTGAGCTAACTCACATTCTTCTATAGTCTAATCTACAAAGGAAATATACACTCTAATACCATTAACTAATCTTGTTGGTTTTGTATGCCCTTCTTGAACTAAAAACCGCATATGATAATCTAATGACTGTAAAACTGTAGACATACTTGTTTTTCAAAAAATGAAAGGAATGTTATCAAATAAAGAAGGTTTAGTGATCAAAAACCCATCAGGTGTTTTTTGGTTTTCAAAATTAGCCATGTTATTTAATCAAAAGTAGTCTAAACTTATGATTTTGAAACAAAGTTATGATACCACTTATTGAATCTTGTTGAATCTAGAATAGGTTGCTAGACCTAAACTAATGTATCAAGGCTAACCAAGAGGGGGGTGAATTAGTAATTGAAAAAGTAATCTTGGATTTAAAAGTTAGAAACTTATTAATTATTTGTAGCAAGTTAATTTTAAAGTTTTCAAAAAAAAAAATTTTCAACCACAAAAAAGTAAACTTGTAGTATGTAAATAAGTACCGGAAATAAAATACATAAAGGTTTATAGTGGTTCGGTCAAACACGACCTCCATCCACTCCCTAAAGCCTCACACTTAAGGTTTCGCACTATTACCAAAGTGACTCTCCTTTTTCCCCCACGGTAAGGTGAATAAGCCTTTACAAAACTCTCTTCCACCAATTCCTGGTGTGATAGACAACCGTCATCCTTTCATACCCTCCAGGTGTAGTTAGAGAACCTTTATCCTTTCACACCCTCTATGTCTAGGAAGAGAACCTTCATCCTTTCACACCCTCCAAGGGTAGGTAGAGAACCCCGGCAATTCACATTCTCCAAGTATAGGAAGATAACCTTCGACTGTTCACACTCTCCAAGTATAGGCAGAGAACCTTCGGTTGTTCATACTCTTCAAGTGTCAGCAGAGAACCGCATCTTCTTAAAAGATATTTATACGAGCAATCTAGAAAGATAAGAGAAATAGTGAAGAAATACAAATCACACATAGAGATCCTTACCCTTGAGTAACCTTGTAAACCCTTCACGCTCCACTAGGAAGAAATCTCTCTCAAACACTCTCTCACACTCTCCCTTTTAATTGCCCTTTACAAATCACATAGGCCAAAAGACAAAAAGATTAAGTGACAATTTTTAGTCGGCCTTTTATACAAAACACACAAAAAACTATCTAGAAAATTGAATTTTTCAAATTTGACCGTCCACAATCATACCGTAAGATAGTATATTCATATATATGAACAGTTCAAATATTGATGTGTATAAACTCATTGTGAATCGGTATAAACTCTATTCGTACCCAATCATCGTCCGGTATGAACTAAGTTTATCCGGTACAAACAGAAATATTTTAAAATTCATCTGTACAAAAAATTAGAACAAATTGAACAAAAATAGAATTGAGATGTTCATCCTAGGAAAAAATCAAATATCCTCCATATGATCTTTATTCAAAGGAAAAATAGAGAATTTTGTCTTGGGACGATCTTAAATATCATCCCGTACGATATACATCTGAGGAGAGAACAGAGATGTTCATCTTGGGACAAAATTAAATATCATTTGTACAATCTTCATTCAAAGATAGAATAGAGATATTCGTCCTGATATGAAAATAAATTTTCATCTTGTATGATCCATACTTAGAAAAAAATTTATCCTCTATGTTCGTTTGACTGCTCATTAGGGACAATAACTAACAGATCATCTCATATGAAATAATATTATATAGTATGATTAGTTTAAAAATATAAATTTTAAAACTCTCCCCTTGGTGTGTGTGCTCAGTTACTCAATTACAATCTCACCTCTCAGACTCAATAAAAAAAAATTATAGACTTCAAACACGATAAACTAAACTGATCTTTGATTTGAAGTCTTCCACAATCTGGAGTATGATTTCCCTAAAATGTTAGTATACAGAAGAGAAAAAATAATTCTTCTAAAATATGTTAGGAGAAATAATAATCAAAATAATAATATTTGGAATCATAAAAAACATACAAGTTGCAAGAATGTCAAACATGCAAAACTAAGTTGCAACTATCTCAACATTATGGTTGATCAAGACAAAGTTGAAGCAGCTTTTTTTAAAATTCTTTAATAAAAAGTTAAAGTAGAGGGAGTGTCGTCTTTCAGGTTGGCCTAAATTAGGGACTCAACCAAGAATTGATAATGTTGAATGGAATATGCTTAATGCAAATTTTACGCAAGATGAAATGTTGGAAGCTGGAAGAAGCTTAGGGAATAATAAATCACCTAGTTTGGATGGTATAACCGCCTCATTTATCAAGTTCTATAGGAGTATTATTAAAGAAGATTTGGGGAGAGAATTGAATGAATTTTTTACTTTTGGAGAAATGCATCTTGAATGGAATGATATGTTGATTGTGTTGATTCCAAAGGTGAAAAACCCATTGGTGCCCTCGTAATTAGGACCAATTAGTTTATGTTAATCAATATATAAGGTGGTGGCTAGAATGATTATGAATTGTGTGAAGTATTATTTTCCTAAATTAGTTACTGAAGATAAAGTAGCTTTTATTCCTGGAAGATCTATGCCATATCATTGCTTATTGGATCAAGAAATCTTCAACAAGTTTAGATTTTCTAGTTGCAAGAAAGGACTTGTGGCAGTTAAAGTGAACATGGAGCAAGCATATGATAGCATGTGTTGGTCAACTCTAGAAAAATCTTTAAAGTGGTTTTGTTTTCCTCCAAGACTCATTATTCTTATTAAGGAATGTTTTTTAAAGGTGAGATTTTCTATAATCATTAATGGGAGGAGAACGGGTTGGATTAAAGCTAAAAGTGGATTTAGGCAAGGTTGCTCGTTATCCCCATATTTGTATATTCTATGCTCCCAACTACTTTTTAATGTTATTTATCAAAGGGGTGCTATTGTTGGGTATTAAAGTATCCTCTAAATCTAATAAAATTACACATTTATTATATGATGATGATGTTTTGGTGTTCTCTAATGCTTCCTGAGATCAGCTCTTTGTTTGAAGAAAATCTTGAAGGATTTTGTGGGTGGACCGGTCAAAAAAGTAAATAACATGAAATCTCAAATTTTATTTGGGAACTTAGTGAAGATAATGTGTGGGACTATAATTGCTAGGAAGTTGGGGTTCAAGATAGTGAAACAGATGCAATGCTTGGGAGTGAAGATGGAATTTAGAAGGCTTGTGAACATTGATTTCAAAATTATTTTAGACCATGTGTTGGAAAGGCTGAATGCATGGGGGAGTAGATATCTTTCTTTGATAGGAAGAGTTCTTCTGGTTAAAAGTTCTTTTGTTTCACTACCAATATTTTTATCTACACATTCTTTGGTTCCTAAAGGAATTTTTTATGAGCTGGATAAAATGTGTAGAGATTTCTTATGGCATAAAGATAAAGATAGGAAAGGCTTACACTATGTATCTTGGGAAGATCTTTGTAAACCAAAGTTGCTTGGTGGATTGGGCCTTCACTCTTCAGTTACTAAAGTTGGATATTTATTTAAAATCCTTATTCAGTGTGTAGTCATGCTATCATCTCTAAATATGGAAGTGATGTGTGGCGTTATATGGTTAGAAGAGGAAATTCTTCAGCTTGGAAAATTTTGGTGAATGTAGCAAAGTATTTAAAATATACTGTTAGATGGAAGTTGGTGAATGGCATCAAAGTGAGTATCATGAATGATACTTGGATATTTGATAAACCTCCTAACAAATAGCCTACTTATATTAATTGTCACGAGCTTCACAATGAATCAGTCCACAAGTTTATTTATGAGGATGGAAGCTGGAAATATTTAGAAATACAGAACTATTTTAATGAAGACTTGATATCAGTTATCAAGTTAATCAAATTATCTCCAGAACTAAATGAATATAACATTGAACTTATTAAATAGCATTCGGGTAAATCAATTACTGCTCTTTCATTTGAAGTCTGGATGGAAGATCACAGACACCTGAGAGCGATGGAAGACATTCCTATTGAGATATTGAATTGTATCAGGAAATTCAAATTGTTGTCTAAAGTTGATCCATTTTGGTGGAGGTTATATAAGAATGCTCTCCCTACTAACTCCTTTTGAATTATATAAATTTTCTATAGTCAAGTAGAAGTCCTTGTGGTTGTAATGATGTGGAGAACTAGGAGCATGTGGCTATTTTTTGCAGTCAGCTGCTTCAGATTGTGCATAAGTTGCATGAATTGGGATTTCAAGTTCCTATATTTCATTCCTACTCTAAGTGTTTAGAGGAGTTGAAAATATTGCATCTAGTTAACTTGAACATAGCTAAACTATATTGTACAGCTATTTACTTCTCATGGAAAATAAGAAATCAAATAAAGCTTGGAATGGATACTTCATCTGTTAATTTTTTAGCTTCAAATGTATTAACATCAATTATACAACTGTCAAATAATCCAATTCTTGGAAACTGGGATGCTAATCTCCGATTGGGGTTTGTTGATACTTGGTGTTCTCCTCCCCTAGATTGGATAAAGATCAATGTGGATGCTACACTTAAGGAGTTATATAATGCGGGCCTTGGAGTTATTATTAGAGATCATAAGGGGTGTTTCCTTTGTGCTTTTGGCAAGCAGTTGAAGCATTGGGATTTTTTCTCTCCTGAACAACATGATGTTTTTTTTTTTTTTTTTACTTAGAGAACACTTGAAATGGTGGATATTCCAACACAAGGGAGTTATTATTGAAGGAGACAACTGTAATATGATCAAGTGGCTTCATGATTCCTTGAAGAAGATAAAATGGCAGCAATTTGTCATTTGAATAAAGACATTATTTTCCTTAATGATTTTAATAATGTTATCTTTCATTTGATTTCAAGAAATTGTAATAAAGCAGCATATTGTTGTGCTACTTTAGCTTTAGATAGTAGTTTTACTTTTGATTCCTTTTTTAATAATTGCAATCCTTCTTCTTTAATTTATTTGTTGAAGAAGGAATGTGATTACTATCTTTAGTTTCTTGAATCCCTTTATTTTCTAATGCAAATTTCAATTTAAAAAGAAAAAAAAGAAACCACCACCACCACCACCTGATCAAGGTCCCTTCTATAAGTAGTTTGTGATATGATATTGTAATGTGTATGTATTTTCTATTTTTTTCCTTTTTACTACATATTAATATTTTTTTATAGTTTCTCATTTTTAGTGATGTCAGAATCGTAGAGGGTAGTCTTGTCGGTACTATTTCAATTTTTATTAGTGTCATTTATGTTATTTTCTTTCATGCTTATTATGATTGTGATTTTTATTTGCACATTAAAAATAAAATTAAAAAACATTTAAAATAAAAATAAATAAATATTAAAATAAAGTGAGGAGGAGAGTTTAGCTATAAGTTAAAATTACCATGTAATTCCAACCATAATATTTTCCATCATAAAAAATGGAGAGGTTCTTGCAATTCGAGATTTATACCATGTGTTTTGATTTTTAAAAATATTATTTGATATTTATTTAATTTCTCTTGCTTTATATACTACAAAAATTTTTTGAGTATCACTAACATTTCATCTTCAATATACACCAAGCATCATCAAAGAAATAGGGCTCAAGAAAGTCTTAGATATGTTAAACTTGTTTTTATAGAGACTAATTTTTTTTCATGATTGAATGTCTACAATTAGGTGTATGTTAATTTGGCAACCGTACACACACGCAAGGGAAGAGAAAAATAAATATTTTAATTTTTGTGTAATTCATATTGTATGATCCATATCAAATTATATAATTAATTTAAAATAAATTAAATAAAATGTTTAATTTAAATTAGAAAAATACATTTGAGTTATAACTAACCATATTGTATGAAATGTATTGTAATCTGGGAGCCTAATCTTATATTTTGATTATTGCAAATATTTTTGGATGACTATTAAGTTTCTCGTACTCTTTATATTATAAATATTATTTTTATAAGTACTTGAAAGTTCGTTAGGGATGTTAAGCCCTTATGAACTAGTCCCGAGGCTAACCAAGAGAGAGGTGAATTGGTATTTTAAAACTTCTTTCAATAAAAATGCAAATCAAATCGAAATTCACCACAAAGAAAATATAATGCGGAAATTAAATAAAGAAAGAACACACCGGATTTATAGTGGTTCGGTCAAACCTTGACCTACGTCCACACCTCGGAGGTACCCTCCGAGTATTGCACTAACTAAGTGTCTCTCCTTTAGCCCCCACAGCTAGGCGAAGAAGCCCTTACAAAATCACTTCCACCTTCCCCGGTGCGTCGGAGTAGCGGAATCCTTGTTGACCCCTATATCTCAAACCACGTGAGAAAGGACTCCAATTGGCAAATAAAGCATTACGCACCTTGGCGCCATGCATCACTTGAAAGTTCAAAAAACCTCTGATTGCCAAAAAGATTGTGTCGTTGTGATCAGGACGTCGAATTCTGCTAGGTTGAGGCCTCTCGTAATTGAATCGGATGAGATTGGTCAAAAAAGGCGACCGACACCCAAAATTAAAGCGCGAGGCTGATCAAATGATGTCGGATCAACAAACGAACTTCGCATTATGTTCAGAATATTGCAAATACTCAAAAATTGTATTTTATTTATTCAATTTGGATCATCCTAATGGGTGACATGAATTTTGAGACAACGCGTATTTCGAGGAAATCAGGCCTCGACGTCGCTCAGATGATATCCGATCATGAAACGAACTATGCCATTGCGTTGAAATGTCCTCAACATTCAAAATATACATCTTTTGTGAATAATTGGGATCAATCGTAATGATGACATCGATCCCAAGGTAATAAAACACATATCGAGGAATTTGGCCCTCGATGTCGCCCAAATAATTTTAGATCGACAAACGGACAGTGTCATTGCATCCGAAACGTCGTCTACATTCAGAATATATATTTCATTTAAAGAATTTGGATCATCCGAGATGGTGGCAAATTTCTATGCAATTCAAATATGATATAAAGGCCTGCGTAATGACGGAAACAAGGCCTCAAAAATGCTCGAATGACGACTAATCGACAAACGGACAGCTCCATTGCGTCCGGAACGTCGTCGACATTCAAAGTACACATTTTATTTAATAAATTTGTATAAATTGAGATGGTGGCGAATTTCTAAGCAATTGAAATATGATATAAAGGCCTGCGTCACGACGGAAACAAGGCCTCGAAGATGCTCGGACGACGTCCGATCGATAAATGAACAGTGCCATTACGTCCGGAACGTCGTAGACATTCATGATATACATTTTATTTAATAAATTTGGATCATCCGATATGGTGGTGAATTTTTAAGCGATGCAAATATGATATATAGGCCTGCGTTACGACAGAAATGAGGCCTCGAAGATGCTAGGACGATGTCCGATCGAGAAACAGACAACGCCATTGCTTCCGGAACATCGTTTCCATTAAGAATCTACATTTTATTTGATCAAATTGGATTGTTTGAGGTGGTGTCGGAAATTTCAAAGGTGATCCAAATTTGATGCGAAGGCATGCACTACGAGAAAAATTAGCCTCGTCGGTGACGAAACGACATTGGATTGACAAACGGATAGTGCCATTGCGTCCGTAACGTCGTCGGCATTAGGAACATACATTTTATTTGATCAATTTACAATGTTTGAGATGGTCACGAATTTAGAGGCAACTCACACATTTGATCAAATTGGAATGTTTGAGATGGTCACGAATTTAGAGGCAACTCACACATTGCTAGAGGAATGCACATGAACCAAGTTGATTTTTATTAATTGATGCATCCCCGTCATTTCAGAAAACTTATTAATAGTGACAAATCATTAAATCACTTTATATATATATATTCCTGATGTCAAACGAAAAGCTCAAATCAAGCATTAAATTTACCTTGTATCTCTTCAGACTTTCTGCTCTAAATCTCTGCAAATATCCCTAAAATCCCGCAATGGCAGAGGTGGCCTCGTCTGAATACAACTCCTCTTCGTTAAAATGAATAGAGATGAATACTTTGAGTTCTCTGTTACATTGGCAAAGCTTAAGTCCTCTCCAAAACCTCCACCACCCCGTTAACTCCTTGCTTCCACGCGTGGAAGCTAAAAAACCGCCTCTTCACAGAAATCTGGAGCATCCGAAATCTCCTTGCCTATCTGTGAAAAGCTCCAGCTCGTCTCCCACGCACAACAACACTTTGCAATCCATATCTCTCTCTCAACTACTCTCTTATACTCAAATGAAAGCTTAGCTGAACTCTTCTACTGCAAGCAATCAATCCATACAAGCCCACCCAGCTTTCTCCGCAAGAAGAGAAACAAGGCGGCGACGAGGAGTTTGGCATCAACGGAGCGTTCTCTTTCTTCTCCCACCACATCTTCTTGTCTGAAACCCAAGCGCTCAAGGGAAGAGGAGAAGCAGCGTCATCATTGGAGGATTGCGCAAATTCAAAGGAGCTCGCTGCGGCTTGCGAGGTGAGTCACCCGTCAGGAGATCTGGATGTGGATCTCCTCGTTGATGCTTCTGCTAATCCAGAGGTTAAGCAGGCTGAGGATGGCATGGAGGAGAGTTCTATAATTAATTTGTCTTCAAGAGAGACGGAGCAATTGATTAAGATACTATCACAAAATAGAATATTATGGTTGGAAGAATTCCTAGAAGGAGTTCCGGTAATGCATTATCATGTGCAGAAATGAGAACATATTTGATGTTGGGTCTTCTCTGGAAGCGAAAGGAGATGGGAATTCTGTCAAGAAGAGAACATTATTTGATCTAATAGGAGAGATGCCGCATGAAAAAAAAAACTGTTTTAATATTGGTACTTGGAGCTATTGGAATTGAACTTGCCAAAAGATTGAGACCATTTGGTGTAAAGATCATTGCAACTAAAAGTGGGCATCCAAAATTGCTTCAGCAAAATTTATTAAATGGAATGGTTGTCCTGGTTCAAGAGGCCATGAGACTGTTTATTTTACTGCTTGAAAAGTGAACAGTACTTGAATTAGTGATGTACATTGTAGATGTAGAAGGTTTCTGCAAAGCAGCAGAGTTTGATTAGGAAAAGAGAATATTCAGGAAGATGAAGAAGATTAAGATTTTTCCACAAAAAAAAAGAGTTCCAAAAAAAAAAGTAAAAAAAAAAAGTGACAAGGGAAATTTGTTTTATTTTGTGCATCTCGAGGACTTCATCAACCCCGCGAAGGTATGAATTTTCAACTCAGATTCTCGTTTTGTTGTTCGCAGCGGACCGGAAAATCGCCTATGCACGCCTTTATTGCACGTGGTGGGACGGAACACCGGTTTGATGCTTACGACGAAGCGGGCAATCACCAAAACCCTACTTCAATGTTCGTGGCAAACCGGAGAACTGCCCCATGCATGCCTTTATTGCGCGTGGTGGGATGGGACCCCGATACGGCACGTACGATGAAGCGAGGTCACTTATAAGTACCCCCGGGCGAGGGGAACGCAAAATTGTCTCTTTCATAAAAATGCTTTTTATAAAATCCCATGCACGCCTTTATTGCGCGTGGTGGGAGAAATTAAAAAAATACAACCGCCGCGGTGTCTCACCAACACCAACCGTGCACGTCTTTATTGACGTGGCGGGTAGGCGGCCTCTTGGTTTTTCCCCTAATCAGGGGAGACGCCGGGAGGCTGCCGAAATTTTGTCTGAAATACAGACAAGGACTTAAAGAAAAATGGGACTTGTGGACTTAAATCAAATGGACTTAATTGAACTTGAACCCAAATAAAAGAAAATGTGTGCAAATGATGAAGAACATTAAGCCGAAAAGGCTTGAACTTGATTGAACTCAAAACGACAGAGGACTTGAAGCACATACACAAAACAGAACTTGAATCATGTTTGCAAGAAAGCTTGGTTTGAGCCAAGTAAAGGAGACAAAGAACTTAACCTTGAATCAGTTTTGAACTATAAGGATCTCAAATCTGAAAGTTCGATGGGGATGTTAAGCCCTATGAACTTAGTCCCAAACTAACCAAGAGGGGGGGTGAATTGGTATTTTAAAAACTTCTTTTTAAACAAAGAAATAAAATCACATAAACCAAATCACACCAAAAAAACTGCGGAATTTAAAAGTGCGGAAGCAAGAAAAAGAACACAGAAATTTATAGTGGTTCGGTCGACTCGACCTACGTCCACTCCTTGGAGGCACCCTCCAAGTATTGCACTACAAAAAGTGACTCTCCTTTAGCCCCCACGGCTAGGCGGAGAAACCCTCACAAGAACCTCCTTTTTGCCACCCCGGCAAGGCAGAGAACCTATCTCCTTTTGCTTCCTCCTGAAGCTGGCAGAGAACCAGAACCAAAAGCAAAACTCCTTACCTCTACCGACCCTTCCACGAACGAGAAACTCAAGACGAAGACGACGCAGAGAGATCCTTGAAGCAACCCTTGTGAAACCCCTCACAAGCTCCCCCTCACAAGATCCTCTCTCTCTCCTCTCTCTCTCTCTTTCTCTCCTCAAAGTCTTCTCAGGTCAAGGCAGCAGCCAAAGGTCTTTAAAAACGTTGAACAAGAGCTCTTAAATAGAAGAGCTTCAAAAGAGCTCATTAATTGCAAGTTGCCGACAATATCGTCCAGGCCGATATGGACATCGGCCTGGCCGATCAGTACAAATCAATGAAGATCGGCAAGAGCATAGCCCTGGATGCAAAACTGGACGATTGAAAAATAGCTTGATCGTCCAGGCCGATCTCACGATCATCCTGGCCGATCAGTTCAAATCAGAGGAAAATCGTCCTAACAATAGCCCTGAATACGGGCTGGCCGATATTGATCGTCTTGAAGTAACTTAAGGTTTTTGACTAGATCGGCCTGGCCGATCTTGCGATCGTCCAGGACGATATGATCGTATCAATCATCCTTAATTACTTCCTAGATTTCCTGAACAATTATGGCATAATTTGTGAATATCGTCCAGGCCGATCCGAGGATCGTCCTGGCCGATAATTTAAAGATACAGTATACCATACTTGTCTATGGAGGCTACTTCTTTCTGTTTTGAGCTTATCGTCCTGGCCGATAAACGTATCGTCCAGGACGATCTGTTAATGTCGGCTGCCTTAATTAAGAATCCTTAATTAGACTTTCTGTTTTAAGCTGATCATCCAGGCCGATCAAAGAAATCGTCCTGGCCGATATAAGTAAAAACAGAAATTCTAAGTCTCTTAAGTGTGTGTGTGAAGGGTTACAAAACATCAGTCTCTTTGACTATTACAAGTGGACTCAAAAGGTAAAAAACAAAAGTACAGACTGACTCAACCCTAAACCTACGCATTCCTGAACTTGGCTCCTTTTTTATTGTCCGATCGTCGATTCCTGAAAAGTTAGAAGCAACAAGCTGTCCAAGAGAAACAGTGTTTGTCAATCATCAAAACATAAGACATGAAAAATAGATTTGCAACAATCTCCCCCTTTTTGATGATGGCAAAACACTACAAAAAGATTTAATAGCAACAATTAAAAAATAACCTCATAAACTTCTCCCCCTTTTGACATATCAAAAAGAAGGGTACATGAAAGCACAGTAAAAGAGATTCCCCCTTTTTTGTTTTTTTTTTTAATCAAGGCACATCAATGATATAGTATTTCATGTGATTGATTTAAAAATTTGTGAGTTAACGTGTTACCAATCTCATTTAATCCATAGAATAGGAGAATATTGTTGCAAATCTATTTTTTCATGTCTTATGTTTTGATGATTGACAAACACTGCTTTTCTTGGACAGCTTGTTGCTTCTAACTTTTCAGGAATCGACGATCGGACAATCAAAAAGGAGCCAAGTTCAGGAATGCGTAGATTTAGGGTTGAGTCAGTCTGTACTTTTGTTTTTTACCTTTTGAGTTCTCTTGTAATAGTCAAAAAGACTGATACTTTGTAACCCTTCACACACACACTTGAGAGAATTAGAAATTCTGTTTTTACTCATATCGGCCAGGCCGATATCTTTGATCGGCCTGGACGATCAGCTTAAAAACAGAAAGTCTAATTAAGGATTCTTGATTAAGGCAGCCAACGTTAACCGATCGTCCTGGACGATACGTGTATCGGCCAGGACGATAAGCTCAAAACAGAAAGAAGTAGCCGCCATAGACAAGTATGGTATAGCATATCTTTAAATTATCGGCCAGGACGATCCTTGTATCGGCCTGGACGATATTAACAAATTATGCCATAATTGTTCAGGAAATCAAGGAAGTAATTAAGGATGATTGATACGATCATATCGTCCTGGACGATCGCAGGATCGGCCCGGACGATCTAGTCAAAAACCTTAAGTTACTTCAGGACGATCAGTATCGGCCAGCCCGTATTCAGGGCTATTGTCAGGACGATTTTCGTCTGATTTGAACGGATCGGCCAGGACGATCGTAATATCGGCCTGGACGATCAAGCTAATTTTCAATCGTCCTGTTTTCCATTCAGGGCTATGCTCTGGCCGATCTTCATTAATTTGTACTGATCGGCCAGGCCGATGTCCAGATCGGCCTGGACGATATTGTCGGCAACTTGCAATTAATGAGCTCTTTTGAAGCTCTTCTATTTAAAGAGCTCTTGTTCAACGTTTTTAAAAACCTTTGGCTGCTGCCTTGACCTGAGAAGACCTTGAGGAGAGAAAGAGAGAGAGAAGAGAGAGAGAGGATCTTGTGAGGGGGAGCTTGTGAGAGGTTTCACAAGGGTTGCTTCAAGGATCTCTCTGCGTCGTCTTCGTCTAGAGTTTCTCGTCCGTGGAAGGGTCGGTAGAGGTAAGGAGTTGTGCCGTTGGTTCTGGTTCTCTGCCGGCTTCAGGAGGAAGCAAAAGGAGATAGGTTCTCTGCCTTGCCGGGGTGGCAAAAAGGAGGTTCTTGTGAGGGTTTCTCCACCTAGCCGTGGGGGGCTAAAGGAGAGTCACTTTTTGTTTAGTGCAATACTTGGAGGGTGCCTCCAAGGAGTGGACGTAGGTCGAGTCGACCGAACCACTATAAAATCTCTGTGTTTCTTTTCTTGCTTCCGCACGTTTAATTCCGCATTATTTTCGTGGTGTGATTTGGTTTTATGTTACTTTATTTCTTTGTTTAAAAACGAAGTTTTTAAAATACCAATTCACCCCCCCTCTTGGTTAGTTTGGGACTAAGTTCATAGGGCTTAACATCCCCATCGAACTTTCAAGTGGTATCAGAGCTTGTTTCGAAAATTAAAGTTTAAAAACTTTTTGAATTTGATCCATGTCTAACTTTGGGAATCGCAACACTACGGAAGGGTATTCTATTATCCGACCTCCTCTGTTCGATAACCTACCTTTTGATTTCTGGAAAACTCGCATGTCAACTTTTTTACAATCTACTGATTATCGCATGTGGATGCTTATTCAAGAAGGTTATTCTCCACCTTCTCGTGAAATTAACGGTTTTAAAATTGAAGTTGCTTTTACCGAATGGACTTTTGATGAGCGAGATTTAGCTCAATTAAATGCTAAATGTTTAAATTGCTTTTTCTGTGCTTTAAAATCTGAGGACTACATGCGTGTTTCAACTTGCAAGACTGGTAAAGAAATTTGGGATAAATTGTGCATTACTTATGAAGGCACTAATGAAGTTAAACAATCCCGTTTAAACATTCTCTTGCATGACTACGAACTTTTTCGTATGAAACCTCATGAATCAATTTCTGACATGTACACTAGGTTTACTCAGATTGCTACCTCATTGCATGCACTAGGAAAAGAACTTTCGAACTATGAAAAAGTTAACAAGATTTTGAGATGCTTGCCTTCATCCTATGATGCAAAAATTACTGCAATTACTGAATCTAAAGATTTAAACACCTATTCTATTGATAACTTGCTTGGCTCACTCATTGCTTACGAGCAAGGGGTGAATCAAAGAAATCTTGATGCAGGTGAAAAGAAAAAGGAGAAAACCATTGCATTGAAGGCACACAAATCGGATTCTGAATCTTCCGGGTCTGAAAGCGATGGAGTTGCCTTCATCACAAGGCAATTCAAAAGCTTTCTAAGGAAGAAACAAAAGCATCATCAAAGTTGGAGAAAAGGTAAGGATCATAAACATACTAAAGGATCTTCTGATGTTGTTTGTTTTGAATGCAGGAAACCTGGACATGTAAGAGCCGATTGTCCTACACTTCAAGATCAATCGAGCAAAGGAAAAGGTGATGAGAAAGCAAAGTCTAGGAAGGACAAAAAGAAAAACCAAAGGAGCTTTTGGGCAGAATCTGGTACTGATTCTTCTGAGACTGAACCAGAGGAAGAAACTACAAACTTGTGTTTCATGGGAAAAGATCAAAGTGATCAAGAAGAGGTATGTGAACTTTCATATGATCAACTTCTTGAAGTTTCAGAAAAAATTCATGCATCATATAGAAAATTAAAGAAAACTCATGCTAGCTTGAAATTAGAACTTTTAAATCTACAAAAAGAGCATGAAATTTTGATTAAGGACCATCAAACAATTGATTCAAATCACATGACTTTACTTGATGAATTTGATGAATTAAATAAAAATCATGGTAAGTTAGTTGAAGAGCATGATGCATTGAAACTATCACACATATCTCTTGAATCTGATTTTAAGAAGTCAAAAGAAATAGAAAAAAATTTGAGGATTGAAAATGAAATTTTAGAAAACACAAACTTGAAGATTCAAAGTGATTTAGAAGCATGTAAGAAATCTAGGATGAATTCTACTATTAATCAATTGCCAAAACCTAGAGAGAGGCATTATAACTCAAATCACTTAAGAAATCCCTTTCCTGGAGTTAGATGTTTTTCTTGTGGCATGCTAGGACATATCTCACATACTTGTACAATTCATCATAGTTCACATTGGGTATGGAGACCTAAGGTACAAGATCCACAGCATACCACACATGCATTGCATTCTTCTCTTCATAAGAAGGAACCCAAACCTGCTTGGGTTCCTAAAACTAACATTTGATAATTTTGCAGGAAGCCTCTCACAAAAGACCTCGTGAGAGTATGTGGTATCTGGACAGTGGATGCTCTCGACATATGACTGGTGATGCTAGCCAGTTTGTTGTACTAGAATCCAGGACTGGAGGCAAGGTTACTCTTGGAGACAACACCACTAGGAAGGTGGTTGGAGCAGGTATAATCGGTAATTCCAAGAACCTTATGATTGAAAATGTTTTGCTTGTAGATGGATTAAAGCACAACTTGCTCAGCATCAGTCAATTCTGTGACAAAGGCTTCATCGTACAATTCTTCACAAATTCATGCATTGTAAGTTTAAGCAATAACACCATTTTGCAGAGAAAGAGGGTAAACAACGTCTATATGCTTGATTTAAATAGCATTGAATGTGCTGCTTCTTTTTGCTTAAAAACTGTCATTGATGATTCTTGGTTGTGGCACAGGAGGCTTTGTCATGCAAGTATGAAAACCCTTAGGAAAGTGACCCAAAAGGACCTAGTTAGAGGTGTCCCCAAACTTAAGTTTACAAAAGACCACCTTTGTGATGCTTGTCAACTAGGAAAGCAAATTCACTCCTCTTTTCACCCCATAAAGGACATTAGCACCTCTAGACCTTTAGAAGTCCTTCACATGGATTTGTTTGGACCCATTAGCATAGCAAGTTTGGGAGGGAAAGTCTATGGTTTTGTGATTGTTGATGACTACTCGATGTTCACTTGGACTAGATTTCTTTCTCATAAAAATGAGTCTTTTGAGGAGTTTAAAACTTTTTCTACTTGGATTCAGAAGAAGCTAGGATGTGAGATTTTGACCATCCATAGTGATCATGGGGGAGAGTTTGAAAATGAAAGATTTGGAGATTTTTGTGAGGAGAAGGGCATTAGCCACAATTTTTCAGCTCCTAGGACTCCTCAGCAGAATGGAGTAGCTGAAAGGAAGAACCGGACCTTGGTGGAAGCCGCTAGAGCCATGCTTGCTGAGTATTCACTTCCAAAATACTTTTGGGCTGAAGCGGTTAACACAGCATGTTATGTGTTGAATAGGGTGAATGTTAGAGTCAAATTAGAAAAGACACCCTATGAGATCCTTAAGGGTAGAACACCTAATCTTTCCCACCTTCATGTCTTTGGTTGTAAAGTTTTCATTCACAATAATGGAAAGTCTCACTTGGGAAAATTTGATCCTAAATCTGATGAAGGAGTATTCTTAGGATATTCTAGTGTTGGGAAATCTTTTAGAGTGTTTAACAAGAGAACCTTGATGGTGGAAGAGACAACCCATGTAGTTTTTGATGAATCTGATCATAAGAAGCATGGAGTAGATGATGATGATGTTGGAGAGATTACAAGTGGAGTAGAAAATTTGGGGAAGGGAAATGAGCACCTAAGCAATGAAAGAGTAGAAGGAGTCACCCAAGGAATATAAACTTTTAATGAAAGGGGAGAAACTTCACACACTTTGCCTAAAGATTGGAGATACTCTACTAGTCACCCCAAGGATTTGATCTTAGGAGACCTTTCTAGTGGATTTAAGACTAGACATGGACTTAGGAAGGAGGTGAACCACTCTGCCTTTATCTCTATGACTGAACCCACCACCATTAACCAAGCCCTATCTGATGAGTTTTGGATGTTAGCAATGCAAGAAAAGTTGAATCAATTTGTAAGGAATGATGTTTGGGAACTTGTGGAAAGACCTAAGGAACAAAGTGTAGTTGGAACAAAGTGGGTATTTAAGAACAAAGTGAATGATTCAGGAGTGGTGGTGAGGAATAAAGCAAGATTAGTGGCTAAGGGGTACAATCAAATAGAAGGGATAGACTTTGAGGAGACTTTTGCCCCTGTAGCTAGATTGGAAGCCATTAGAGTGCTATTAGCCTTTGCTTGTTATAAAGGATTTAAGCTTTTTCAAATGGATGTCAAGAGTGCCTTTTTAAATGGGGAGATAAAAGAAGATGTGTTTGTAGAATAACCTCCAGGTTTTGAGAGTTCTCAATTTCCAAATCATGTGTTTAAATTAAAAAAGGCTTTGTATGGTTTAAAACAAGCACCTAGAGCTTGGTATGAGAGGCTTAGCACATTCTTACTAGAGAGGGAGTTTGTCAAGGGGAGCGTAGACACCACCCTTTTTCTTAAAAAGGTTGGAGATGATTTACTCATTGTTCAGATTTATGTTGATGATATACTCTTTGGATCTTCAAATAAAAATTTGTGTGATGACTTTTCTAAAATAATGAGTAGAGAGTTTGAAATGAGTTTAATGGGAGAATTGTCTTACTTTTTGGGGTTTAGCATAAAACAATTGGAAGATGGCACTTTTCTAAATCAAACAAAATACATAAAAGACATTTTGAAGAAATTTGAGATGGACAAAGCCAAGCCAATTAACACTCCCATGACTTCTAGTGCTCCGTTGGATAAGGACCCAAGTGGTAAGTCTGTTGATCAGAAGAAGTATAGAGGCATGATTGGATCTTTACTTTACTTGACTGCAAGCCGACCTGACATTATGTTTAGTGTTTGTCTTTGTGCTAGGTTTCAAGCCGACCCTAAGGAATCCCACATGACTGCTATTAAAAGAATTTTTAGATACCTTTTGGGGACACAAGGATTAGGGATTTGGTACCCTAGACATAGCACTTCTTTTGAGATTATTGGTTTTTCTGACTCTGATTTTGCAGGATGCAAGGTGGATAGAAAGAGCACCTCTGGAACTTGTTAATTCATTGGACAATCCTTGGTCTCTTGGTCTAGTAGAAAGCAAAATTCTGTTGCACTTTCCACTGCTGAAGCTGAATACATTGCTCTTGGAAGTTGTGTGGCCCAAGTTCTTTGGTTGAAACAACAGGTATTGGATCTAGGAATACATGTAAGCACCATCTCAATTTTTTGTGACAACACTAGTGCCATATGCATCTCTAAAAATCCTATCCAACATTCAAGAACTAAACACATTGACATTAGGCATCACTTTATTAGAGATCATGTGACTAAGGGAGACATTGAGTTACACCATGTGACAACTGAAAACCAACTGGCAGACATCTTTACTAAACCACTGGCCTTCGACACTTTCAGCTCTTTAAGGACCAGATTGGGTGTGATTGACATAAATGCATGAAAACTTTCTTTTCTTTCTTTTATTCCTTTTTATTTCTTTTCATGTACCTTAGTTTTAGATCTTCACTGATATGATATCTCTTGTCTTGTCTTTAACAATTTGTAGTTAATATGTTTTCATCCACTTAATCCCTAGATAATATGAATATCTTGTGATTGTGTCTCTTTACCTAACTTAGTATTAGTGGCATAGTTTTCTTTTCTAATCAAAAGTCTCTCTCAAAATAAAAGATTGCTTATGAAACTAAGATCCTTTCTAAAGCTTGCTTAAGCAAATCTATCTTATATTTACAATGATTAAAAGTTTTTTTGTCACCTCATGATCCCTCGTTACTCTTGTCTTCAATTATTAATCCTGCTTGTGGTAATTCTTCCCTATGTTAGAGAGAGAGCTCCTATTCTCTAATATCTGAGAAGATATATTCACAACTAAGTTTTTTAAAAGAGTCTAAAAGGGAATCTAGCTTGCAAAAATAAAAAAAAAAATTTTTTTGGCCAATGATGCCAACAAAAGGAGCGCAAAGACGCCAAAAAATTGAAAAATCTATAAAAGGATGCGCAAAGCGCCACAACATTGACAAGAGGCATAAAATGAGCCCACTCAAAAGCAAGCTATTCTCTCTTTTTATATCTTTTAGAACTTAGAAGTTTTGATTCTCAAAGACTTGATCTCGATTATCATTCGATTGTGACAAATCTACCTCATTGTTTTATGGAGATATTTTCCTTATGCCAAGTGGTGGGTAGATTCTTTTTCTCATATCCAATTAATTATTTGAGTTAGGTTATTGATTTCAAAAGACGATTCTACCCTAAGACAACGTTTTTTGGCTAAGGGTAAACCATGAACGGATATTCTCCTATTCTATGGATTAAATGTGATTGGTAACACATTAACTCACAAATTTTTAAAACAATCACATGGAATACTATATCATTGATATGCTCAAAAAAAAAAAAAAAAAAAAAAAAAAAAAAAAAAAAGGGGAATTTCTTTTACTATGCTTTCATGTACCCTCCTTTTTGATATGTCAAAAGGGGGAGAAGTTTATGAGGTTATGTTTTCATGGTTATGATTAAATCCCTTTAACATGTTTTGTCATCATCAAAAAGGGGGAGATTATTGCAAATCTATTTTTTCATGTCTTATGTTTTGATGATTGACAAACACTGCTTTTCTTGGACAGCTTGTTGCTTCTAACTTTTCAGGAATCGACGATCGGACAATCAAAAAGGAGCCAAGTTCAGGAATGCATAGGTTTAGGGTTGAGTCAGTCTGTACTTTTGTTTTTTACCTTTTGAGTCCTCTTGTAATAGTCAAAAAGACTGATACTTTGTAACCCTTCACACACACACTTGAGAGAATTAGAAATTCTGTTTTTACTCATATCGGCCAGGCCGATATCTTTGATCGGCCTGGACGATCAGCTTAAAAACAGAAAGTCTAATTAAGGATTCTTGATTAAGGCAGCCAACGTTAACCGATCGTCCTGGACGATACGTGTATCGGCCAGGACGATAAGCTCAAAACAGAAAGAAGTAGCCGCCATAGACAAGTATGGTATAGCATATCTTTAAATTATCGGCCAGGACGATCCTTGTATCGGCCTGGACGATATTAACAAATTATGCCATAATTGTTCAGGAAATCAAGGAAGTAATTAAGGATGATTGATACGATCATATCGTCCTGGACGATCGCAGGATCGGCCCGGACGATCTAGTCAAAAACCTTAAGTTACTTCAGGACGATCAGTATCGGCCAGCCCGTATTCAGGGCTATTGTCAGGACGATTTTCGTCTGATTTGAACGGATCGGCCAGGACGATCGTAATATCGGCCTGGACGATCAAGCTAATTTTCAATCGTCCTGTTTTCCATTCAGGGCTATGCTCTGGCCGATCTTCATTAATTTGTACTGATCGGCCAGGCCGATGTCCAGATCGGCCTGGACGATATTGTCGGCAACTTGCAATTAATGAGCTCTTTTGAAGCTCTTCTATTTAAAGAGCTCTTGTTCAACGTTTTTAAAAACCTTTGGCTGCTGCCTTGACCTGAGAAGACCTTGAGGAGAGAAAGAGAGAGAGAAGAGAGAGAGAGGATCTTGTGAGGGGGAGCTTGTGAGAGGTTTCACAAGGGTTGCTTCAATGATCTCTCTGCGTCGTCTTCGTCTAGAGTTTCTCATCCGTGGAAGGGTCGGTAGAGGTAAGGAGTTGTGCCGTTGGTTCTGGTTCTCTGCCGGCTTCAGGAGGAAGCAAAAGGAGATAGGTTCTCTGCCTTGCCGGGGTGGCAAAAAGGAGGTTCTTGTGAGGGTTTCTCCACCTAGCCGTGGGGGGCTAAAGGAGAGTCACTTTTTGTTTAGTGCAATACTTGGAGGGTGCCTCCAAGGAGTGGACGTAGGTCGAGTCGACCGAACCACTATAAAATCTCTGTGTTTCTTTTCTTGCTTCCGCACGTTTAATTCCGCATTATTTTCGTGGTGTGATTTGGTTTTATGTTACTTTATTTCTTTGTTTAAAAACGAAGTTTTTAAAATACCAATTCACCCCCCCTCTTGGTTAGTTTGGGACTAAGTTCATAGGGCTTAACATCCCCATCAAACTTTCAAATATCCGTTCATGGTTTACCCTTAGCCAAAAATGTTTTCTTAGGGTAAAATCGTCTTTTGAAATCAATGACCTAACTCAAATAATTAATTGGATATGAGAAAAAGAATCTACCCACCACTTGGCATAAGGAAAATATCTTCATAAAACAATGAGGTAGATTTGTCACAATCGAACGATAATTGAGATCAAGCCTTTGAGAATCAAAACTTCTAAGTTCTAAAAGATATAAAAAGAGAGAGTAGCTTGCTTTTGAGTGGGCTCATTTTATGCCTCTTGTCAATGTTGTGGCGCTTTGCGCATCTTTTTATAGATTTTTCAATTTTTTGGCGTCTTTGCGCTTCTTTTGTTGGCATCATTGGCCAATTTTTTTATTTTTGCAAGCTAGATTCCCTTTCAGACTCTTTTAAAAAAAACTTAGTTGTGAATATATCTTCTCAGATATTAGAGAATAGGAGCTCTCTCTCTAACATAGGGAAGAATTACCACATGCAGGATTAATAATCGAAGACAAGAGTAACGAGGGATCATGATGTGACAAAAAAACTTTTAATCATTGTAAATACAAGATAGATTTACTTAAGCAAGCTTTAGAAAGGATCTTAGTTTCATAACAATCTTTTATTTTGAGATAGACTTTTGATTAGAAAAGAAAACTATGCCACTAATACTAAGTTAGGGAAAGAGACACAATCACAAGATATTCATACTATCTAGGTGATTAAGTAGATGAAAACATATTAACTACAAATTGTTAAAGACAAGACAAGAAATATAATATCATATCAGTGAAGATCTAAAACTAAGGTACACGAAAAGGTAAAAAAAAAAGCAAAAAAAAAAAATAAAAGAAAAATTTAGCTAAAAAGGTTTCATGCATTTATGTCAATCACACCCAATCTGATCCTTAAAGAACTGAAAGTGTCGAAGGCCAGTGGTTTAGTAAAGATGTCTGCCAGTTGGTTTTCAGTTGTCACATGGTGTAACTCAATATCTCCCTTAGTCACATGATCTCTAATAAAGTGATGCCTAATGTCAATGTGTTTAGTTCTTGAATGTTGGATAGGATTTTTAGAGATGCATATGGCACTAGTGTTGTCACAAAAAATTGAGATGGTGCTTACATGTAATCCTAGATCCAATACCTGTTGTTTCAACCAAAGAACTTGGGCCACACAACTTCCAAGAGCAATGTATTCAGCTTCAGCAGTGGAAAGTGCAACAGAATTTTGCTTTCTACTAGACCAAGAGACCAAGGATTGTCCAATGAATTGACAAGTTCCAGAGGTGCTCTTTCTATCCACCTTGCATCCTGCAAAATCAGAGTCAGAAAAACCAATAATCTCAAAAGAAGTGCTATGTCTAGGGTACCAAATCCCTAATCCTTGTGTCCCCAAAAGGTATCTAAAAATCCTTTTAATAGCAGTCATGTGGGATTCCTTAGGGTCAGCTTGAAACCTAGCACAAAGGAAAACACTAAACATAATGTCAGGTCGGCTTGCAGTCAAGTAAAGTAAAGATCCAATCATGCCTCTATACTTCTTCTGATCAACAGACTTACCACTTGGGTCCTTATCCAACGGAGCACTAGAAGTCATGGGGGTGTTAATTGGCTTGGCTTTGTCCATCTCATATTTCTTCAAAATGTCTTTTATGTATTTTGTTTGATTTAGAAAAGTTCCATCTTCCAATTATTTTATGCTAAACCCCAAAAAGTAAGACAATTCTCCCATTAAACTCATCTCAAACTCTCTACACATTGTTTTAGAAAAATCATCACACAAATTTTTATTAGAAGATCCAAAGAGTATATCATCAACATAAATCTTAACAATGAGTAAATCATCTCCAACTTTTTTAAGAAAAAGGGTGGTGTCTACGCTCCCCTTGACAAACTCCCTCTCTAGTAAGAATGTGCTAAGCCTCTCATACCAAGCTCTAGGTGCCTGCTTTAAACCATACAAAGCCTTTTTTAATTTAAACACATGATTTGGAAATTGAGAACTCTCAAAACCTGGAGGTTGTTCTACAAACACATCTTCTTTTATCTCCCCATTTAAAAAGCCACTCTTGACATCCATTTGAAAAAGCTTAAATCCTTTATAACAAGCAAAGGCTAATAGCACTCTAATGGCTTCCAATCTAGCTACAGGGGCAAAAGTCTCTTCAAAGTCTATCCCTTCTATTTGATTGTACCCCTTAGCCACCAATCTTGCTTTATTCCTCACCACCACTCCTGAATCATTCACTTTATTCTTAAATACCCACTTTATCCCAACTACACTTTGTCCCTTAGGTCTTTCCACAAGTTCCCAAACATCATTCCTAACAAATTGATTCAACTCTTCTTGCATTGCTAACATCCAAAACTCATCAGAGAGGGCTTGGTTAATGGTGGTGGATTCAGTCATAGAGATAAAGGCAGAGTGGTTCACCTCCTTCCTAAGTCCATGTCTAGTCTTAACTCCACTAAAAAGGTCTCCTAAGATCAAATCCTTGGGATGACTAGTAGAGTATCTCCAATCTCTAGGCAAAGTGTGTGAAGTTTCTCCCCTTTCATCAAAAATTTCTATTCCTTGGGTGACTCCTTCTACTCCTCCATTGCTTAGGTGCTCACTCCCCTTCCCCAAATTTTCTACTCCACTTGTAATCTCTCCAACATCATCATCATCTACTCCATGTTTCTTATGATCAGACTCATCAAAAACTATATGGGTTGTCTCTTCCACCATCAAGGTTCTCTTGTTAAACACTCTAAAAGATTTCCCAACACTAGAATATCCCAAGAATACTCCTTCATCAGATTTAGAATCAAATTTTCCCAAGTGAGACTTTCCATTATTGTGAATGAAAACCTTACAACCAAAGACATGAAGGTGGGAAAGATTGGGTGTCCTACCCTTAAGGATCTCACAGGGTGTCTTTTCTAATTTGACTCTAACATTCACCCTATTCAACACATAACATGCTGTGTTAACCGCTTCAGCCCAAAAGTATTTTGGAAGTGAATACTCAGCAAGCATGGCTCTAGCGGCTTCCACCAAGGTCCGGTTCTTCCTTTCAGCTACTCCATTCTGCTGAGGAGTCCTAGGGGCTGAAAAATTATGGCTAATCCCCTTCTCCTCACAAAAATCTCCAAATCTTTCATTTTCAAACTCTCCCCCATGATCACTATGGATGGTCAAAATCTCACACCCTAGCTTCTTCTGAATCCAAGTAGAAAAAGTTTTAAACTCCTCAAAAAACTCATTTTTATGAGAAAGAAATCTAGTCCAAGTGAACCTCGAGTAGTCATCAACAATCACAAAACCATAGACTTTCCCTCCCAAACTTGCTATGCTAATGGGTCCAAACAAATCCATGTGAAGGACTTCTAAAGGTCTAGAGGTGCTAATGTCCTTTATGGGGTGAAAAGAGGAGTGAATTTGCTTTCCTAGTTGACAGGCATCACAAAAATGGTCTTTTGTAAACTTAAGTTTGGGGACACCTCTAACTAGGTCCTTTTGGGTCACTTTCCTAAGGGTTTTCATACTTGCATGACAAAGCCTCCTGTGCCACAACCAAGAATCATCAATGACAGTTTTTAAGCAAAAAGAAGCAGCACATTCAATGCTATTTAAATCAAGCATATAGACGTTGTTTACCCTCTTTCCCTACAAAATGGTGTTGTTACTTAAACTTACAATGCATGATTTCGTGAAGAATTGTACGATGAAGCCTTTGTCACAGAATTGACTGATGCTGAGCAAGTTATGCTTCAATCCATCTACAAGCAAAACATTTTCAATCATAAGGTTCTTGGAATTACCGATTATACCTGCTCCTACCACCTTCCTGGTGGTGTTGTCTCCAAGAGTAACCTTGCCTCCAGTCATGGATTCTAGTACAAGAAACTGGCTAGCATCACCAGTCATATGTCGAGAGCATCCATTGTCCAGGTACCACATACTCTCACGAGGTCTTTTGTGAGAGACTTCCTGCAAAATTATCAAATGTTAGTTTTAGGAACCCAAGCAGGTTTGGGTTCCTTCTTATGAAGAGAAGAATGCAATGCATGTGTGGTATGCTGTGGATCATGCACCTTAGGTCTCCACACCCAATGTGAACTATGGTGAATTGTGCAAGTGTGTGAGATATGTCCTAGCATGCCACAAGAAAAACATTGAACTCCAGGAAAAGGTTTTCTTAAATGGTTTGGGTAGAAATGCCTCTTCCTAGGTTCTGGCCTTTGATTAAAAGTTGGTGTCATCCTAGCTTTCTTACATGTTTCCAAATCATTTTGAATTCTCAAGTTTGTGTTTTCTAAAACTTCATTTTCAATCCTCAAATTTTTTTCTATTTCTTTTGACTTCTTAAAATCAGATTCAAGAGATGTGTGTGATATTTTCAATGCATCATGCTCTTCAACTAACTTACCATGATTTTTATTTAACTCATCAAATTCATCAAGTAAAGTCATGTGATTTGAATCAATTGTTTCATGGTCTTTAATCAAAATTTCATGCTCTTTTTGAAGATTTAAGAATTCTAATTTCAAGCTAGCATGAGTTTTCTTTAATTTCCTATATGATGCATGGATTTTTTCTGAAACTTCAAGAAGTTGATCGTATGAAAGTTAACATACCTCTTCTTGATCACTTTGATCTTTTCCCATGAAACACAAGTTTGTAGTTTCTTCCTCTGGTTCAGTCTCTGAAGAATCAGTACCAGATTCTGCCCAAAAGCTCCTTTGTTTTTTCTTATTCTCCTTCCTAGACTTAGCTTTCTCCTCACCTTTTTCCTTTTCTTTGCTTGAATGATCTTGAAGTGTAGGACAATCGGCTCTTACATGTCCAGGTTTCCTACATTCAAAACAAAAAACATCAGAAGATCCTTTAATATGTTTATGATCCTTACCTTTTCTCCAACTTTGATGATGCTTTTGTTTCTTCCTTAGAAAGCTTTTGAATTGCCTTGTGATGAAGGCAACACCATCGCTTTCAGACCCGGAAGATTCAGAATCCGATTTGTGTGCCTTCAATGCAATTATTTTCTCCTTTTTCTTCTCACCTGCATCAAGATTTCTTTGATTCACCCCTTGCTCGTAAGCAATGAGTGAGCCAAGCAAGTTATCAATAGAATAGGTGTTCAAATCTTTAGATTCAGTGATTGCAGTAATTTTTGCATCATAAGACGAAGGCAAGCATCTCAAAATCTTGTTAACTTTTTCATAGTTTGAAAGTTCTTTTCCTAGTGCATGCAATGAAGTAGCAATCTAAGTAAACCTAGTGTACATGTCAGAAATCGATTCATGAGGTTTCATACGAAAAAGTTCGTAGTCATGCAAGAGAATGTTTAAACGGGATTGTTTAACTTCATTAGTGCCTTCATAAGTAATGCACAATTTATCCCAAATTTCTTTACCAGTTTTGCAAGTTGAAACACGCATGTAATCCTCATATTTCAAAGCACAGAAAAAACAATTCAAACATTTCGCATTTAATTGAGCTAAATCTCGTTCATCATAAGTCCATTCGGTAAAAGCAGCTTCAGTTTTAAAACCGTTAATTTCATGAGAAGGTGGAGAATAACCTTATTGAATAAGCATTCACATGCGATAATCAGTAGATTGTAAAAAAGTTGACATGCGAGTTTTCCAAAAATCAAAAGGTAGGTTATCGAATAGAGGAGGTCGGGTAATAGAATACCCTTCCGTAGTGTTGCGATTCCCAAAGTTAGACATGGATTAAATTCAAAAAGTTTTCAAACTTTAATTTTCGAATCAAGCTCTGATACCACTTGAAAGTTCGATGGGGATGTTAAGCCCTATGAACTTAGTCCCAAACTAACCAAGAGGGGGGGGGTGAATTGGTATTTTAAAAACTTCTTTTTAAACAAAGAAATAAAATCACATAAACCAAATCACACCAAAAAAAGTGCATAATTTAAAAGTGCGGAAGCAAGAAAAAGAACACAGAAATTTATAGTGGTTCGGTCGACTCGACCTACGTCCACTCCTTGGAGGCACCCTCCAAGTATTGCACTACAAAAAAGTGACTCTCCTTTAGCCCCCACGGCTAGGCGGAGAAACCCTCACAAGAACCTCCTTTTTGCCACCCCTGCAAGGCAGAGAACATATCTCATTTTGCTTCCTCCTGAAGCTGGAAGAGAACCAGAACCAAAAGCAAAACTCCTTACCTCTACCGACCCTTCCACGGACGAGAAACTCTAGACGAAGACGACGCAGAGAGATCCTTGAAGCAACCCTTGTGAAACCCCTCACAAGCTCCCCCTCACAAGATCCTATCTCTCTCTCCTCTCTCTCTCTTTCTCTCCTCAAAGTCTTCTCAGGTCAAGGCAGTAGCCAAATGTCTTTAAAAACGTTGAACAAGAGCTCTTAAATAGAAGAGCTTCAAAAGAGCTCATTAATTGCAAGTTGCCGACAATATCGTCCAGGCCGATATGGACATCGGCCTGGCCGATCAGTACAAATCAATGAAGATCGGCCAGAGCATAGCCCTGGATGCAATACTGGACGATTGAAAAATTGCTTGATCGTCCAGGCCGATCTCACGATCGTCCTGGCCGATCAGTTCAAATCAGAGAAAAATCGTCCTGACAATAGCCCTGAATACGGGCTGGCCGATATTGATCGTCCTGAAGTAACTTAAGGTTTTTGACTAGATCGGCCTGGCCGATCTTGCGATCGTCCAGGACGATATGATCGTATCAATCATCCTTAATTACTTCCTAGATTTCCTGAACAATTATGGCATAATTTGTGAATATCGTCCAGGCCGATCCGAGGATCGTCCTGGCCGATAATTTAAAGATATAGTATACCATACTTGTCTATGGCGGCTACTTCTTTCTGTTTTGAGCTTATCGTCCTGGCCGATAAACGTATCGTCCAGGACGATCTATTAACGTCGGCTGCCTTAATTAAGAATCCTTAATTAGACTTTCTGTTTTAAGCTGATCGTCCAGGCCGATCAAAAAAATTGTCCTGGCCGATATAAGTAAAAACAGAAATACTATGTCTCTCAAGTGTGTGTGTGAAGGGTTACAAAACATCAGTCTCTTTGACTATTACAAGTGGACTCAAAAGGTAAAAAACAAAAGTACAGACTGACTCAACCCTAAACCTACGCATTCCTGAACTTGGCTCCTTTTTGATTGTCCGATCGTCGATTCCTGAAAAGTTAGAAGCAACAAGCTGTCCAAGAGAAACAGTGTTTGTCAATCATCAAGACATAAGACATGAAAAATAGATTTGCAACAAAATCAAAACTAGAACTTGAAATGAACAAAGACATGACTTGGACTTTTAAACTCAAACAAAGATTTGAGTTGGACTACAGTGGACTACAATGAACTTAATGTAGACTTGAATGGGTTATAAAAAAAAAGATCCATTTTGAATGAATTATAAGAAACCTATCTGAATCTCATCCAAGTGAGGACTCGTGTATTAATTCATTATAAGCTTCAACATAAAGTTTATTTGAGCAAGCATCTATAGCCTATAATAACCATTTCAATGTGAGTAAAGAGACAAAGGATTTGCAAATAGAATTTGCGCACAAACGATAGAAGACAGTGGGAAATATGACTTGACTAAGAAGTCATGATATGAGCACTTTGAACCATTTGACTCATCCATGAGCAACGAACATGAATTGTAGGAGATGTGATAACCTCCCTTTTAAGTCATCTTGCAAGATCTAGTAGAAGATGTCAAAAGTTGTGATCATTCAAATATATGCAAAAGAACATCTTATGAACCATATAAAGATGAGGAAGGTTGATGTGTATATTAAACATATGAGTAAATATACATTGTCGTCCTGCAAATAAAAGTGGGTTCACAAGCAAGCATCGCCACGGATATTCCTGAATTCAACATGAATGTTGTAAGTATAATGTGATCTTTATGTAAAAAAGGGTCATGGGAGAAAGTGCTTGATCTTCATGCAAGAAAGTATGGTAGCTCTTATCACATCTATATGCGAACACTGATGAAAGATCGTAGATGTTAGAAGAAATTATAGTGTGCCCACAAGTGACTGTAGAAGGTCTATCATGCACACAGTAATTCATCAACAAGCATCCACAATAAAAACAGTAGATTCGTTAGTGCACTACGATCCACCTGTAGAAACCAATAAATAGTGCACGACAGTCTACCTGTATAGAACTGCGAACCATTAAATTCAGAAGCTGCTACGATACGCCACCGAATCTGCAACTCTTAAACAAGCAGACAGAAGGCGTCAACAAAGTCTGAAGTAAATACCCCTACACGTGCACTATAAATTGTATACACATAGGTACACCAAAGGGGAAAGTACAATCGAAACCCGCATGGGCCCCGGCGAGCATGTTATTGGTGCACACATGACATCTAGGGATGCTGCGCAGGTTATTAATTTTAAACCTGATCCTCCTAAGCAGGTATAAAGGAGTACACAGAGTTCAATTATAAAATGCCCCCAAGTACCCGCATGGGCCCCGACGAGCGTGTTATTGGTACACACGTAATGTCTAGAGATGCTACGCGGGTCAACAAGTGAATTCAAATTTGAACCCGATCCTTCTATACGTATCAATAGGAGTCGACAAGGTTTGAACCATTAAACAAATAAGTGGCTGTGGTGACCAGAATATTTGTTTTAATACATTCAAATTAGGCCTTCAAAGCCTAAAATCAAAAGAATTCACTCTCAAGGGCATAAAACATAAGAAACCCGATCCTCAGTCGATAGCCCGAAAAAGTTGACAAGGTTCAATCCATAAAGAGAAATGACCCCAAAAACCCCGATGATGGCCGTGTTGAATGCAGATTTCAACCGGAGGGGTTCCCAAATATTTTTAAATATCTCCCAAATATACAAAGTCTATTTCAAATATTCCATAGCTCCACCCAAAATACCCATGAAAATCCAAATGCTCTACAAAAATTCCAAAGATCATCCAATATCCAAAAATCCAAAAAATCTCAAAATCCCAAAAATCCTAAAAATATTTAAAATTGAAATAAATCCATCAATCACTTAAAGAAAAATCCATCCACCCTCCGCAACAGTCTGCCGGGGTTGATAAATTCAAATAAATTCTAGCTCACGAAGAGCCAAATGCCTAGTCGAAAATATCACTAGGATCCATTCTCAAATAATCTCTTGCCAGTAAGGACGTGGTACGTGTCCTCTAACCGGCAGTTTTTCCGCCAAATGGCACTGCAGGTAAACGGTTATGACCCGGGGCCCTCTGAACCGAGTGGTTTTGCAGCCAAATGGAACCACAAATATCGGTTATGGCCAGCGCCATTACGTTCCTTATTGGCATAAAATCCTTGAGATATGAATCAATATGATATGATCATTTGGGAACAAAGCCCTCTGTTAGCTAAGGTGGATTCAAATTTTTCCCCTTAGACAAACATTCAACCCCGGTCTATAAGGTTCCCTTGGACGAAGCAACCCATGGCTGCCGACAAGGATCCTTCTATCAGGTTGGGTCGACTACCTCCTCTGACTAAGTAGACCAGGGACCACGATGGCCCAAGACGATGAAACCATGGGATCTTGATCAGGTCTATCATCCATTCCCCCACCATCCGCTTTAAGTGCACGATGGTGAAATTTGTATTTTTAAATATCAATTTTCCCAAATCTCCAAATCTTTCAATCTTCCAAATTCTCCAAATTTCCAAATCCATTGCAGCTAATATATGCCCGATAACACGTATTTTCTACATATCTGATTGACGACTAGCCTTAATCGAAAGTTCTCTCTCGTGATCGTGAGAGGTAATTAACTGTAGGGGCTTGCGCCTATAGGAAACCAGAACTCAGATCATAAAGTCCTCACAAAATGAGGGCGAAATATCTGGGTAGTGTCTTATCTACAAACCCATCTGCCTTCCAAAATTTACCTCGGAACTTATTCAGTTAAAACTCCCTCGCCGAAGAATAAGAGAAGCGGGTGGAGGCCGGGGCTGAATTTTTGGAGCCCACAGATTTCTGGCGACTCCGCTGGGGAATGGTTTCTCTTTCCATCTTTGGCTAGTCTTTTAAGTGCTATAGTAGTAGAATTAATAATGATAATATTGAGCTCTGTACGGTGAACATCAGGATGTGATATTTGGTCCCTGTATCCAAAGATCCATCACTGAAAGATCCCGATAGAGCTAAAAGCTATCTTCTTTTATGATGGTAGAGCAAAAAAAATTCAAGATATGTACGGTGAGCATTGGAGTGTGACACTTGGAATCATATCCAAGAATTCACTACCGAAAGGTCCCGGCATAAAGAAAAAATAAATATAGAGACCCACATCTCTAGAAAAAATATATATTCAAATAATGGTGTGACATCTAGTGTGTACCCCTAGAGATCCACGTAAAGAAATTTATCAAAATTGGGTCTCAAAGATGACCCCAACAAAAATATTCTTGATGGTTGACATCTTGAAAAAATCCTTCAAGAAGTCCCATCACTTTTCAAATATATCCTCCCAAATTGAAGAAGATCATCGCCCGACTTGCATCAGTGATGTTCTTCTCAAAGAGCAAGCAGAGGAAATGAAAGAGATTCTCTGTGAATTTAGGGACTGCTTTGCCTGTATATTGTTTGAATAGTTGCTATTTGAATGATTTATATTTGTGCAACTTATGTAGTTTTGATGATTCCAAACATTATTGTTCAGATGTATAGTTATCTCCTAACAATTTTAGAAGATTTGCATTTGCTCTTGTGTGTACTAACATTTCAGGAAAATCAGACTCCAGACTACGAAAACTTCAAATCAAATTAAACATGAGATATTTTGTTTATTTGAAGTTTGTCTTTTCTTTGAATTAATTTTGAAAGGGAGTGATTGTAATTGAGTGAATAAAATCTCACACACACAAATAAGGAGTTCTTGAAATTCTATATTGATCGTACAGGACGATATTTATCATACTGGACGATCTGTCAGTTATCTCCTATAGAGCACTTGGAACGAATAGGAACTTGCTTGAAAAAAAATTTTCTAAGTCCTATTCGTCCAGGACGAATTTTATTATCGTCCCGGACGATGGGTTCTCTGTAAAATTTTTGTCCATACGAATTTTATCATCGTACGAGGCGACCAGTCCTCTGGAAAATTTTCGTCCCGACGAAAATAAATATCGTACCGGACGATCAACTCTCTGGAAAAATTTTCGTCCAGACGAAAATGAATTATCGTCCGCGGCGATTGGTCCTCTGGAAAATTTTCGTCCAGACGAAATAAATAATCGTCCAGGACGATCGACTCTTTGGAAAATTTTTGTCCAGACGAACATATTTTCGTCCAAACGATTAACCGACTTAGAACAGTTTTCAGCAGTTTCTAGAACCGACCTTGTAATAACCGTTCTTACTGGACGAACCTAGTTCGTACAGGACGATCAGCTGTACGAAGTCATTTTGTACACATATACAAATTGGGTCGTTTCAGATCGTTTAAGTAAAATCGTCCAGGACGATCCAGGATCGTACAGGACGATCCACTGCGTACAGAATTGGAAACTTGTAGTTTTTGGGCGGTTTTTTATGTCTTTTGTATAAATAGTCCAAATTAGACTGCCACCCAATCTTTTTGTCATTTGATCTTCGTGTCTCTTGAGAGAATAGCCAAGGAGAGAGTGGAAGAGAGCATTCAAAGGAGGATTCCTACCATTGGAGCGAGAAGGCTTCACTTGGATTACTAAGGTAAGAGTCTCTACTTGTGAAATTGGATTTCTTCACTCTTTTCTTTCTTCCTTCTAGATTCTTGTGAGAAGATCAGTCAAGGAGATCCGGTTCTCTGCCGACACTTGGAGAGTGTGAACAGCCGAAGGGTTCTCTGCCCACACTAGGAGAGTGTAAAAGGACGAAGGTTCTCTGCCTACACTTGGAGAGTGTGAACAGCCGTAAGGTTCTTTGCCCACACTAGGATTGTGTAAAAGGACGACGGTTCTCTGCCAGCATTGTGGATTGTGTAAAAGGACGACGGTTCTCTGCCGCACCGGGTAGTGGTGAAAAGAGTGTTTTGTACAGGCTTCTCCGCCTTGCTGTGGGTGCTAAAGGAGAGTCACTTTGTGGTATTAGTGCAATACTCAGAGGGTGCCTCTGAGGAGTGGATGTAGGTCTGGTTATAGACCAAACTACTATAAATCTGGTGTCATTTACTTTATTGCTTTTACGTTTCCGCACTTTAAATTTCAGTTTTAACAACTCTGTGGTTGAAAAATATTTTTCTACAAACTTTAAAAGAAAATTTTATTTCGGTTCAACTTTATCATTAAGAGGGTTTAAAATTTTAAAACTACCAATTCACCCCCCTCTTGGTAGCCGTGGGACATTTACTTAGGCTTAACAACCTAATTACTGGACTCAACAAGTGGTATCAGAGCATAGTTTCAAAATCATAAGTTTGAACTACTTTTTGATTAACGTAGATGGCTACATTTGGAAACCGAAACACACCTGAGGGTTACTCTATCACTAGACCTCCACTGTTTGACAATATTCCTTTTGATTTTTGGAAAACACGCATGTCTACTTTCTTACAGTCACTTGATTATCGCATGTGGATGCTAGTCCAGGAAGGTTACTCAAAACCAACTAGATTAGTTGATGGAATTAGGGTAGATACACCCTATGCAGATTGGACTATAGAAGAACGTGACTTAGCACAATTAAATGCGAAATGTTTAAATAGTTTCTTTTGTGCTTTAAAATCTGAAGACTACATGCGAGTTTCCACTTGTAAAAGCGGAAAAGACATATGGGATAGACTTTGTATTACTTATGAAGGGACAAATGAGGTTAAGCAATCAAGACTCAATATCTTGTTACATGACTACGAATTATTTCGCATGAAACCTAATGAATCTATATCTGACATGTACACAAGATTCACTCAAATTGTCACCTCTTTGCATGCACTTGGTAGGGAATTAACTAATGCTGAAATGGTTAATAAGATTCTTCGTTGTTTACCTACTGCATATGATGCTAAAATTACTGCAATTACAGAGTCTAAAGATCTGAACATTTATTCAATTGACAATCTTCTTGGTTCACTCATTGCTTACGAGCAAGGAGTAAGTCAAAGAAAGATTGATGCAGGTGAACCAAGAAAGGACAAGAATATTGCACTAAATGTGGAAGAGTCAGAAAGTGAACACTCACAACCTGAGGATGAAGACGATATAGCACTGATGACTAGACAATTCAGAAGCTTTTTAAAGAGGAAGCAGAAGAGACGCCAGCAATGGAATAGAGGTAAGTATAACAGAAATGGCAAGGTTTCTAATGAAGTGATTTGTTATGAATGCAGGAAACCAGGTCATATAAAGACTGATTGTCCAAAACTCAAAACCACTCCTAGCAAGGAGAAGGTAGAGGAGAAACCAATGGTAAAGAAGGGCAAGAAGAAGTTTCAAAAGGCTTTTTGGGCGGACTCAGCTTCAGACTCATCTGAGACTGAAAAAGAAGAAGAAGTCACCAACCTTTGCTTGATGGCAGATAAAGCTGAACAATCAGATCAAGAAGAGGTATGTGATTTAACCTATAATGAATTGTTTGAAGTTTCTGAACACATGCATGATGCATATAGGAAAATGAAAAAGGATGCATGCTAGTGTAGTTTTAGAATTGGAAGAGCTTAATAAGGAACACGAAATCCTTAGGAAAGATCATGCTTTAATTGATAGCAACCACATGAAACTACTTGATGAATATGATGACTTGAATAAAAATTTTGAGAATTTAAAATCATCCTATGCTGAACTTGAAAAAGAATTTAAGAAATTTAAGGATGAATCTGAGAGCAAGACATATAGAATCAATTATACCAATCGAATCTTGAAGGATATGAATTCATTTTACAAACTCACTATAAGAGCTCTCGAGGATAATAGGAACCCCCCTAAACTTGAAGATTTTACAAATCCTAAATATTATCCTAAATTCATGAAATCCCTTAGAAGACAATCATATGAAAGAAAACATAGGAATATTTTTCCTAATGTTAAATGTAACAATTGTGGATTTTTGGGACATATATCTCACACCTGCACTTTAAAGATGAAACCTAATTTGGTGTGGAGAACTAAGATGCATAAACCTAGACATATCATACATGCATCTGATTATAAATTTCATAAAGGTGAACCCAAACTAGTTTGGGTTCCCAGGTCTAACATTTGAGAATTTTGCAGGAATACTCTCACACAAGACCTCGTGAGAGTATATGGTACCTGGACAGCGGATGTTCAAAGCACATGACTGGAGATACTGCTCAATTCATAACGCTGGAAGCCAGGAGTGGAGGCAAGGTTACACTTGGAGATAATACCACAAAGAAAGTGGTTGGATCAGGTATGATTGGAAATTTGAAAAACTTTTTCATAGACAATGTTTTATTAGTTGAAGGCTTAAAACATAATTTGCTTAGCATAAGTCAGCTATGTGATAAGGGCTATAATGTAAAATTTTTACCTACTAGCTGCATAATTAGCCTAAATGGAAAAATTGTTTTAAATGGAAAAAGGGTAAACAATGTCTACATGCTAGATTTAAATTGTATTCAATCTCCTACTGCTTTTTGTTTGAAAACTGTTTCTGATGAATCATGGCTTTGGCATAGGAGACTTTGTCATTCTAGTATGAAAAATCTTAGAAGAATTACCCAAAAGAATTTGGTGAGAGGAATACCTAAACTAGACTTTACTAAGGACCATCTTTGTGATGCATGTCAATTAGGAAAACAAGTGAAGTCCTCTTTTAAGTCCAATAAAGATCTTAGGACCAGTAAACCTTTAGAAATTCTACACATGGATCTTTTTGGACCTGTAAGCACTGTTAGTCTAGGAGGAAAGGTATATGGATTTGTTATAGTAGATGATTTTTCAAGATTCACCTGGGTTAAATTTCTTTTTCATAAGAGTGAATCATTTGAGGAATTCAGAAATTTTTCAACTTGGATACAAAGAAAACTAGGATGTGAAATAATTTCTATACAAAGTGATCATGGAGGAGAATTTGAAAATGAAAGATTTGAAGATTTCTGTAAAGAAAAGGGGATTGATCACAATTTTTCTGCACCTAGAACTCCTCAACAAAATGGAGTAGTTGAAAGAAAGAACAGAACATTAATAGAAGCCGCCCGAGCAATGTTAGCAGAATACTCACTTCCTAGATATTTTTGGGCTGAGGCGGTTAGCACTGCATGCTATGTTCTGAATAGGGTGAATGTGAGATCAAATTTGAATAAAACACCCTATGAGTTGCTAAAAGGTAGAACACCAAATTTGTCTCATTTGCATGTATTTGGTTGCAAGGTGTTCATACATAATAATGGAAAATCTGCCTTAGGAAAATTTGATCCAAAATCAGATGAAGGAATTTTTGTTGGATATTCAAGTGTTGGAAAATCTTATAGAGTATTCAACAAAAGAACTTTAGTCATTGAGGAAACCACACATGTTGTTTTTGATGAAAATGGAAACATGGAAGAGCCAAAAGTTGTTGAAGAAGAAATTGAAGAAAACTCCCAAAAGATTGATAGATTAAATTTGGAAGAAAATGTGGAAGAAAATTAGAAAGAGAAGACCCTTTGCCTAGAGATTTGAGATTTTCTAAAAACCACCCAAAGGAATTAATCATAGGTGAACCAAGTGAGGGTGTTAGAACTAGGCGTGGATTAAACAAGGAAGTCAATCATTCAGCCTTTATTTCAACTATTGAACCCACTAACATTGATCAAGCACTTTCAGATGAATTTTGGATATTGGCCATGCAAGAAGAGTTGAATCAATTTGTAAGAAATAAAGTTTGGGAACTAACTACAAGGCCAAAAGATCAAAGTGTTGTTGGAACCAAGTGGGTGTTCAAAAATAAAATGAATGACTCAGGAGTAGTCATTAGAAATAAGGCTAGATTAGTAGCTAAGGGGTATAATCAAATTGAAGGAATTGATTTTGAGGAAACTTTTGCCCCTGTAGCTAGACTTGAAGCAATTAGGGTTTTACTAGCCTTTGCCTGTTTTAAAGGTTTTAAATTGTTTCAAATGGATGTCAAAAGTGCCTTTTTAAATGGGGTAATTGAAGAAGATGTTTTTGTAGAACAACCTCCAGGTTTTGAAAATTCTAAATTTCCAAATCATGTTTTCAAATTAAAAAAGGCATTATATGGATTGAAACAGGCACCTAGGGCTTGGTATGAGAGGTTAAGCACCTTCCTACTTGAAAGATCTTTTGAAAAAGGAAGTGTGGATACAACTCTCTTTTAAGGAAAATTGGAAAGGATATACTTATTGTTCAAATTTATGTGGATGACATCATCTTTGGATCTTCAAATAAACATCTTTGTGATGATTTTTCTAAAACAATGAGTAGTGAATTTGAAATGAGTCTAATGGGAGATTTAAATTACTTTCTAGGATTTAGCATTAAGCAACTTGAGGAAGGTACTTTTCTTAGTCAAACCAAATATATTAAGGACATCCTCAAAAAATATGAAATGGACAATGCTAAACCTGTTAGTACACCAATGAGTTCTTCAGTTCAGTTGGATAAAGACCTTAAGGGAAAATCTGTTGATCAAAAGAAATTTAGAGGGATAATTGGATCTTTACTTTACTTGACTGCTAGCCGACCAGATATTATGTTTAGTGTTTGCTTATGTGCTAGATTTCAATCAGATCCAAAAGAATCACATTTGACAGCAGTGAAAAGGATTTTAAGATATCTACTAGGAACTCAAAACTTAGGAATTTGGTATCCTAAGTTTAGCTCTTCATTTGAAATTATTGGTTACTCAGATTCTGACTTTGCAGGCTGTAGAGTGGATAGGAAAAGCACTTTTGGAACATGTCAATTCATTGGAAATTCATTAGTTTCATGGTCTAGTAGAAAACAAAATTCAGTGGCACTATCTACTACAGAAGCAGAAAACATTGCATTAGGAAGTTGTGTGGCACAAGTACTTTGGTTAAAACAACAGTTGATTGACTTAGGATTAACTATAGACACTATTCCAATTTATTGTGACAATACTAGTGCTATTTGCATTTCCAAAAATCCTATTCAACATTCTAGAACCAAACACATTGATATAAGGCATCATTTCATAAGGGATCATGTATCCAAAGGAGAAATTGAACTCATACATGTTTCAACTGAAAATCAACTTGCAGACATTTTTACAAAACCTTTAGCCTTTGATACCTTCAGTACTTTAAGAACAAGGCTTGGTGTTACTGATTTGAATGCTTAACCAAAATGTCTTTGCAACATTGATACTTGTTGTGTTTTGTTTTTGTGATTTTGTGAATTTTGTGTGTCTTTGAATGAATTATTTTTGGATTTATGATTTTGTTTTATGTTTTTTGTGTTTTTGAATGTTTTTGTTAATTTTCTTAATTTAAAAAATCAAAATTAAATTTTTTTTTGGAGGAAATCGTCCAGGACGAAATTGTTTTCGTACGGGACGATGTATGAAGGAACAGTTTGCGCGAATTTAAACCGTTTTGAGAGCAGTTTTTAATTAGATCGTCTGTACGATATGTGATCGTCCAGGACGAATTTTTTCTCTCTCAAACGTCGGGACGATTGAATGCAGCGGTTGAGTGGATAAGACAATTTTTAATACGAACTTCGTATGTATGAAATTTTCGTTCGTCCAGACGAACATGTGTCGGTTCATTGTAGGGGACGATTTTCAAGAGTCATTAAAACGATTCACTTTTTGATCGTCTGTATGAAATGTTTTCGTCTGTACGATCGGTCAAGTCAAAAAGCCTGTACGAAGGGACGCATCGTAAGTTGTGTTGAATACTAAAAGCCGTTACATTTTGGACGAATTGGATCGTCTGTACGAAATTACTTCGTCCAGACGAACAATAATTTTTCGTCTAGGACGAATATTTTTGTCCAGGACGAACGTATCGTTTTTCTTTAAATATGAAGGCTTTCAAACTTGACAATCACACTTCCAAACTTCTTTTTCAATCCCTTTTTACATCAAATCAGCAATGGCCTCCTCTAGCAAAAGACAAAAGGTTTTGGTGAAGAAACCAAATAGGAATGCGCCAGACAACTTTCTTTCCAAGGCAAATGAGGAATCTTTTCCTCATTTTGCCTCCGCAAAAATCACTCCGTCTCGCATTCTTATCCAAACAGAGTTGAAATTTCGGGTATTGCACCTCTTCGCCTCAACCCAATTTCAGTTCATTCTTTCTCTCGTCCACCTCTACAATAAACAAACCTACCACTACTTTCTAGCCAACATGAGTTTCAATTCTGACCACTCTATTATTAGTTCTTTTGTTTTTAAGAAAAAAGTTGAGATCACCAAGCACGACCTTGGTGCATTTTTAAACTTAAGAACTGAGGGATATAGAGCCCACACCCTAATGTCTGAAACCTCCTTCAAATGGTTTCAAATCAATAGGGTAATTAGAGAAAATGCGATTGACAATCATGTTGCTAGAGTCTCCGGTATGACCCAAGATGCCCGAATCATCCAGCATATCCTTAGATCCTCAATTATTCCTAAAGCTGGTGATATGATTAACATTACTCCTCTTCTTTCTTGTCTAACTTTTTTAATCATGCAAAGACATCCTATTGATGAAGCCCAACTCATCATAGATCATATCTATGGGCTTTCAGAAATAGGACATGCTGATCAGAAGAGAAAGAAGAACATTTCTTTAGGGCACTTAATTACTTATATTTTGGAAAAGAAGTACAATATAGTGCATCCTGATGAAGAATATGAAGAGCCCGTTTACTATAACGATGCATCATTCAGATTGCTCTTCAAGGAGGAAAAAGAAAAAGAAAAAGCACATGCCAGTGCTTAAGAAGAAGAAGAAGAAGGAGTGCAAGCTTCTGCTTCTCAATCAGACTACCAGAATCTGATTGAGAGATTTGATAGACTAGAGACTCACATTGATCAAAGGTTTGATCAATTTGATGCTCAACTTACGCAGCAGCAACATGACATTGGTAATATTAAAGTGAAGTTCATGAAATAAATACCAATGTAATGTTGATGGCCTCCTACTTCAACCTCTTTGGTGGCATTCCTCCTCCTCCTACAGAACAGTGAAATTGTTTTTATGTCTGTGTCTGTTATATTTTTTTTGTTTTTTTGTTTGTTTTGTTTTTATCTTATCTGTGTTATTGTAATGTGTTTGTTTTTATGTTTTTAAGTTCAATGTGTTTTTTTTTTTTTTTTTTTTGTAATTTGTGAAAGTTCGATGGGGATGTTAAGCCCTATGAACTTAGTCCCAAACTAACCAAGAGGGGGGGTGAATTGGTATTTTAAAAACTTCTTTTTAAAATAAGGAAATAAAATCATGTAAACCAAATCACACCACGAAAATAATGAGGAATTTAAACGTGCGGAAGCAAGAAAAAGAACACAGAAATTTATAGTGGTTCGGTCGACTCGACCTACGTCCACTCCTTGGAGGCACCCTCCAAGTATTGCACTACACAAAAAGTGACTCTCCTTTAGCCCCCACGGCTAGGTGGAGAAACCCTCACAAGAACCTCCTTTTTGCCACCCCGGCAAGGCAGAGAACCAATCTCCTTTTGCTTCCTCCTGAAGCTGGCAGAGAACCAGAACCAAAAGCAACACTTCTTACCTCTACCGACCCTTCCACGGACGAGAAACTCTAGACGAAGACAACGCAGAGAGATCCTTGAAGCAACCCTTGTGAAACCCCTCACAAGCTCCCCCTCACAAGATCCTCTCTCTCTCTTCTCTCTCTCTTTCTCTCCTCAAGGCCTTCTTAGGTCAAGGCAGCAGCCAAAGATCTTGAAAAAACGTTGAACAAGAGCTCTTTAAATAGAAGAGCTTCAAAAGAGCTCATTAATTGCAAGTTGCCGACTTTATCGTCCAGGCCGATCTGGACATCGGCCTGGCCGATCAGTACAAAACAATGAAGATCGGCCAGAGTATAGCCCTGAATGGAAAACAGGACAATTGAAAAATAGCTTGATCGTCCAGGCCGATATCACGATCGTCCTGGCCGATCAGTTCAAATCAGAGAAAAATCGTCCTGACAATAGCCCTGAATACGAGCTGGCCGATATTGATCGTCCTGAAGTAACTTAAGGTTTTTGACTAGATCGGCCTGGCCGATCCTGCGATCGTCCAGGACGATATGATCGTATCAATCATCCTTAATTACTTCCTTGATTTCCTGAACAATTATGGCATAATTTTTGAATATCGTCCAGGCCGATCCTAGGATCGTCCTGGCCGATAATTTAAAGATATGGTATACTATAGTTGTCTATGGCGGCTACTTCTTTCTGTTTTGAGCTTATCGTCCTGGCCGATAAATGTATCGTCCAGGACGATCTGTTAACGTAGGCTGCCTTAATTAAGAATCCTTAATTAGACTTTCTGTTTTAAGCTGATCGGCCAGGCCGATCAAAGAAATCGTCCTGGCCGATATGAGTAAAACCAGAATTTCTAAGTCTCTCAAGTGTGTGTGTGAAGGGTTACAAAGCATCAGTCTTTTTGACTATTACAAGAGGACTCAAAAGGTAAAAAATAGAAGTACAGACTGACTCAACCCTAAACCTACGCATTTCTGAACTTGGCTCCTTTTTGATTATCCGATCGTCGATTCCTGAAAAGTTAGAAGCAACAAGCTGTCCAAGAAAAGCAGTGTTTGTCAATCATCAAAACATAAGACATAAAAAATAGATTTGCAACAATCTCCCCCTTTTTGATGATGACAAAACACAAGTAGGAAAATAAAAAGATTCATTAAAAAAAATAAAGTTACATCATTAACTTTTTCTTACCACATCCTATCCTACTCCCCCTTTTTGTCATCACAAAAAGAGAGTCCAGAAACAATAAAAGAAAGAAGAAAAACAAACATCACGAAAGACTACTACAAAAATACAAGAAACAATAACTCAAAGCACGAACTAAAAGAACGAGGGATCCTGATCATCAGATGGAGGAGGTGGAGGTGGCTGCTGAAAGTAACTGGCAAGGGTAGTAAACTGAGCATTGAACCAGGCGATGTCCTGGTCATGCTGCTGCTGCTGGTGAGTGAGAAAACTGTCAAATCGAGCTAAATCCTCAGCGCGGTGATGCTCGTAGCGGGCGATGTCCTCAGAGTGTTGCTGCTCCTGGGCAGCAACATATGCATCAAATCGGGTCTCCCAACGATCAAATCTCTCAATCAACTGATCAACCGGTGAGTGTTGGTGGAGAGGGACAGGGTCAGGAAAGGGAGCTGGAGCGGGAGCCTCTTCCTCTCTAGCCCCCCGTGGTTCATCAGGGTGGAGACGAGTACTGTGAAGGGTGCTGAAGGAATTCTTTGAGTAGAAGAGAGTTGGGAAATTTGGTGGATTGGGATATTGAATTTGGTATTTGGTTTCAAGAACATAGGCTATGATGTGTCCTAAGGCTAGATTTGGCTTTCTTCTGTGGCCTGGATCACGAATTGTTGTTAGGTGATCAATGTAACGAAAAAATAGGTCAGCAGTGTTGAATTCCCTATGAGCCATGATATAGAAGGTAGTGAGGGAAAGTAGAGGGGTAATGTGGACACGGTCGCCGGCTTTTGGAATGACAGAGGTGCGAAGGACATGTTGGATTGTCCTAGCATCTCTGACTAAAGAGCTAGTCTCTCCAACATGGTAACGGACATTGGTCTGGCGAAGAAAGTGATTTGCCGTGGACCAGTCAAGATCAGGGTCAAGGGCAATTAAGTGCAGCTTATCTCCGGTGGTGGATAGCTGTAAGAGATCAACACAGTCCTGATATGTGATTTCGACAGGGCATCGATTCACATAGGAGGACAGGACTGTGAAGGTGGAGTTGATGCGCAGGTTTGCAAAAAATTCTAGAAGGAACTCAGAATTGTAGGGGAAAACAAGAGACAGAATGAAGCAAAGGGAAGTGTGAGCGAAGAGATCCATTACCGGGTAAGAGATGTGGACTGGATTGATAATCCTGGAAACAGTAATTCCACATTCTTTATAGCGGTGATATGCAGCTTCATCTTCTACTTCACGGAAACGAGGGTTAACCCTTGCCCTCGAGGAACTTCCAGAGGTCTGACGGACGCGCTTTCCACCAGCCATTTGAGAGATCTTAAGCAAAAACACAAAGGAGAAGGGATGAGGAGTGAAAAACATGGCTGGATCGGCCTGAATTTAAAGAAATGTCCATATCGTCCTGGCCGATCGCGGAATCGTCCTGGCCGATCGCGGAATCGTCCAGGCCGATATGTGTCAATAATTACGTACAGGCCGATTGGTCAAAAAGGCGGTCCAATCGTCCGGGCCGATCAGATATCGGCCAGGCCGATTAGACACAGGCTATCGGCCCGAGGAGTCAGTCCGGACGACCGTTGAAAAAGCAGATCGTCCGGGCCGATTAGGTGTATCGTCTAGGACGATGCACAATAACTGATCGTACCGGCCGAAGTTAAAACGTTTTAAATGCTTGCCACGTGTATCGTCCAGGACGAACAGTGGATCGGCCCGGCCGATGGTCCAATAATGGATCGTCAGGGGCCAATTTTAAAGATAAAAACGTACTGACACGTGGATCGTCCGGGACGGTCCAGTGTATCGGCCAGGACGATGCACATAGAATGCATCGGCCAGACAAATATACTATCGGCCAGGACTATCATCATGAGTCTTGATCAAATCGTCCAGGACGATAATGTATCGTCCAGGACGATGATTTTCAGTAAGCACAGAAAAAGGTCAGCAGATGGATTTTGGAAAGAATTTGTCCTATCGGCCAGGACGATAGAAATATCGGCCAGGCCGATGTGACTAGAAATTGAAATCAAGAAAGGAATGGTGATGATCAAGATCCTCAAAAATAAAATAAAAGAAAAAGACAGTCAAAGACACAAATAGAAAAAAAATAAAACAAACACCGAATATTTTTGGATTTTAATTTTTTTATTATTATTTTTTTTTTTTATGGAGACATCATATGAGAATTCTTTTCATGAATTTAAACTTTTAAAGTTTTAGGAGATCAAGAGGTTTAACAAAATCAAATTAGAAGAAGGTAGAAGAACTGATTTCATTTACCCTAGATCGGACATCCTTCAGGGTACAAAATTTTCTTAAAAACAACAGAGTCCTGACTCGGAATAACAAAAGGATAAGAAGATCCAATCAAGACATGTTAACAACTAAAATATCTTATAAATAATAAACCAAAATAGTTTTTCTCAATCATGGAATTTGAAATCAAATCGTTGAACGTATCACATAATCAATGAGTTTTCTAAGTTTTAAGAGTTTTACCAAAGAGATGATAGCTTGCATTTAGTGGGCTAATTTTATGCCTCTTTTCTCTTTTATTGGCTCTTTGAGCATCTTTTGATTTTAGATACACTTTTGTGTATATAGTTTTCTTTTCAATTTGGCTTCATTGGCCTCTTTCCTTTTTAACTCTTGCAAGCTAATAACTCTTTAATATACCTTAAAAAAAAAACTTAGTTGTGAGTATATCCTCCAAAATATTAGAGAATAGGAGCTCTCTCTCTAACATAGGGAAGAACAATCCACAACACAAAATCAAAATCACGTGATAACTACAATGGTAAGATTTCAAAAGCTTGAATGATATCAAAGAATTTTGACTATTATGCATAAGATGATTTAATGTAACAAGATTAGAAAGAGATCTTAAAAAGCCATTGGTTAAACTGAGTTTAGTCTTTTTGTTTTATAAAAAAAAAATCATGCCACTAAACAAAGTCAGAAGAGGGGAAAACATTACCAGTTTACTTCCTTTAACCAATTTTAAAAAGCTAAACCTTATCTCCAAAAACTCCAATATTTAAAAGCTTGAGAAGTTTTATCATATGGAAGCCTAAAATAAAGACCAAAGTGAAAAACAAAAACTCATAAAAACAGGACAAAGTGAACACAACAACAAAAAAAAAACTAAAATAAAAGTCACACAAAGATTAAAGATTTCAAGCAAGTGATTAAACAACGGATTTAAGCAATTGAGCTGCAAGCCTCCTTATGTTCAGGTATCTTATGCTCCCACGAGGTCTTTGGTGAGAGCACTCCTGCAAAACTCAACAACAGTCAGTTTTAGGAACCCAAACAGATTTGGGCTCCTTCTTAGGAAATGTAGAGTGCAATGCAGATGTGGTATGTATTGAATCATGCATCTTAGGTCTCCACACCCAATGTGTACTGCGGTGAACTGTGCAAGTGTGTGAGATGTGTCCTAACATGCCACAAGAAAAACATTGAACTCCAGGAAAAGGTTTTCTTAAATGGTTTGAGTAAAAATGCCTCTTCCTATGTTCTGGCCTTTGATTAAAAATTGGTGTCATCCTAGCTTTCTTACATGTTTCCAAATCATTTTGAATTCTCAAGTTAGTTCTTTTTAATGCATCATTCTCAATCCTCAAATTTTTCTCAATCTCTTTAGATTTCTTAAGATCATTGTTAAGTGAGGTGTGTGAAGCTTTTAATGCATTACTTTTCTCAACTAATTCCAAATGCTTCTTGTTTAATTCATCAAATTCATCAAGGAGAGCCATGTGATTTGAATCAATCGTTGCATGATCTTTGAGAAAAACTTCATGCTCTTTTTGTAGATTTGAATGTTCTAATTTTAGGCTAGCATGAGTTTTCTTAAGTTTTTTGTATGATGTATGGATTTTTTCACAAATTTCAATCAATTCATCATAGGTTGGTTTACATACCTCTTCCTCATCACTTTGATTTTCTCCCATGAAACACAAGTTTGTAGTCTCTTCCTCTGGTTCAGTCTTAGAGGAATCAGTACCAGATTCTGCCCAGAAGCCTCTTTGGATTTTCTTATTCTCCTTCCTAGACTTAGCTTTCTCCTCACCTTTTTCCTTTTCTTTGCTTGAATGATCTTGAAGTGTAGGACAATCGGCTCTTACATGTCCCGGTTTCCTGCATTCAAAACAAACAACATCAGAAGATCCTTTAGTATGTTTATGATCCTTACCTTTTCTCCAATTTTGATGATGCTTTTGTTTCTTCCTTAGAAAGCTTTTGAATTGCCTTGTGATGAAGGCAACTCCATCGCTTTCACACCCGGAAGATTCAGAATCCGATTTGTGTGCCTTCAATGCAATGGTTTTCTCCTTTTTCTTCTCACCTGCATCAAGATTTCTTTGATTCACCCCTTGCTCGTAAGCAATGAGTGAGCCAAGCAAGTTATCAATATAATAGGTGTTTAAATCTTTAGATTCAGTGATTGCAGTAATTTTTGCATCATAAGAAGAAGGCAAGCATCTCAAAATCTTGTTAACTTTTTCATAGTTCGAAAGTTCTTTTCCTAGTGCATGCAATGAAGTAGCAATCTGAGTAAACCTAGTGTACATGTCAGAAATCGATTCATGAGGTTTCATACAAAAAAGTTCGTAGTCATGCAAGAGAATGTTTAAACGGGATTGTTTAACTTCATTAGTGCCTTCATAAGTAATGCACAGTTTATCCCAAATTTCTTTACCAGTCTTGCAAGTTGAAACACGCATGTAATCCTCAGATTTTAAAGAACAGAAAAAACAATTCAAACATTTCGCATTTAGTTGAGCTAAATCTCGTTCATCAAAAGTCCATTCGGTAAAAGCAACTTCAGTTTTAAAACCGTTGATTTCACGAGAAGGTGGAGAATAACCTTCTTGAATAAGCATCCACATGCGATAATCAGTAGATTGTAGAAAAGTTGACATGCGAGTTTTCCAAAAATCAAAAGGTAGGTTATCGAACAGAGGAGGTCTGGTAATAGAATACCCTTCCGTAGTGTTGCGATTCCCAAAGTTAGACATGGATCAAATTCAAAAAGTTTTCAAACTTTAATTTTCGAATCAAGCTCTGATACCACTTGAAAGTTCGATGGGGATGTTAAGCCCTATGAACTTAGTCCCAAACTAACCAAGAGGGGGGGTGAATTGGAATTTTAAAAACTTCTTTTTAAAACAAGGAAATAAAATCATGTAAACCAAATCACACCACGAAAATAATGCGGAATTTAAACGTGCGGAAGCAAGAAAAAGAACACAGAAATTTATAGTGGTTCGGTCGACTCGACCTACGTCCACTCCTTGGAGGCACCCTCCAAGTATTGCACTACACAAAAAGTGACTCTCCTTTAGCCCCCACGGCTAGGTGGAGAAACCCTCACAAGAACCTCCTTTTTGCCACCCCGGCAAGGCAGAGAACCAATCTCCTTTTGCTTCCTCCTGAAGCTGGCAGAGAACCAGAAACAAAAGCAACACTCCTTACCTCTACCGACCCTTCCACGGACGAGAAACTCTAGATGAAGACGACGCAGAGAGATCCTTGAAGCAACCCTTGTGAAACCCCTCACAAGCTCCCCCTCACAAGATCCTCTCTCTCTCTTCTCTCTCTCTTTCTCTCCTCAAGGCCTTCTTAGGTCAAGGCAGCAGCCAAAGATCTTGAAAAAACGTTGAACAAGAGCTCTTTAAATAGAAGAGCTTCAAAAGAGCTCATTAATTGCAAGTTGCCGACTTTATCGTTCAGGCCGATCTGGACATCGGCCTGGCCGATCAGTACAAAACAATGAAGATCGGCCAGAGTATAGCCCTGAATGGAAAACAGGACGATTGAAAAATAGCTTGATCGTCCAGGCCGATATCACGATCGTCCTGGCCGATCAGTTCAAATCAGAGAAAAATCGTCCTTACAATAGCCCTGAATACGAGCTGGCCGATATTGATCGTCCTGAAGTAACTTAAGGTTTTTGACTAGATCGGCCTGGCCGATCCTGCGATCGTCCAGGACGATATGATCGTATCAATCATCCTTAATTACTTCATTGATTTCCTGAACAATTATGGCATAATTTGTGAATATCGTCCAGGCCGATCCTAGGATCGTCCTGGCCGATAATTTAAAGATATGGTATACCATACTTGTCTATGGCGGCTACTTCTTTCTGTTTTGAGCTTATCGTCCTGGCCGATACACGTATCGTCCAGGACGATCTGTTAACGTAGGCTGCCTTAATTAAGAATCCTTAATTAGACTTTCTGTTTTAAGCTGATCGGCCAGGCCGATCAAAGAAATCGTCCTGGCCGATATGAGTAAAACCAGAATTTCTAAGTCTCTCAAGTGTGTGTGTGAAGGGTTACAAAGCATCAGTCTTTTTGACTATTACAAGAGGACTCAAAAGGTAAAAAACAGAAGTACAGACTGACTCAACCCTAAACCTACGCATTTTTGAACTTGGCTCCTTTTTGATTATCCGATCGTCGATTCCTGAAAAGTTAGAAGCAACAAGCTGTCCAACAAAAGCAGTGTTTGTCAATCATCAAAACATAAGACATAAAAAATAGATTTGCAACAATTTGTTTCCTTAATATCAATGAAAGTTTGTTTCTATTAGATTTGTTTTGAAATGTGGTTAATGTTTGTGAATTTCATTAGTATTATTTAATCTACATAGTACTTAAATTTGATTGTAATTTGAGATTATCTATATTAGAAAATCTAGACTTTCTAAATTTATAATTTGTTTATAACTTGTTGTAATTAGAACTTTTAAATTCATGTCTATTCATTTAGACTACATAAAAGTTAATATTATTATTACAATTTTGATATTTTCTTATTTTGTATTTCTATGCTCAAATAATATTTATGCACCTAGAAATATTTGAAATTTTAGATTATAGATTTTGGAAAGAATTGGTCAAATTACTCTTGAACATTGTACAAATGTACAAAAATCAAAAGGAATTCGCAAAAATTTGCAAAGTGAAAAAGAGGCACAAAATAAGCCCAACCAAGGAAAAATGCACAAAAATGTGCTCCAAAACTTTTGAAAGGATGCGCAAAGCGCCACATGAGGTAATTCTCTTCTTTCCAAATTCGTTCAATCTCTTAATTCAAATTGATCTTATGTTCATTTATATTCTATTGAACTTTGAAATATAGAATTTTTTTTACATCTCTCTTGTAATGATTTTCAATAGTCAAATGTCTAAATTGAATCATGTCTTTGATAAATTCTTCTTACTTACAATGTTATATCACTTCTTAAATTTTATGAATTTCTATGATTGATCTAATATCCTTAGTTTAAAATTGCATACCCTATGTCAAATCACAATTTAGATTAAATTTTAAAAATGAATTTCATATAATTATTTACATTTCTTTTCTTTTTCTTCTTCACTTTTTGTTGCTGTCAAAAAGGGGGAGAAATTATTATGTTTGTGCTTTGTTTTTTTTTTTGTGGTTTTTGTTTTCTATTTTTGATTGTTCTGTTTGCAAGTTTTTTTTGTGTTAAAAAATTTGAAAAACAAAAATATTGTTCTTTAATGCCTCCTTATTTTAATGTACTCATAAATTCAGGGGGAGTTTATGAGATAAGAGATTTGTTTTAACTTGAAACCATACAAATAATAATTGTTTTTCCATCATCAAAAAGGGGGAGATTGTTTGAATAGTTGCTATTTGAATGATTTATATTTGTGCAACTTATGTAGTTTTGATGATTCCAAACATTATTGTTCAGATGTATAGTTATCTCCTAACAATTTTAGAAGATTTGCATTTGCTCTTGTGTGTACTAACATTTCAGGAAAATCAGACTCCAGACTACGAAAACTTCAAATCAAATTCAACATGAGATATTTTGTTTATTTGAAGTTTGTCTTTTCTTTGAATTAATTTTGAAAGGGAGTGATTGTAATTGAGTGAATAAAATCTCACACACACAAATAAGGAGTTCTTGAAATTCTATACTGATCGTACAGGACGATATTTATCGTACTGGACGATCTGTTAGTTATCTCCTATAGAGCACTTGGAACGAATAGGAACTTGCTTGAAAAAAAATTTTCTAAGTCCTATTCGTCCAGGATGAATTTTATTATCGTCCCGGACGATGGGTTCTCTGTAAAATTTTCGTCCAGATGAATTTTATCATCGTACGAGGCGACCAGTCCTCTGGAAAATTTTCATCCCGACGAAAATAAATATCGTACCGGACGATCAGCTCTCTAGAAAATTTTCGTCCAGACGAAAATGAATTATCGTCCGCGGCGATTGGTCCTCTGGAAAATTTTCGTCCAGACGAAATAAATAATCGTCCAGGACGATCGACTCTCTGGAAAATTTTCGTCCAGACGAACATATTTTCGTCCAAACGATTAACCGACTTAGAACAGTTTTCAGCAGTTTCTAGAACCGACCTTGTAATAACCGTTCGTACTGGACGAACCTAGTTCGTACAGGACGATCAGCTGTATGAAGTCATTTCATACACATATACAAATTGGGTCGTTTCAGATCGTTTAAGTAAAATCATCCAGGACGATCCAGGATCGTACAGGACGATCCAGGATCGTACAGGACGATCCACTGCGTACAAAATTGGAAATTTGCAGTTTTTGGGCGGTTTTTCATGTCTTTTGTATAAATAGTCCAAATTAGACTGCCACCCAATCTTTTTGTCATTTGATCTTCGTGTCTCTTGAGAGAATAGCCAAGGAGAGAGTGGAAGAGAGCATTCAAAGGAGGATTTCTACCATTGGAGCGAGAAGGCTTCACTTGGATTACTAAGGTAAGAGTCTCTACTTGTGAAATTGGATTTCTTCACTCTTTTCTTTCTTCCTTCTAGATTCTTGTGAGAAGATCAGTCAAGGAGATCCGGTTCTCTGCCGACACTTGGAGAGTGTGAACAGCCGAAGGGTTCTCTGCCCACACTAAGAGAGTGTAAAAGGATGAAGGTTCTCTGCCTACACTTGGAGAGTGTGAACAGCCGTAAGGTTCTCTGCCCACACTAGGATTGTGTAAAAGGACGACGATTCTCTGCCAGCACTGTGGATTGTGTAAAAGGACGACGGTTCTCTGCCGCATCGGGTAGTGGTGAAAAGAGTGTTTTGTACAGGCTTCTCCGCCTTGCTGTGGGTGCTAAAGGAGAGTCACTTTGTGGTATTAGTGCAATACTCAGAGGGTGCCTCTGAGGAGTGGATGTAGGTCTGGTTATAGACCGAACCACTATAAATCTGGTGTCATTTACTTTATTGCTTTTACATTTCCGCACTTTAAATTTCAGTTTTAACAACTCTGTGGTTGAAAAACATTTTTCTACAAACTTTAAAAGAAAATTTTATTTCGGTTCAACTTTATCATTAAGAGGGTTTGAAATTTTAAAACTACCAATTCACCCCCTCTTGGTAGCCGTGGGACATTTACTTAGGCTTAACAACCTAATTACTGGACTCAACATATATATGCTGAGATGTCTGGCTTATCCCCTAATATAGTAGTTCACAGATTAGCCATCAAATCAGATGCAGCACCGGTCAAGAAAGCTCCAAGAAGAATGAGATCGGAGATAGAAGAACAGGTGATTGCCAAAATAAAAAATGCTCAATTGAGAACAGAAGAACTCGATTGAGATCTATCAGGCGAGGATGACAAAATCATTTGATCGAATGGTATGCCATCGAACATTTCAAAAAGGAGAACTGGTCCTGGTGCTGAGAAGGCCAATCATCCCACACTGAAAAATTTGTCGAAAATTCGTATCCAACTGGGAAGGCCTCTTCATCATCGAGAAGGTGTACCAAGGATGAGCATATCAGTTAATCGATCTGAACGATCAGAGACCCATGCCGTCTATCAACGATCGACATTTAAAGAAGTATCATGCACGAAAATTCCATGACTAATCTACTTTGTGATGATCAAAGTTTTATGTGCATATTTATCGATGTATGCATATATTTTGAAATTCTTTTGTATAGAAAGAATGCATTTCAAAATCCCCCATCGGATTGGGGGCATTTTAAATATTTATTCGAGTCCACATCGCGCTGCGTGCCGAGATCTCCGAATAAATATTTAAAATTTAAAAGATACAAAACCTATCCAAAATGTCTGTACGCGACAGGGGGCATTTTAAATATTCATTTGGGTTGACGTCGTGCTGCACGCCGAGATCCCCAAATGAATATTTAAAATATAAAATATTAAATTTATTCCATTCTAAAATGTTCCTGCGAGACAGGGGGCATTTTAAATATTTATTCGAGTCGACATCGCGCTGCATGCCGAGATCCTCGAATAAATATTTAAAATTATCAATTCAAATATTATTTTGTGCTAAAGAATACAAAGATTTCTTTTTCAAAGTCTATGTAGGTGATGTTTCAAAAGTTAGAGACACTGTCTTCTCCAACAAACAAAGATTCAAAAGTCAAAAAAAATAGATTTTTGTAACTACACACTTAAACAAATTGAGTCAGAAAAGCTTGAAGTCTTTCAACAGCCTGAAGCTTAAGGTTCAAATGGGTGTAAAAGGTCAGATCCAACAAGCCCAAATATGGCCGGATCGCTGGCAGCTCCGTCTACTCAGCAAGCCATAAGAAAAGCCGTAGTAGCGGAACCCCCACTTTGTCAACCCGTCAGTAGGGATTGTAGGAAGAATGAATGCCAATTTGACTCGACCAGTTCAAGTGATCATAGTCTATAAAATTCTCCCAAATGACTGGAGAATCAAAGTTCCAGTGGAAAGATGAGTCTCGAGCAACTACTAGATGTTCGTAGGCTCCAAAACCATGAAGGATGACTCCAAATCTACCAACTTCAGTAAAATCAGTATTGAGGAGCGTAATTCCCATAGCTCGAGTCTGAAGTCTGAATGGGTGTAAGAGGTCGGATCCAACAAGCTCAAATATGGTCGGATCGCTGACAGCTCCGTCTACTCAACAAGCCATAAGAAAGGCCTCAGTAGAGGAACCCCCATCTCAGCAACTAGAGGACGAAGAGCTGTCAAATCCCAGCTTCCCCAATCCGATGAACTCAAGTGATTCAGATTAAAGTCTTCTCAAGTGGTTAAGGATCAAGATACCACCTACGTTCCGTACTATCAATTGAATTCAAAACCTGCAAATCCTTCAACAAATCCGTAAAGCACAAAGTGAGGATCGAAGGAAGTTCTCTTCAACAAGTCCGCCAAAGCACAAAGCAAAGGACCGAAGAAAATTATCCCAAAGTTTGTGAAAAGCCTATGGCTGAACTAAGAGGATTCTGTCATCAACAAGTCTGTTATGCACAAAGCTCTGGACCGATGACTTCTTGCCATCGACTTAATACAAACCTAAAGGTTTAGGTCATCAACATCTACTCCTTCAACAAGCCCGTCGAAGCAAGAAGCATAGGGCCGAAGGTACAAAAATAACCTGACAGGTCAACAAAGACAAATCAGGTAATCCTCCATCAATGTCCACAGCACAAAGCACAGGGCAAAAACAATTAGTATATCAACCATGTATGGATACATCTAAAAGAGCCGTGAAAGAGGAGAAAGTAGTGTGACATCCAAAAAAACTTTTGGAGATCCACTAAATAAAAATTTTAGTGTGACAACCAAAAAACCTTTTGGAGATCCACTAAATAAAAATCTTAGTGTGACATCCAAATAATTTTTTGGAGATCCACTAAATGAAAACTTCTGTGTGACATCCAAACATGCTTTGGAGATCAGTAAAGTGAAAAGGTGTGACATTCAGAACAAATATTTGAAGATCCATAGGGTCCATCAACATACAACAAATGTGATTCGCTCTAGACGCGAACCATATTTGTTGGGGGGCATTTGTTGACCCCTATATCTCAAACCACATGAGAAAGGACTCCAATTGGCGAATAAAGCATTACGCACCTTGGCGCCATGCGTCACTTGAAAGTTCAAAAAACCTCTGATTGCCAAACAGATTGTGTCGTTGCGATCAGGACGTTGAATTCTGCTAGGTTGAGGCCTCTCGTAATTGAATCGGATGAGATTGGTCAAAAAAGGCGACCGACACCCAAAATTAAAGCTCGAGGCTGATCAAATGATGTCGGATCAACAAACGGACTTCGTCATTATGTTCAGAATATTGCAAATACTCAAAAATTGTATTTTATTTGTTCAATTTGGATCATCCTAATGGGTGACAAGAATTTCGAGACAACCTGTATTTTGAGGAAATCAGGCCTCGATGTCGCTCAGATGACGTCCGATTATGAAACGAACTATGCCATTGCGTCCGGAACATCCTCTGCATTCAAAATATACATCTTTTGTGAATAATTGGGATCAATCGTAATGGTGACATGGATCCCAAGGTAATAACACGCATATCGAGGAATTTGGCCCTCGATATCGCCCAAACAATTTCAGATCGACAAACGGACAGTGTCATTACATCCAGAACATCAACTACATTCAGAATATATATTTCATTTAATGAATTTTGATCATCCGAGATGGTGGCAAATTTCTATGCAATTCAAATATGATATAAAGGCCTGCGTAATGACGGAAACAAGGCCTCAAAAATGCTCGAATGACGTCTAATCGACAAACGGAAAGCTCCATTGCATCCGGAACATCGTCGACATTCAAAGTACACATTTTATTTAATAAATTTGTATCATCTGAGATTGTGGAGAATTTCTAAGCAATTTAAATATGATATAAAGGCCTGCGTTACGATGGAAACAAGGCCTCGAAGATGCTCGGACGATGTCCGATCGATAAATGAATAGTGCCATTACATACGGAACATTGTCGACATTCAGGATATACATTTTATTTAATAAATTTGGATCATCCGAGATGGTGGTGAATTTTTAGGCGATGCAAATATGATATAAAGGCCTGCGTTAAGACGGAAACGAGGACTCGAAGATACTCGGACGATGTCCGATCGAGAAACGGACAACGCCATTGCTTCCGGAACATCGTTTCCATTAAGAATCTACGTTTTATTTGATCAAATTGGATTGGCTGAGGTGGTGTCGCAAATTTAAAAGGTGATCCAAATTTGATGCGAAGGCACGCACAAACGACGTTGGATCGACAAACGGATAATGCCATTGCGTCCGAAACGTCATCGGAATTAGGAACATACATTTTATTTGATCAAATTGGAATGTTTGAGATGGTCACGAATTCAGAGGCAACTCACACATTGCTAGAGGAATGCACATGAACCAAGTTGATTTTTATTAATTGATGCATCCCCGTCAATTCAGAAAGCTTATTAATAGTGACAAATCATTAAATCACTTTATATATATATATATATATATATATATATATATATATATATATATATATATATATATATATATATATATATATATATATATATATATATATATATATATATATATATATATATATATATATATATATATATATATATAATCCTGATGTCAAACGAAAAGCTCAAATCAAGCATTAAATTTACCTTGTATCTCTTCAGACTTTCTGCTCTAAATCTCTGCAAATATCCCTGAAATCCCGTAATGGCAAAGGTGGCCTCGTCTGAATACAACTCCTCTTCGTTAAAATGAATAGAGATGAATACTTTAAGTTCTCTGTTACATTGGAAAAGCTCAAGTCCTCTCCAAAAACTCCACCACCCCGTTAACTCCTTGCTTCCACGCGTGAAAGCTAAAAAACTGCCTCTTCACAGAAATCTGGAGCACCCGAAATCTCCTTGCCTCTCTGTGAAAAGCTCCTGCTCGTCTCCCACGCACAACAACACTTTGTAATCCATATCTCTCTCTCAACAACTCTCTTCTACTAAAATGAAAGACTAGCTGAACTCTTCTACTGCAAGTAATCAATCCATGCAAGTCCACCCAGCTTTCTCCGCAAGAAGAGAAACAAGGCGGCGACGAGGAGTTTGGCATCATCGGAGCGTTCTCTTTCTTCTCCCACCACATCTTCTTGTATGAAACCCAAGCGCTCAAGGGAAGAGGAGAAGCAGCGTCGTCATTGGAGGATTGCGTAAATTCAAAGGAGCTCGCTGCGGCTTGCGAGGTGAGTCAGTCGTCAGGAGATCTGGATGTGGATCTCCTCGTTGATGCTTCTGCTAATCCAGAGGATAAGCAGGCTGAGGACGGCAAGGAGGAGAGTTCTATAATTAATTTGTCTTCAAGAGAGACGGAGCAATTGATTAAGATACTGTCACAAAATAGAATATTATGGTTGGAAGAATTCCTAGAAGGAGTTCCGGTAATGCATTATCATGCGCAGAAATGACAACATATTTGATGTTGGGTCTTCTCTGGAAGCGAAAGGAGATGGGAATTCTGTCAAGAAGAGAACATTACTTGATCCAATAGGAGAGATTCCGCATGAAAAAAAAAAACTATTTTAATATTGGTACTTGGAGCTATTGGAATTGAACTTTCCAAAAGATTGAGACCATTTGGTGTAAAAATCATTACAACTAAAAGTTGGCATCCAAAATTGCTTCAGCAAAATTTATCAAATGGAATGGATGTCCTGGTTCAAGAGGCCATGAGACTGTTTATGTTACTGCTTGAGAAGTGAACAATACTTGAATTTGTAATGTACATTGTAGATGTAGAAGGTTTCTGCAAAGCAGCAGAGTTTGATTAGAAAAAGAGAATTTTCAGGAAGATGCAGAAGATTAAGATTTTTCCACAAAAAAAGAGTTCAAAAAAAAAGTAAAAAAAAAGAGACAAGGGAAATTTGTTTTATTTTGTGCATCTCGACGATTTCATCAACCCCACGAAGGTATGAATTTTCAACTCAGATTCTCGTTTTGTTGTTCACAGCGGACCGGAAAATCGCCTATGCACGCCTTTATTGCGCGTGGTGGGACAGAACGCCGGTTCTATGCTTACGACGAAGCGGGCAATCACCAAAACCCTACTTCAATGTTCGTGGCAAACCGGAGAACCGCCCCATGCACGCCTTTATTGCGCGTGGTGGGAGGGGACCCCAGTACGGCACATACGACGAAGCGAGGTAACTTATAAGTACCCCCGGGTGGGGGGAAAGCAAAATTGTCTCTTTCATAAAAATGCTTTTTATAAAACCCCATGCACGACTTTATTGTGCGTGGTGGGAGAAAATAAAAAAATACAACCGCCGCGGTGTCTCACCAACACCAACCGTGCACGTCTTTATTGACGTTGCGGGTAGGCGGCCTCTTAGTTTTTCCCCTAAACGGGGGAGACGCTGGGAGGCTGCCAAAATTTTGTCTGAAATACAGACAAGGACTTGAAGAAAAATGTGACTTGTGGACTTAAATCAAATGGACTTAATTGAACTTGAACCCAAATAAAAGAAAATGTGTGCAAATGATGAAGAACATTAAGCCGATAAGGCTTGAACTTGATTGAACTCAGAACGACAGAGGACTTGAAGTACATACACAGAACAGAACAATCATGTTTGCAAGAAAGCTTGGTTTGAGCCAAGTAAAGGAGACAAAGAACTTAACCTTGAATCAGTCTTGAACTATAAGGAACTCAAATCAAAACTAGAACTTGAAATGAACAAAGACATGGCTTGAACTTTTAAACTCAAACAAATATTTGAGTTTGACTACAGTTGACTACAATGAACTTAATGTAGACTTGAATGGGTTATAAAAAAAAAAGATCCATTTTTAATGAATTATAAGAAACCTATCTGAATCTCATCCAAGTGAGGACTCGTGTATTAATTCATTATAAGCTTTAACATAAACTTTATTTGAGCAAGCATCTACAGCCTATAATAACCATTTCAATGTGAGTAAAGAGACAAAGGATTTGCAAATAGAATTTGTGCACAAACGATAGAAGACGGTGGGAAAAATGACTTGACTAAGAAGTCAAGATATGAGGACTTTGAACCATTTGACTCATCCATAAGCAACGAACATGAATTGTAGGAGATGTGATAACCTCCCTTTAAGTCATCTTGCAAGATCTAATAGAAGATGTCAAAAGTTGTGATCATTCAAATATATGCAAAAGAACATCTTATGAACCATATAAAGATGAGGAAGGTTGATGTGTATATTAAACATATGAGTAAATATACATTGTCCTCCTGCAAAATAAAAGTGGGTTCACAAGCAAGCATAGCCACGGATATTCCTGAATTCAACATGTATGTTGTAAGTATAATGTGATCTTTATGTAAAAAAGGGTCATGGGAGAAAGAACTTGATCTTCATGCAAGAAAGTATGGTAGCTCTTATCACATCTATGTGCGAACACTAACGAAAGATTGTAGATGTTAGAAGAAATTATAGTGTGCCCACTAGTGATTGTAGAAGGACTATCATGCACACAGTAATTCATCTACAAGCATCCACAATAAAAACAGGCGATTCGTTAGTGCACTACGATCCACCTGCAGAAACCAACAAATAGTGCACGACAGTCTACATGTACAAAATAGCGAACCATTAAATTCAGAAGCTGCTACGATACGCCACCGAATCTGCAACCCTTATACAAGCAGACAAAAGGCGTCAACAAAGTCTGAAGTAAATACCCCAACACGTGCACTATAAATTGTATACACATAGGTACACCAAAGGGGAAAGTACAATCCAAACCCTTCCAGAAGCCAGATTTAATCCTAGACCCTAGGATCCACTCTAGACCTTAGGATCTTTCCTAGAACTAGACCTTAGAGCTTATTCTAGAGCCTAGGATTCCTTTAAATCCTAGATCTTAGAACTCTCCTAGATCTTAGGATCACTCCAACTTCAAATCAACCTCCACCTTTGATCAACCTCAATTTTAAATCAATTCCTATATTTAATCCACTCCAATTTCAATTTGATTCCTACCTGTGACCAATTTGAATCTCAAACTCCACCCAATTTAAGTCCAAATTAATTTAAACTTCAAATCAAATCCAATTCCAGAAGTTTAAACTCAAATTCAAACCTTTAAGGCCCTGTCCTAAACACCCTTTTCAGAGATTTTTCAAACATCTCAAAACCCAGTCAAATGGCCTCTGATTCAGGGTCTATCACTTGCAAAGTGATAAGACATGTCTCTAAAGGCTACCCTCCAATTTTGTGCTCATTCTGAGGTCTCTAACCCCAGAATTTGAATTAAAATTCAAAGGCTGTAAAACCTTCAAATATTTACAGCCTATGCCACTGAGCCTAACCCCTTTGAGATCTTGACCTTGGAACCCTTGTCCAAGCCTCCAATCACTTCCAGACCCTTGATTTTAACCCATTGAGCAGTAAACTGCATTTTTCAGACCCATTTTTGACCATAGTTGACCATAGGTCAAAATTGACCAAAATACCCCTATGGGGCTCAAATAGGGATTTCAAATCAAATGAGCTCCAAATGGGATACAACCACCTTTAACAAATTTCAAATGTCATTTCAAATCTTTTGAACCCATTTCCAACCCTTGAGTCAACCTGGTTGACCAAGTCAACAGGTTTGACCCAAGGGGCCCTTTGAGGGTCCAAACATGTGTTTTGACCCAAATGACCTCTTTAGGCCATCCAACCACTTCCATTAACCTTAAAATATCATTTCAAACCTGTTGAGCCCAAACCCAGACCCTGGGTCAACCTGGTTGACCAAGTCAACCCAGGTTGACCAAACAGGCCCTTAGGGACTCAAATAGGGATTTTGATCAATTTGACCTCCCCAGACCCAGGAACTACCCTCAATGGTCTCCAAATGCCTTTTCAAACCTGTTGAGCCCAAACCCAGACCCTGGGTCAACCTGGTTGACCAAGTCAACCTAGGTTGACCAAACAAGCCCTTAAGGGTTCAAATGGTGATTTTGACCAAATCGACCCCTCCAAACCCTGGGACCACATCCAATAGACTCAGGATGACATTCTGAATTTGTTGAATCCATTTCTAGCCCCTGAACCCAACTGGTTGACCAAGTCAACCAGTTTTGGCCTAGAAGCCCATTAAAGGCCCATTAAGCCTTCTTAATCCATTTGACATGCATGGCTCTTGGAACCACCCTCCAATCCACCTAATCAACTCATTTGAATTACCTAAATGAAAATTTCATAACCCTTGATGGAGTTGACTGGTCAACCAGTCAACTCAAGGCTTAAGGGACCATTTGTATGGTCAAACCTTTCAACCCATTGAACCTAGCTCAAGCCACACCCATCCAGCCACTTGGAAAGACTCCATGACCTGCTTGGATGCCACATCAGCCCCATTGACCAGTTGACTGGTCAACCTGGTCAAACCCAAGCTTAAACCTCTTCTAGAAGGCTTTATCACATGCTAAGCCCCTTTCCCTTGATTTAAGCTGCTTTAGGCCGACCCCTTAATGTCCTAAAGCTCACTTGGAGCTCTCCTAACCAGGCTCAGGGCCTGGTTTAGCCTTAAATGGCAATGTCTCCTCCACTCATCCCAAAGCCGCCCAATAGGAGTGAGGCGTGCCCAGCCTTTGGGTCAGCCTTCTGGCTGTCCCAGGGACACTTGGCAACATCTGAGGACCTGGTGAGTCAATCCCAACCATCCGTTTGGCCTGGGGGCGTTTGAATAGGGGGAAAAGGCCTTAATGCCATACACTCTAACCCTAATCATCTCTCACTACTCAAGCCCTCTCAAGTCCTGTCCCCAGTTCATTTTGAATCTCCAGAGCCTCCTCTACCTTCCCACTACAAAATCCAAGTGGTTGCACGTCACCGGCGGCGAGTTCTCCGGCGAACCCACCACCTAGACCGTCCCAAGCCTATAGCAGTCGATCTAGACGTGTTCGAGCTCGGATTTTTGCTGGGGATCTTCACTTGGACAGTCTACAAGCTCATCCATCCAGAAATTTCGAAGATCTAACGGTATAACTCCCTAAAACCCTAGATCTAGTTCACATTAGTTAGATCTAAATAGCTTTATGCTTTTAGGGTTTTAGCCAAAACGAACTATTCCCCACGATTTATGTTCATGTCTTCAATCTACGTTTAAAATTTCAAGTGAAATGATCGATCTGATCGAGAGAACGAGGCAAAATACGTTCTCTAGGGCGTCACTCACGGTCTCCGGTGAGTGTACGTTTTCTGGACCGTTGATCGCTCGATCAACGGTCCAGATCGAGCCCTTCCGCGGTCTGATCCGACCGCGTATTCGATCTGTCGTTCGATCAGCCGTCCGGCGACATCTGAACCCTCGGATCAGAAACCACGGAGTCAAATCCCACCGTCTGATCTCGTCCCGCAGAGATCAACCGCGGGATTTGATCTCATCCGTTGGATCAGACCCGCTGTGATCCAACGGCTGCCACGCGCCGCTGACGTGGTTAAGTGAAAACTGCGTGAAGCGGCCCGCGGCCGATGCGTTTCCCCGCCGTCGCGCGGTTTCGATCCCGCGAATGAGAGCGTGCCGCGTGTCTGACCGCCGCCATTTAATTAAGGAAAATGTGTTTTAATTGATTTTAATTACAGAAACTTTGGAAAATTATAGTAAATTAAATACAGAACCAAAAAATGAGTATAATATATCATTTTCTTCAGTTTTTCATCTAGTTTATTTTAAAAATAAAATCAAACTCTTTTGGTTATTATTTTATTAGTAATTTAAGAAATACAGAAATATGTATTTTATTTTTAATTAATTATGTATAAATTATTTTTTTCTGAAATTTTGCATGCATGTTGTTGAGTGTATGGCTGGTCTCCAGAAAAATTTTCAATATTATTTGAATAGATTTTGATGGTATTTTGAATTATTGAAGCTTATTAACCTTTTTTTATATTTAATTAAATATTAAGTATTTTGAAAAATACAAGGAAAATCTTTTATTATTTTCAAACTTCTATGGAGATCAGTGGATCCTTCAATTCATTAACATGTATTTTAATAATATATTTAATTATTTTATAATATATATTTCTATTTATATATATATATCCATTTATATTTATGTATTTTAATATATATTCTGAAACTATATATATGTAAATCTTTAAGTGTTTAGGAAGTCATTTGAGATCTTAAATGTTGATTAAGCATATTTGAATAGAAATAAAGGGGATGATTAGTGGATAATCATTCTTTGATTATTCACTAATTTTGTCTTAATTATGTTAATTAGTTAATTGCATGCTTAAGGTGCACACACCACTTAGTCTAAGGCTCTCCTAGATTTAGGTATTGAATGTGTTTATGTGGTTCATGCATGCCTTGTGTATTGAGTATGAGGGTTAGTTCAAACATTGATTCAAGTCCATCAAGATTAGTGACATAATTAAGGACAATAATTAAGGACTCATGTATAGAAAACTTAGAAAAATTTCCATAATTAGGATTCACTTTCCCTTGAGTTGAAACTTTGAACATTTGAACTTAGTGACACCCTCAACTCCTAGAGAAATTTTCACTGATTTTTGAGGTCATTAGGTCCCCTAATTAATTTTCTAAGTCTTAAACCCTTAATTAAGCCTTTGAAACTTCTAAAAATTGTAATAAATCCAATTTAAATCAAAAAATTACATATAAACCCTCAAACTGACCAGAATTCAGTCCTTAATCTATGATAATTGAAAGCCCCTTGATTTGACAGCAATTTAAACCCTAATTTAATTTTAAGTGAAAATCAATGTTTAATTGAGATAATTAATTAATAATAATTAAAAAATCAAAAAATCTCCCAAACACTTGGGGATCCCTCCTTAGGTTATTCCTGACCTTTGGAGGTGTTTTCAAGAGATTGGGAATTTTTTTAAAGCAAAATCACAAAAGAGACCCTCTAATTAAGAAATTCCTAAAATTCATTAAAATGCCCAAACTTCGATAATCCATAACTAATTCTAGAAAAATCCAAATTACTCAAACTCACTTGCATTCAACTCATAGTGATGTCTAGTATTTATTAAAAATATTAAATTCCAGAAATTTGCAATATTTTAAAAAGTCAACAAATTGGTCAAACCGTAGTCAAAACTAGTTCAAAACTTCAAACCTTCGTAATAAAATGTAGAAAAATACGATTTCAACGTACTTACCTTCTAACTGATCGTAGTAAGGTCTAGTATTTTAATAAAATACAAACATTCCAGAAAATACCTTTAATCAAGAATTCAACTTTTGACCCTTTAATTAAATCATTAAAATATTCTAAAAAATCATAAAACTCAAAATCATTTTAAAACTCAGAAAATGTTAGCTTAATGTTTAAAACATTCAACAAACTTCTTAAAACACAACAACCATCCTAAAGATAAAGTTTATTGGCTGGACTACTCCGGGCTGCGGGGCTAAGTGTCCTAAGGAGGCTGGTTCCTCGAGCCTGGTGGCACAACGCCACGAATGGATTCCAAGGGATGTTAAACCTTAAAAACAGATTAATCATTAATTATCTAATCTTTTAAAAATCTCTAATTCAATTACATTAATTTGGTTTATCGGCTGGACTACTCCGGGCTGCGGGGCTAAGTGTCCTAAGGAGGCTGGTTCCTCGAGCCTGGTAGCACAACGCCACGAATCAATTAATGGAAAACTTAAATTGATCAACTTTAAAAATCAGCAACCAACTCCCTTTAATATCAATCCACTCCTTTAATACTAACTAATTTAAATAATTTAATCAACCCCGATTGCTACTGGGTAACCCAGGCCTACGAGGCTATTAGCTTAGCCCCAAGGAAGGTGAAATAAACTTCACGGCCTCGGTGTGAAACAAAGGTAGTAATCAATTAACTTTTAAAATATGCCTAATTAAAATTCTTAATTCATTAATACTTAAATTTTAATCTAAATTCCCTCCTAAGCCTTAACAAATCCACACTTTTAGACAACTTCAATTAATAACCCACTTTAGGATCTACCCCAGCCACACGACCTTTCTCACACACTTTAGATGATGTGCTAGGACAACCAACTCTAGATCTAGGTTAGGCCGGTGTTTACTTTACTGCTGTGTGCCGGATTTTTCGTAGTTTTCACTGCATGTTGTGGATGAAATTGCTTTGCTGTGTTTGCTTACTTTTTCTGTACTCTGTGGATGGATTGATGTGTTTGGCGACTAGATTACCCTTAGGTTAGGTACGATCTGGATGTTGACACAGTTTTCTGCAGGTGGCCACGCTCATGCAGGGCAATATAAAAAGGGGGCAAATTAAAAATGCATAAAAAATTATAAACTCTTTGCACAGGTGCTTCAGCTGCTAAAGCCCCCAAATAAAAAGAGCGTGGCCAGTGTGTTTACTTTCTTTTCTGCTCATATACAACTGCTTGGGAATAACTGCCTTTTTTATATATTAATTGCTTAGGATAACCCTGCAGGTGAGTCTAGATTTTTATTTTGATATCAATGTAATTTGTGCAAGTGTCAAGTGTTGTGAAAGTTTATTTTGAGTTGGGATACATAGATCCAAAGCTTGGATTCCAAAGAGGAAATGATACCCCTTTGGGGAACACTCCTTCTCCATTTGGAAATCCAAATTTGGATCATACCTCTTCCTTACCCAAAGAGGAAAGAGTGGCCTTCCCCTTAGAAGGAAGTGCCCTCTTATCCATTTGGGTAATCTGCTACGAAGATTCCAAGAAGATTGAAGAGAAGGAGTCCAAAGAAGAATGAAATTGAAGATTTGAAGATTTGAAGATTGAGAGTATCCCACTCAAAATAACTTGCGTCATTACTAGGTTTAGAATCCGGGTTGTTGTCAGTGGTGCCCGGCCACTTTACTTTCTGTAATATTCTGGTTTGTAATAAGCAAGGCAATTCTGCCTATGGACATTTATTAATTAATTTGTATTTGATTTGATGATTTGATTGCCTTTAGGATTACTTGTTTTTACTAGTTTTTTTGGCGATTGCATGCCGCTCTTTGTTTTCGCCTGGATACGTGAGGCTCGTGAGGGTGTGAAAGTTTTCTACTCATAATTTTAAAAGTCTAAAATTTTAGTGAGTCTAAATAACATAGAAAGATAACGAATCTAGGGAATTAGCCGGGGATCGACCCCGGGGTCGCATGCATATTTCTGCATTACTCATTCCTTGCTTTAGACCCTTCCCTGCCTGCGGGTAGAGTCCGGATAGTCTGACCTATGAGGACGAGGTGCCGGACCTGGGGAAGTCCAGTCTTCTAAAAAATTATTTTATAAGCCTGTTTTTAAAAAATTTCAAGCATATTTGATTTGAGGTTGTTAACCAGCATGCATTGCATTAGATACAAATTAAAGAGTCAAAATTTTAATTTCATAGTCCTTAACATTTTAGCACCCAACATAAGTCAAAGGGGCCAATTAGGAAAATCTCTAGATGTCGGCCCCGCCTCCCCAAAACTTTAATTATAACGTCCCTACCACTCTTTCATAAAAGACCGGATTCATGTATTTTAAATCGGTTAGGTGGTTAGCTGGCTCCCCAATCCAGGCCGGGGTAAGTCCAGACCTTGCACTGCATTAGTTAGGGTCGGACGACTGTGGTCCAGTGTCCAAAATAGATTTAGGTTTCGGGGCAGATCTTTGATTATAAGACCCCAAACTTCGGGAATATAGTCCCAAATTTCTAATAAAATGCTCAACTCTAATTAAATATCATTTCAAGTCCAAAACATAAAGCCTAACACTTAGATTAAGTTGGGATATTTCCGGATGGTTCTGGAATCTCAAAGTGTCCCCTACCTCTCATCCTTTAACTCCGTTAATAACTGCTCAATTTTGATCCATTCCCTTTTGATTTTCCAATAATTCTATTCATACTTTGATATCACTCCTAGAAACTCTAAATAAAATTCTGCCATTATTTTAATCGAGAGTTTTCGTAGGAGATTTTATCTTCCTACGATGTAATTAACTACGAGGGCTTGCGCTCGTAGGAGATTTGGAACCCCACACACACCTGATTTTAAAGAAAACTCAATTTCTAAAACTTCATTAGATTTCTTTGGGAAAAGTTAAATAATGATCGTCATAGTTGCATTAGAAGGATTATCGTTGAATGGTCTCATTTCCCTTTGGGGAGATACACCCTTCTTCGATAAGGCTTTGGATGTGAATGTGACGATCATGTTTCTTGAATATTGTAATTGGGTACTTAGTTGAACTATATTGTGTCCCCTCGGGGTCATATAGAATTCTCCTTAGAACCCAATCATAACATTCAAGACGAGTTTACATAATTCTAAGTTTGAACACCGCTATGAAAGTTTATTTTCATCCTTCGGGGTGATATACTCTTTCTAACGAGTTGATTCGACCTTAGAATTAGAACTTAACCTTAATCTTAAAATCCCCAAAGAAAACTAATATTTTTCAAAACCTGTTTTCAAAATTCCACCAACAATCATAATTTAATAAAAATATTTAATTAAATGATACTATTTTGAAATTAGAAATTAAACTAATCGTACATTAAGAATCAAATTGTAAAGGATGATCAGTTATAATTAGGAGTCCGCGCCACCATTTAATATAAGGAAAAATTTTGAATTTTGAAACATTTAAACAAATTGTACTGGACAATTTTAATTTTATTGTATGATATCTTTAAATTCCAGCCTAATTTAATCCCTATGATAAACCAAGAGGTCCATATGATGATAATTAATCACCCAAGGTTTGTCTTGTACAGTCTTTACTTCAATTGAACTAATTATATGGTAAAATCAAAGTTCATGCTAGATGATAAAGGAAAGTTTTTTAGCAGATAATACTAACCATTATTCATCATGCAATACTAATAAGGCATAATTGAACTAATCATACCGTATAATCAATAAGTCAAACTATACAAACGTAAATGTCTTTGTTGACCTCATTTTTGTATGAGGTCTGTAATAGACTCTAAAATCAATTCAAATTCAAATCAATCCAAAATCAAGTCAATTCAATTTCATACCCAGATCTCAGGTCCTAAGGCTTAGTCTTAAAGACCTTTTCTAGTGAATTTTTCAAAACTTCAAAACCCAGTCAAATGGACTATGATTCAAGCTCTGTCAGTTTCATACTTATGGGACATGTCTCTAAAGTCAACCCTTCAAATTTGAGCCCATTCTAAAATTTCTAACCCCAAAAACTAAATCCAAATCCAAAGGCTGTAAAACCTTCAAATATTTACAGTCCATGCCACTGAACATGCCATTCATTAGAACCTGACCCTGGAGCCTTCACCAAAGCCTGCAATCACTTCCAGACCATTAATCCTATCATGTTGATCAATAAACTGAATTTTTTTGACCCATTTCAGCCCTCAGTGGTCATGAGCCCAAAATGACCAAAATACCCATATGGGGCTCAAATAGGTATTTTGACCAAATTGACCTCTCCAAACCCTAGGACCATATCCAATAGACTCAGAATGATATTATGAATATGTTAAACTTATTTCCAGACCCTGAACCCAACTGGTTGACCAAGTCAACCAGTTTTGGCTTAAAGGCCCATTAAGCCCTTTTGGCCTTAACAGCCTTTTAAAATCCCAAAGCCACCCTCATCAGACTCTAAATGTTTAATCAAACATGCTCAGCCCATTCCAAACCCCTGGGTCAACCTGGTTGACCCAGTCAACCCATTAGACCCAATCACCCCTTTAAACCCTTAATGAGTCATTTCAACCCATTTGGGCTATCTAACCCATTCAAGCTCTCAATCAGGATCCCATCACTCAATCAACATACCATGGACTCCTCATAACCTCCCTTATCAACTATTGACTGAGTTGATGGGTCAAACCAGTCAGCCTAAGTCTTAAAGACTCATTTTCATGGCCAAACCCTCCAATTAAATGGTCTAGCCCTAACCCTATCCATTTAGCCTTTAAAACTACATTCCATAGTCTGCCTTGATGCCACATCACCAGCCATTAATTAAGTTGACTGGTCAAACCAGTCAACTCTAGGCTTAAAACCATTCCTATGGTCAACCCGACCCATTAAACCTTGTCTAGCTCAAACCCAACCCATGCAAGCATATCACATGGCTCAAGAACTCAATCCAACTCCAGCTTAATAGCCCATGCCTCCATTGACTGGTCAAATAGTCAATGAGAGCTTGAATAAGCTCATTCGGTCAACACACTTGACTTAGCCTACTCAACCCAAACCAAACTATTCTAGTTCATGAACCTGACTCCAGAGGTATAATTGAGCTCAACCCAACCTAGCTCAGGTCTTGGCGTGTTCCCTAGTTCAACCGAGAGCTCAAATGAGCTCACTCGGTCAACCCGTCCCATACAGTCCTTCTCCCTGTGTCTAACCACCTGGGCCAGTTGTCAACCATCCCAGCGACGCCCCTGATTCATCCCAGCCATCCAAGCAAACTCCCTTAGTTGGAATAGGGTAGAGAGGCCAAAAGAGCTCATTCCAAGCTATCTCTGATTTCATCCACTCCCCAGAGCTCCTTGCATTTTGTTCTGCTTACTGGAGTTCTCTTAAACCCTATTATGACCTTTTCTCATTGATTGGAGCTCACTGGCGATGAGAGGAGCAAGGATCCGAGGTCACCTCCATCTAAATCATACCAACTCCTGGGAGAAGCAATGTTTGAGCTCGGAGCTTGCAAGGAATCAACACATGGTTAATCTACAAATTCAATCATACTTGAATCATCCAAATCCATTACCTCTAACTCGGTAAATTCTAAACTCTAGATAATACTTATGTTCCTAAATAAGCTTCTAAGGAATTCATCTTAAGCTCTAAAAATAATTCAACAATCTTCACCTCACTAACTGTCATTCAAATCTCGCTTATCATGCCATTCGATGAGTTAGAAAAGAAGTTTGAAATAAAATCTAATACTAGGGTTTTCGATTTGCTAAGGTTAGAGATGAAATCACAACCGTTCATTCGTCCTATTTTATTTTAAAGGTTTTGATTTCGTCTGTCATTTGTTTGATCCAATCAGATCAAGTTTCTAGGCGGATGGAATTTCATTGAACTGGATCTAGTCCATCCATTGCAAACCGCGGGGAGACTCTTGTGACCGTCCGATCTCTTAGTTGAGATCTAATCACGGGATTTAATCCCTGCCATTGGATGGAAGCAACGGGATCGAATGGTTCACAAGCGGTGCTGACTCATTTAAGTGAGCCACGTCAGCTGACCGCCGCCTTCCGCCTGGCTCAATCACCGTCCGCCGCATGTAAATTTGTGGTTGGGATTTTTATTTTAATTAGATTTATCACCAGAACTTCAAAAAACTATATAAAATAAAATACTCAGCCAAATTTTGTGTACAGCCACTTGTTCTTCTCAGAATTAAATCTACTATTTTCTAAAAATAAAATCAGAACCCAATGTTCCCTATTTCAGAAATTTATATTTTGAACAATTAAAATTCAATTTAATTCTTTTAATTATAGTTTATTTAAATACCCAATAAATCAGAAACTTAAATGGCATGATATCTAAGGCTGGGTATGGACAATATCTGATCCTTGGGAGATTTGTTTTAGAGCTTAATATTAATTGCAAATAAATTTTCAAACATTGTTTAGATCAAATATTTGAAATTTCATTTGCAAACCCTATAACTATTCAATCATAGCATGCTAGACTTCTATGGAATTAGTGGTAAAACCTTTACTTCACTGAGAATAGGCTTAGATTTTGATCATGTATGGTTTAGTTAAAATTCACCTTCAATATCATGCTTAATCTAGTCCAAATAACTAATAAACTATACATGATCACTGTATCAAATTGGAATTATCTTTGATTTAGGGATATTAATTTACATGTGCATATATCTATATGTCCCAAAATCACCTTATTCTAATTTGATGTCTCTACTCCTCCATAGTGAATTATCCAAGCTTATAGGTTATTAAATGACCTATAACTGTAATAATTCACTGTGATCATTCCATATAATATTAGGAGCACTTTTATTGTTCATGTTTTGTATTGGTGTGATTGTAACTTAGTGTTTCAAACGGTTAGTGAACACTGATTTATGTCCTATAACCTAGTGACATGTAAAGACAATAACTAAGGACCTAGTCTTAGCTAACTTAGACAAATTTAGGATACACTATATATGTCCCTTTTGGGATTGAACTCAAACATAGAAAACTAGTGTCATATACCCAATGATCAAATGTACCTTTTGGACATTAATTAATCCTATAACAACTAGTAGATTAAGGAACTTTGTTCTTTTATTTTAATAAATTCTAAATAAATCAAATAAAATTCTTAAAAATCTAAAGTCAACCTCAAATCACTACAACCAATTCAACATCACAGATTAAATAATTTAAAACCCAAATTTCTACCCAAATTTCATTAATTTCATCAAATCTTAATTAACCCCTAATCAACTCTAAACCTTCCAAAAAATGAAATAAATCCATTTTAAATTTAAAAAATATAAATAACCCCTCTAATAGACCAGAATTAAACCCTTAACTAATGGAAAAATAAAACCAATTTGATTGGACAGTAGATTAAACCTTAATTTAATTTTAAGTGAAATTCAATATTTAATTTATTTAAATAATTAATAATTATTAAAAATTCCAATAATTTCAGAAAACACTTGGAAATTCCTCTTTAGGTCATTCTTGACCTTTAGAGCTAATTTCAGGAGTTAAGAACTCATTTAGAGCAAAACAATAAAAAGGACCTTAATTAAATAGTTTTCAAAAATTCATTAAATACCTCAAACTTTAAAAATCATAACTAATTCAAAAAAAATCCAAATCAATCAAACTCAGTTGCATTAAACTCATAATAAGGCCTAATATTTATTAGAAATCTAAGAATTTTAGAAAATCACCAAATCTAAAAAGTCAACAAAATGGTCAATTGTAAGTCAAAATCTAGTTCAAAACTTCAAACCGTCATAACAAAATCGAGAAAAATCCAATTTCAGCATACTTACCTTCTAACTGATCTTCTTAAGGTCTAACATTTTAATAAAATTCTAACTTTCCAGAAAATTAAAAAATCAATTTTTGACCCCTTTATTAAATGATCAAAATATTCCAAAATTTTCTAAAAATTCAAAAATTGTTTTAAAACTCCAGAAATGCTTAACTAACTCTTTAAATCAGCAATCAAGCTTCTTTTGAATAAAATCCAAAAACCTTCAAACAATAATCATACTTAAGATACATAATTATACCGGGTACCACTAGGTAACCCAGGCCTACATGGTTATTAGCTTAGCCCCAAGGAAGGTGAAATAAACTTCACAGCCTCAGTGTGAAACAAAGGTGGTATTCAACCAATAATTAAAATCAATCTCTAAGTCTATTTTAAATCAATATTAAATCAATAAACCTCCAATTCTTATTAATTTCTGAATTCTATTAATTAAAATCTATTAATTATTCAATTAAATTCTATATTCCTTTAACTTAAATTAATTAGATAATTTGATTGAGTAAGATTTATCTTAATCAATCAAATTTGATAATTGAATTAGATTAAACGAATTCGGGTCTTCTATGCCAAAAGTTTGATTCTTTTTGGATGACTTTGAGCATTTTGACTTTTAAAGACCCTTCAAACACTTAAATAACAAAGAGATCTCTTATGTGTTGTGCATGATTCCTTTTAGGAGGGCACTAACACATTTGGATTTGGAGATCTTCAAACAACTATAATAATTTACCGACCTTATACGACACGCTAGATTCCTTTGGGAGGGCACGTGGTATTGCATTCATAAGGTCCCTTTCTCTCTCGCTAATAAAAATTCAGGGACTCTCAAAATGAACACTTATCTTCTTTATAAGACGAGCGTGCATTTTAAAAGTCCTAGGACTTATAAATTGATAATTTCCTGTACTTAGAGAATTATCAATCTATAAGTTCTTTATAACTAAATAAAATAACTTTAACTTCTAAAATTAGAATAATTTAAAAATTCAAATACATTCTACTTAAATCCTAATTAAATTCTCATTTGGACTCTAATAAATAAACTCTAATAATACATGTAATTTGAACAATAATTCCTATAGGACCTATCCAAACCACATGACCTCTTTCACACACTTAGATGCTTGCTAAGACTACCAACTTTAGCCTAGGCTAGGCCGGTGGTTTGTTTGAGGGTGTCTTGCCTAGAGGGCACCTATGTGTGATTGCTTACTTTTTCGTACTACATAAGCATGCATATCTACTTTTCTGTTTGTACACCAGAGCGCGGAGCGAATTAAGTGAGAGTCGTATACTTTACTTTTATGTCTTTACTTTCCTACATATATAACTATACACAACACACTCATAACATGCATAAATATATAACTGCTTCTACTTTTCTGTCTTTTATATTACTGCAATAGTAGAATGTTCCTAGGGTCTGATATATTGATATAAATAAAAACGTAAAGCTTTCTTTTCCTAGAATTATTATATATAGATCGAGTCTGTACAGCGTCTGGAGTCTGTAAAAGAATTAAAAATAACTGCTTATATACATACAAATGGGGCTCCAAAAAGTAATATCCTCCCTCAGGGGGATGTTCCTTTTTGGAATTCCATAGAAGACTCGGAGCCTGAAGATCATAAGCAGTTGTATTTAATTCTACTTTCTTATAGGCTTAGAATCCAGGTTTGTTGTCGGCGGGACCTGGCCGCCTTTACTTTATTACAAATTTTGGGATGTAACCGATAAATTCAATATTAATAAAATCAGCTCTTTCATATATATCTATTTCATGCATCATTAGCATTCGTGTAGATTTTTGGTTTTTGTAAGCAAATTCGATTGCATATGGTTTAAGATCCTTAGACCACTCCTTGATTCCTAGGATAGAGCCATCTAAACTCTTGCATCATCGACGAATTGTTGTGATTAGGATTGTTAGCTGGTAGCCCACTCTAGGCAGGTGGTAAGTCCATATCGTATACACTTCTCTCTGCACATTCCTCCTTCTAATCAATTCTAGCTCTTCTAAATTTAATCGTAATCTAAAGCCTGATCTTGGAAATTTAAATTAGCCCAAATATTTAGTTAAAAATATATATATAATTTTGGAAATTATTTAATCTTCATTTAAATCGAGAGTGTTCTTTTAGGAGATATAATTAACTATAGGGGCTTGCCCCTATATGGAGTCTAGATCCCAGAATAATCTAAACCCTACCTTAGTTCCTTTCTGGAGTAGGGAAAAGATCTATGGATGTAGATTAAGCTTTATTCATATTCGGGAAGTTATTTCTATAATTAAAGAATAGATAGATATTCCATTTGCTCTCTCAAGTAGATCAAATGTCTTCTATATTTAATTATAGAAATAAATTCACACTTCATTGATCTAATCAGGTCGATTAGGGAATATACCTGTCATCCCTTTGGGATGATTTGAATGTCCTCTATACTTTACCTGATTAGAAGAATGAACTGTATGCTCCCTCCTTTAAAATCAATAGAAGAATATTAGTCTGCCCCACGGGGCGGTATAATATCCAACTATGTGGATTTAATAGGAAGAAGATATTCTAAATATAAGTAAAGCGAATCGTGTGAGGAAATAAATATTTTATTTTAAAGAAAAATTCTGCTTTATCTAAATTTTGTCTAAATTCATTCTCATAATCAAGAAATATATAGGTATTTGATTTGCTTTCACGAGCAAATCAAATATCATTTATATATTTGATTATAGGAATGAATTAACAATTTGTTAGTCTAATTAGGTAAATAGGGAAGATATTAATCATCCTTTAGGATGATTCGTATACTCCCTACACCATACCTGATTAGGAAAGTGAATCATCGTTCTCTTTCTTTAGAATCGATAGAAGAATATTAGCCCGGTCTTCGGAGTGGTCTAATATCTGACTATACGGATTTAATTGAAGGAGAATATTCAAAATATAAATAAAACAAACTATTTTCAATATTTAAATAAAAATACATTTTATTATATAAAAAAAGGAATTTTAAAATTCTTTTCTCTCCCCCTCCTTTTCTTCATTTAAATAACATAAATTTTTTAAAAATTACAAAAATATATATTTTAAATAAAAATCAAGTTAGTAGTTAGATATTATTTTCTCACAGTCTTCTTTATATTCACATGGGTTAGATTCTTAGAAAATAAGAGTGAGTCATTTAAAGAGTTTTAAATTTTCTTCACTTAGATTGAAAGGAAGTTAGTATGTTTGATCTCTATAATTCATAGTGATCATGGTGGAGGGTTTAAAAATAAAATTTTTATACTATTCTATAAAGAATCTCGAATCGATCACAATTTTTCAACTCCTATGACACCATAACATAATAGTACAGTAGAAGGAAGAATATGACACTAGTAGAGGCGTTAAGTAGAGTATATCCTACCAAATTATTTTTGGGCAGAAGTTGTGAATACCACTTTTTATGTACTAAATAGGGTTAGCAATAGGTATAAGCTAAATATGACACCCTATGAAGTACTTAAGTATAGGACACCAAACTTATCCCATTTATATATAATTTATTACAAATGTTTTGTTCTTGTGAATTATAAATATCATTTAGGAAAGTTTGATTCTAAGATAATTGAAGGAGTCATCTTATGTTATTCTTCAGTAGGTGAAGTCTGTAGGGTCTTTAACTAACATAACCCAAGAGCCTTTGCCTAGAGATTGGAGATATTCTTCTCGTCACCCTAGAGAGCTTATATTAAGAGATCCATCTATAAAGGTTAGGACTATCCAAGGTCTTAGAAAAAAGATTAGTCATACCACATTAAGTTATATGTTATAACAACCTAGTGTAGATCAAGCCTTGAATGATAAATTTTGGATCTTAGCCATGCAAGAAAATTGAATCAGTGCTTTAGGAAAGATGTATGGGAGTTGGTTAGTAGACCAAATGATCAAAATATAATAAGCACTAAATAGGTTTTCAAAAATAAGTTGAATGACTCTAGGTTGTTGATTATAAATAAGGTCATATTAGTAGCTAAGGGGTATAATAAGATAGAGGGCATTTATTTTGAGAATACTTTAGCTTGGTTCGAAAACTTTAGAGTCTTATTAGAATTTGAATGTTTTAGAAGCTTCAAATTATTCCAAATGGATATGAAGAGTACTTTTCTATATGGAGTTATTAAAAATATGTATTTATAGAAAAACACCTATGCTTTGAAATTTCCCCTTTCCCAAATCACATCTATAAATTGAACAAATATTTATATTGGTTGAAATAAGCACTGAGAGTATGGTATTAGAGACTTAAATACACTACTTTATTCCCAAAGGGTATTGTTGACACCACTTTTCCCCTTAAGAAGGTTGGAGATGATGTACTCATAATACAAATTTTTATTGATGATATACTTTTTGAATCTACAAATGAAAATCCTTGAAATGAGTTTTTAGCTATTATGAGTAAGTAATTTGAAATGAGTATGATGGAAAAGCTAACCAATTTTCTTAGTTTTTAGCTAACATGAATAAGGAATTTGAAGTGAGTGTGATGGGAAAGCTAACCTATTTTCTTTGATTTAGTGTAAAATGAAGAGAAGATGGTATGTTCCTTAGTTAGACTACCTAAATTAAGGAGATATTGAATATATATATATATATGGAAGGATAAAAAAGAATAAATATACCAATGTGTTCAATCATTCAACTTGATAAGGATATAAATGAAAAATCAGTTCATCAAAAGAAGTATAGATGAATTATAGGATCACTACTTTATTTGAGTGCTATAAGACTATATTTTGTATTTTGTATTTATCTATGTGCTAGATTTCAAACTGATTGAAAATAATCTCTTTTAAATAGCATAAAAGAATCCGTATACTTAGGAATATGATTTTCTAGGCATAGCACCACCTTTGATAATGTAGGATATATAGACTCAAACTTTGTGGGTTTAGAGTAGATTGGAAAAGTATATCTAGTATTTGGCAATTCATAATATAATCATTTGTTTTTTGGTCTAGTGAAAAGTAAAATTCTATAGCCTTGTCTACCATTGAAGCAAAAAATCTAGTTGTAGGTAGTTGTGTTTCCCAAGTCTTATGGAAGAAGAAATAAATTCTTAACCTTGGACTATTTGTCAGAACCCTCCCTATAATATATGATAAGACTAGTGCAATTTATACATCAAATATCCAATCCATCATTTCAACACTTGGTATATTGATTTTAGAAATCATTTTATTAGGGACCATGTAGGAAAGGGTAACCTAAAAATACACCATGTGGATACTGAAAAATTAATTTGGAGTCATTTTTACCAAACCCATCAAATGTCATACATTCAGTACATTTAGGACTAGAATAGGTGTCATTGACATTTATGCTTAAGGAAATCGGGACAAAAATGATTAGAAGTGAATGTGTTTGTTTGGTTGTCATATTTATATTACATATTTCTATCTATTTTAATCAAAATTATTTGTTATTGCTATGAATCATAATGCTTCTGTGTATGTTGTTACTTGTAAATTTTTCCCTGATGATCAAACAAAAATTGTTTTTTTTTTATCATGTCATATTGTACAATCATCTTCATACTATACAATCTACACATATCATCACATAATCACCATTCAGCAAATTTAATGGGTCAAATTAATTTAATCATTAATGATCTACTATATGAGCATACATGTCATACTATATGATACACGGGACAATGACCGTTGGACATTTTAAATTTAGTTGGTCGGATCTATTAGTATAAAACATAATGTATGAACACCTATACTTATAGGACAATCCATTTGGTCAGAAATCGTATCTCTAACACCACGAGATGAATGCTTTAATGAAGATCATCTAGTATGATTCCGATCATATTGTATTATTTTAACACCTTTTTGAACTATTCAATCATGCTGAATTAACGTCTTCTAATCATATTTTACAATGTTAAGAGAGGTGTAGCCTAAGGGTTCAAGCACAATAAATTCTAATCCCCACTTCTTCCAAGTCTTCCATCCTTGTAATGCTTTCTTTGAATCCTGATGGATGGAGGAAAAGGGTCTAGAGCCAATCTAAAAAGCTCTTCATGTTCTATTATAAATGATAGGTTCCAAGAGGAAGTAGATGAAGAATCCTATCATAGATATAAGGCTTCCTTAACTACCACCTTTAATGTTTTAAACCAAGAGATCCTAAATTTTTAGGTACTAGATCATTTTGTCGGCACGACACTCTAATTTCCACTCATATTAGCATTTCCCATTAATTCTGAGATTTTATTTGAATTATTCAACAATCTTAAATTTATTATTATGGTACAACACTAAAACCCTATATATATTGACTTGTTGTAGCTATTACCTGCCTACCTTTAATGAAATTTTGTAACATTCCATAACTGGCAAAAAATAGTTCTACTCACAAACCCCTGCATTCCTTCAAGAGACGCAAGACACAATAATCTAATTTTACAATCAACATGCACCTACCATTATAGCTGATGTACAACAAGTCTGAAAATCACAAGCTGGTATATAGATGTAGATGCAAATGCATCAAACTCAGATGTTGGATGAGCAAAAAAAAATGAGGGAACATTTCAGTGGAAAAAGGCAGCATTAGTGGTGGAGGAGACTGATTATGATTAGATGTTTCTTTTTTATTTAAAGACCATTATTTTATTTCTTGGAAATTTTGTTTGTATGGTTATTTAAATCTATCATTAAACTATTCATGACTGTTAAAACTAATTTTAAACTATTTGTTGAATGTTAAACTAATTATTTGTGTTTAATATTTGAATGAATATGTTAATTGTATATTTTTCATGTAGGTTTGTTGTGCTGTAGAAAACAAGAACATAAGAATGAGTGCTATTTTTATTTTTATTTTTTTTGCTATAGGTTTTTAGTGGATTTTTTATGGATAATCCATCAAAAAAAAGAAATATAATGAAATGTACCAAATTTCTCATAGAAACATACCACCAACATTTTGATGGATTAAGTAGGGAACTACTGATCTTAATAATGTCAGGAATTGCCTATCTGGTGGGCTGGGCAACTGTAAATTGCCTTCTAATTGTTTGGAAAGTAATAAAAATCAGCCTGGTAATGAACTGAGAAATGCTTGGAGTAAGAAAACTAATATCAGAGCTGCTGATTTTGATTTAGGTGAAGGATACATTGAAAATGGTTCAACTGTTAAACTGCACACATAATATGAGCTTGAGAATTCAAATAGTCTCTGTAAAGCATTGGTGATTAAAATTTTTGGTGATAGCATTCCTTTCCATATCATTAGTATGGAATTAAGGAGGCAATGGGGGTTTTTTGGAAAATTCCACTTAACCTTACTTGGTATGGGTTGGGTTCTCTGTGCTTTTGGGAATCTAGAAGTAATGGACAAGGTATTCACCACTGGGCCTTGGTATGTTAATGGAAGTATAGTGGAGATGGATAAATGGCCCCAATCTTTCAATCCTGCTTCTTTAAAAGGATTGACAGCGTTGATTTGGATTCATATGCCAAATCTTCCATTACAAAGCTGGGATCAGATTAATGTATGTAGGATTGCTTCCATGGTAGGATCTCCCTATTTGATAGATGGGAACATGTTTCAATGGGGGAGGAGAGAATTTGCAAGAGTATGTGTCCAGGTAAAGCTTGATGAAAAACTTCCATTGGGAGTTTGGGTTGAAGGAAGTTTGGGTAAATTTTACCAAAACATTGAATTTGAAAGATTTCCCACATTCTGCTTTAAATGTGGGAAGTTAAGACACTTGAAAGAAATTGCACAGGAATATTAGGCCCAATTCAATCTCAAACAGTAACCAAAAATTAATAAAAGGAAAATTCAATTCCTGTTGGAGATACTGATAAAGTTTTAACACATGGAGAAAACCAAGTTGTTGGAGAGGATTATGGTCCTTGGGTTCATGTGAATTATAGGAGGAAGAACAATAAAATGCCATAATTTAAAAGCAAGGATAATTAATTCAATAAAAAAGCAGTGAAGAGTTCTGGGAAGCAGCTAATCAATTATTCTGGAATAAATGTTGAAAAGTTGATAAATAAAATAGGAACTGTTGGTAATACTGGAATAACAGCTGAGAAGAATCCAATAAGTACTGAAGTGATAAATATAAACGTACCTGTTTTAGAAAAACTTGAAGAAGCTGGGGATTATCAGCAATCTCGTCTGATAAATGGAGATCAGTACAGGCAACGAGAAACGAATGTCCAACCTCAGGGTAGTTCCATCATGTTGGCATCTCAACCCAAGAAGGCTTCTAATCTGGCCTTATCTAGTAATCTGGTTAATAATATGGAATGCATTCAAAATGTTAGCAGCTTGGCAGAGAACTAGTTTAATTGTTTAAATTCTTTGGAAGAGGAAGGTGAAAAAATGATTGAACCTGTAGTGAAGTTCCTGGATTATAAGAAAGAAGGTGAGTATTTCAATAATTTGAAGACTGGAGGAAAGCTAAAGGATGATGGGAATTCGGTTAGTAAAAAGAAAGGAGCTAAACAATTAAAGAACCTGGGTCAAATCAGGTTAGAAACCAGAAACAGAAGAATGGAAGGAGAATCAAAGGAAAAGATGGAGAAATATTCCCCTCTCACCCAAAAATGACTTCTCTAGTGTTTTGGAATTGTAGAGGAGTAAAGAAGAAGAAGGCTTCTCTATATCTCAAGAAGGTGGTGAAAGATTATAATGTTCTATTTGTAGGTATTTTGGAAACTAAAATGAATTGTATTGAGTTCAATGATATCGATTCATTGATTGGTTCTGGCTGGAATCACTTTCATGTTCCTTCAGAAGGTAAATCCGGAGGTTTGGTGGTAACTTGGAAAAGTAATATGGCCTCTTTCATTGTTATCGATTTTTCTTCCCAATATATCATTGGTGATTTGGAAGTGGCTAACAAAATTAAATGGAAGATTGCTACTATATATGGCAACAAAGATGTTTATAGGAGAAGACATCTTTGGGAAATATTGGGAAATTTTGTAAATGTTGATTTTTCTGTGGTCATTGGAGGGGATTTCAACTGTTTACTATCCAAAGAGGTCAAAAGGGGTGGTAGGAGGTTCACCTTTTCCTTGGGTCCTAAAGAGATGAAGACCTTTCTCACTTATAACGACCTTCATGAGGTAAGTTACATAGGATCGAAATTTACTTGGTGTAATAACCAATTGGGCAATGACAGGATTCTTGAGAGCCTGGACAAATGCTTTGTTAATTCTTATGCCATTAATACTATTCAAGGTTTAGTGGTTAAACATCTTCCCAGGATAGCTTCGGATCACTGCCCCATTATGTTAAATATTTTTGGGAGTAAAAATTTTGCAAAAAATTCCATTAAATATGAAGATATATGGTCTTCATATTCTGCTTCTAAAGCTATATTTAAGAAGGCTTGGGATCTGAAAACTAAAGGGAACTCGGCTCAAGTTCTCAATTAGAAAATGAAAAGAGCCTTAAAATCTCTTTTCTTTTGGAGTAGAGCTAAATTGAAGGACTTGAATCAACTTAAAGAAAGGCTAAAACTGGAAATCTTACAGCTACAAGAAAAAGAAGCACAAGATGGACTATTATCAGCTAAAGACATTTGGAGTTTAAAAACCAAAAACGTTAATTTGCCTCAATACTTTGTGGAAGCAGCGTTTAAAGGTAAAATGGATAGCGGAAGGTGACTGCAATTGTAGCTTTTTTCAATCTTTTGTTAGTGGTAGGAGAAATTCCAATTTCATTCATATAATTAAAGATGATCACTGTGGAATTATGGAAGACCAAGACCAGATAGAGAATGTTTTCCTAACTTTTTTCAATAAGAAATGGGGAGAAAAAACTTGTTCATTGGATGGGTGGCCAGATCCAAATTCAAGGCTGAATGAAGAGGATACATATTTGTTGGTGGAATTTTGAAAACATATTTTAAAAATATTAGTTTTCTTTAGGACTTAAAATTTAATTCTAAAATCAAATTGTCTCGTTAGAAAAAGTATTTCACCTCGAGAGGTGAAAATAAAATTTCATAACACTATTCAGATTTAGAATTATGAAATTCATCTTGAATATCGTGATCGGATGCTAAAGAGAACTTCATATGGCCCCGAAGGGTCAAAATGCAATTCTACTGAATATCCAACCATAATATTTAAGAAGTGTGATTGTTGATTTAACATCCAAAGCCTTATCAAAGAAAAGTGTATCTCCCCGTAGGGAGAAAATACTATTCGATGATAATTCTTTGATTGTTATAATAACGATCACTAGTATTTTAAGTTTCCCAAAGAAATCTAATTGAACTTTGAAAAATCAATTTTAAAATCAGGTGTGTGTGTGGTTCTAAATCTCCTACGAGCACAAGCCCTCGTAGTTAATTACATCGTAGGGAGACAAAATCCCCTACAAAAACTCTCGATTAAAATAGTGGAAAAATTTTGTCAGATTTTCTAGGAGTGACATCAAAAAGAGATGAATTTTGGAGACTCAAAAGGGAATGGATCAAAATTAAGCAGTTATTAACGAAGTTAAAGGGCAAGAGGTAGGGGACACTTTGAGATTCCAGAACCATCCGGAAGTGTCCCAACTTAATCTAAGTGTTGGGCTTTATATTTTAGATTGAAATGATATTTAATTAGAGTTGAGCATTTTATTAGAAATTTGGGATTATATTCCCGAAGTTTGGGGTCTTATAATCGAAGATCTGCCCTGGATCCTAAATCTATTTTGGACACTGGACCACAGTCGTCCGATCCTAACTAATGCAGTGCAAGATCTGGACTTACCCCGGCCTGGATTGGGGAGCCAGCTAACCACCTAACCGATTTAAAAGAGATGAGTCTGGTCTTTTATGAAAGAGTGATAGGGACGTTGTAATTAAAGTTTTGGAGAGTTGGGGCCGACATCTAAAAATTTTCCTAGTTGGCCCCTTTAACTTATGTTGGATGCTAAAATGCTAAGGACTATAAAATTAAAATTTTGACTCTTTTAATTTGTATCTAATGCAATGCATGCTGGTTGACAACTTCCAAATTAAGTATGCTTGAAATTTTAAAAACAGGCTTATAAAAATAATTTTTTAGAAGACTGGACTTCCCCAGATCCGGCACCTCGTCCTCATAGGTCAGACTATCCGGACTCTACCCGCAGGCGGGGAAGGGTCTAAAGCAAGGAAAGAGTAATGCAGAAATATGCATAAGACCCAGGGGTCGATCCCCGGCTAATTCTCTAGATTCATTATCTTTCTATGTTATTTAGACTCACTAAAATTTTAAACTTTTAAGGTTATGAGTAGAAAACTTTCACACCCTCACGAGTCTCACGTATCCAGGCGAAAACAAAAAGCGGCATGCAATCGCCAAAAAACTAGTAAAAACAAGTAATCCTAAAGGCAATCAAATCATCACATCAAATATAAATTAATTAATAAATGTCCATAGGCAGAATTGCCTTGCTTATTACAAACCAGAGTTTTGCAAAAAGTAAAGTGGCCGGGCACCATTGACAACAACCCGGATTTCAAGACTAATAATGACGCAAGTTATTTTGAGTGGGATACTCTCAATCTTCAAATCTTCAAATCCTCAATCTCGTTCTTCTTTGGACTCCTTTTCTTCAATCTTCCTGGAATCTTCGTAGTGGATTACCCAAATGGAGAAGAGGGCACTTCCCTTTAAGGGGGAAGGCCACTCTTTCCTCTTTGGGTAAGGAAAAGGTATGATCCAAATTTGGATTTCCAAATGGAAAAGGAGTGTTCCCTAGAGGGGTATCATTTCCTCTTTGGAATCCAAGCTTTGGATCTATGTATCCCAACTCAAAATCAACTTTCACAACACTTGACACTTACATAAATTACATTAATATCAAAATAAAAATCTAGACTCACCTGTAGGGTTATCCTAAGCAATTAATATATAAAAAAGCAGTTATTCCCAAGCAGTTTTATATGAGCAGAAAAGAAAGTAAACACACTGGCCACGCTCTTTTTATGATTTGGGGGGCTTTAGCAGCTGAAGCACCTGTGCAAAGAGTTTATAATATTTATGCATTTTTTGATTTGCCCCCTTTTTATATTGCCCTGCATGAGCGTGGCCACCTGCAGAAAACTGTGTCAACATCCAGATCGTACCTAACCTAAGGGTAATCTAGTCGCCAAACACATCAATCCATCCACAGAGTACAGAAAAAGTAAGCAGACACAGCAAAGCAATTTCATCCACAACATGCAGTGAAAACTATGAAAAACCCGGCACACAGTAGTAAAGTAAACACCGGCCTAACCTAGATCTAGAGTTGGTTGTCCTAGCACATCATCTAAAGTGTGTGGGAAAGGTCGTGTGGCTGGGATAGATCCTAAAGTGGGTTATTAGTTGAAGTTGTCTAAAAGTCTGGGTTTGTTAAGGCTTAAAAGGGGATTTAGATTAAAATTTAAGTATTAGTAAATTAAGAATTTTAATTAAACACATTTTAAAAGTTAATTGATTACTACCTTTGTTTCACACCGAGGCCGTGAAGTTTATTTCACCTTCCTTGGGGCTAAGCTAATAACCTCGTAGGCCTGGGTTACCTAGTAGCAATCGGGGTTGATTAAGTTATTTAAATTGGTTGGAATTAAAAGAGTGACTTGATATTAAAGGGAGTTGGTTAATGATTTTAATAGATTAGTTGAGAGTTTTATTAGCCTATTAAGAAAATTCTGGAATTTAGGATAGTTAATGAATTTTTGAAGTTATCCGAATATGCTAACTAAGGGGTCAAAATTTAATTTTAAAAATTAGAGTTAATCTTAAGTTTTTCAGATTTTTAATAAATACTAAACCTAATTATGAGTTGTTAGACAGTTGGCATACTCAATTTGGAGTTTTCTATCAAAAGTTATGATTTTTAGAAGTTTTGACTCAGTTTTGACCTAGAGTTGACCAAAATGTTGACTTTTTGACTTTGACCAAATTTTGGGGGTTTGAAATTTTTTTACAAATACTAGATTTTAATTAGATTCATTAGCCACTGAGTTTGATTGATTTGGAATTTTCTACAATTAGTTATGAATTTTGAAAGTTTGGGTATTTATTGAAATTATTAAATTGTTTCAATTAAGGGTCATTTTAGTGATTTGATCCCAAATGAGTCCCAAACTTCTTGAAATCAATTCTAAAGATCAGAAATGATCTAAGGAGAGATCATCAAGTGTTTAAAGATTTTTTGGGATTTTTAATACTTTTTAATTAATTAAAATTGATTAAACATTGATTTTGATTAAAATTAAATTAAAGTGGATTTTAATGTCAAATTAATGTAATTTCAATTTTCAATGATTAAGAGTTGAAATATGGTTAATTAAAGGTATTATGGGTATTTTTTGGAATTAATATAAATTTATAATGATTTATTAAATTTTTTAAGTCCTTAAAGGGGCTGAAATTTGACATGCTCAATTTTCTAACCTAATGACCTTCAAATTGAGTAAAATTTGAACCTAAGGTATATGATGTCACTAAGTTTACTATGTTTAAGTTTCACCCCTATTGGGTGTGTGTACAATCCCCTATGAATTTCTAAGTTTTCTAGACATTTCCTTAATTATTTTTCCTAGGTGTCTCTACTATTTAAATAGGCATGAAACTTGGTGTGTCTAACCCTGACATACATATAATCATACCACAGAAATATCACAGCAAAATACTAAAACCCTAAAGAGTTATGAATTTTCAAAGTTTAGGGTCCAAAATAGACCATTTACCTTAAAAATTCATATCACAGAAATCTTTTGAGCATATGAACCTAGAAAAATTGTTGAACATGCCTAAGATACTCAATAATCATCCACCAAAATTTGGGCTTCATTTGATCACTGGATTGTGAGAAAATAGCAATAAATGAAATTAACATAAACTCCAATATCTCACAATACAGAAATCAAATCAATATAATTTTAATTTTAGTAAATACTACATTAGATTATCTTTCCAACGAGCCCAAGAACTTCCCATTTGGTGGAGAACTTGATTTCCTGTGAAATTTTGAAGATTTAAAGCATTTAAAGCATTTTTTATTCAAATTTGGGTCAAATCAGCTGACGGTGACGTGGCGGCGTGCCGTGACGCCACGTCACCCTCTCATACCACGGGATGACCCACGTTCAAACATGGAGGAAGCCGCACGGTATACCCAGATCTGAGCCGTCTGATCGTCGATCGGACGGTCCAGATCTGCTCTAGTTCATTTTGAATAGAAATCTTTAAACGCTCATATCTTTCAAAATACTTGACGAAATTGCATGAAATTTGAACTGTAGCTAGAGGGAAATATTATCTTACAATTCCTAGAGTTTGGAGGCTCCATTCATTGTAAAATCGCTACAGTTTCAAATTGAAATTTACAATTAAAATGAGCATAACTTACGATCCAACCGTCGGATATTTGTGATTTTTAGCTTGTTGGAAAGCTGCAGCAATTCTCTACAACTTTGCTCAAGACTCCAAAAGCTGGATCTCACTGGATCGAGAGGTATATTGGAAAGTCCTCTTTCTCTCTCTAGAATGCTCTCTCTTCACTAAAATAGTGATTTGAGGCTTGAAAATGGTTGGAAAAAGCTTGGGAAGGACTTGAAATGTGTTGGAGTGTATGGGAGGAGCTCTTGGAAGGTTGAGGGCTACTGGAGTTTTGAGATTTTGATCATATCAAAGGGAATGATCAAGAAGCCATCTTTAGGTCAAGTTTTCCCTCACTTTACCTTTGGCTTTTGGATTGGATGGTTGAGATTTGATTTGGAGTGGTTTTGGATGAATGCCAAGTGTCCTCTATGCTTCCCAAAGCTATGGAATAAGGTTGGTGGTTGAGAGTGACATCTCTTGGTCCATGTGAAGAGGGACCACACCTTTTTTCCCATTTGGATGAACCAATGCCAAGCCTTGTTAAAGGGGGGTGGTTTAAGCTCTATTAGGGAGCAAATGTGTCACATCACATCATGTTTGAGCAGGTTCTAGACTAATCCATGGATTGCCAAGGTGGCGTGGCCAAGAGTTTGAGATCAAAGATTTGAATTTTTGAGTAAATACATGAAGTTGGAGAGGGTTTTGACCTTTCCAAATGAGTTGACCAAGTCAACTTAAGAGGAGGATTGACTTGAAAGTCTTTGGACATATCATGGGTGTCCAATTGAATTATTTTGAAGGATTGATTTGATTCAAATGGGTTGAATGATTGAATTTGACAAGTTTGTAGGTTAAGGGTTGATTTGGTCAACCATAGTTGACTTGGTCAACTTGGTCAAACCAAAGAGTAAGTTTGGGTTCAATGTATTCCTAAAGTCATTTAGGATCCATTGAAATGATATTTGAAGAAGATTTCAAAGGTTGATAAGTCAAATCAAGTTGAGTTTAGGCCAAAAGTCCAAAAATCTCCATTTAAGGGCATTTTGGTCATTTTGGACTCAAGTCAATTATGGGTCAAATTGAATCTAAAAAAAAATGTAGATCATTGCTTAATAAGTTAATATCAAGGTATTAAGAGGGATCAAAAGATTTGGAGGGGGATCCAAAGTCAAATTCCACTAGGTGAAAGGTCTAGTGGCATGGATTGTAAATATTCAAAGGTTTTACAGCCTTTGGATTTTAATTCAGATTCTGGGGTTAGAGACCTCAGAATGAGCTCAAAGGTTGAGGGTAACCTCTAGAGACATGTCTTATCACTTTGCAAGTGATAGACCCTGAATCAGAGACCATTTGACTGGGTTTTGAAATGTTTGAAAAATTCTTTAAAAAGGGTTTTTAGGACAAGACCTTAAGACTTTGAATTTGAGTTTAGACTTCTGGATTTGGAATGGATTTTAAGTTTGAATGATTAGTATTAAAGTATCCAAATCATTTACAATCATGTGATGATTGTTAATGAATGGATGAGGTCAAAGCTAGATTGAAGTTTGGATCAAAGTCTAAGTTGAAGGTTGGATTGTCAAATTGATTGGATCAAGGTTTGGATATTTTTGAAACTTGAATTAATTTGAATTTGAGTTGAATGAAATTTGAGATTTAAATTGATCAAAGGTAGGAATCAAATTGAACTTGGAGTTGATCAAATGTAGGAATTGATTTGAGGTTGAGGTTGATCAAGGGTGGGGATTGATTTGAAGTTGGAGTGGTCCTAAGATCTAGAGGAGTTCTAAGATCTAGGATTTAAGGGAATCCTAGGCTCTAGAGTAGGCTCTAAGGTCTGGCTCTAGGAAAGAATCCTAAGGTCTAGAGTGGATCCTAGGATCTAAAATTAATCTGGAGTTTGGAAGGGCCTTAGTGACCTCAAACAAAAATGAGGTCAACAAATGGACCCCCAATGTGTGTGGTAGAAGGAACTTCTGCTGCACACATTGGCGTTAACCGAATAAGAGTAGAATCTTAAAGGGTTGAAGGAAGGGCATCACCCAACCTTAAGTCCATTGGAAACTAGTGAAAAGCTTACACCTATTCTGAAGAGAGGACTGGAGAAACCAAGGTAGGGAATACCTAGCCTTAGGTCTAAGGAAGGACATCACCCAACCTTAGGCATATAGGATGCTGATAGAAGACTTACTCAAAATAGGCAGATCAACTGGAAACCAAAGTAGGGAATACCTAACTTTGGGTCTAAGGAAGGGCATCACCCAACCTTAGGTCTACAGGATGCTGATAGAAGACTTACTCCTAGTAGACGGATCAACTAGAAACCAAGGTAGGGAATACCTAACCTTGGGTCTAAGGAAGGGCATCACCCAACCTTAGGCCTATAGGATGCTGATAGAAGATTTACTCCAAATAGGTAGATTAACTGGAAACCAAAGTAGGGAATACCTAACTTTGGGTCTAAGGAAGGGCATCACCCAACCTTAGGTCTACAGGATGCTGATAGAAGACTTACTCCTAGTAGACGGATCAACTGAAAACCAAGGTAGGGAATACCTAACCTCGGGTCTAAGGAAGGGCATCACCCAACCTTAGGCCTATAGGATGCTGATAGAAGACTTACTCCAAATAGGTAGATTAACTGGAAACCAAAGTAGGGAATACCTAACTTTGGGTATAAGGAAGGGCATCACCCAACCTTAGGTCTACAGGATGCTGATAGAAGACTTACTCCTAGTAGACGGATCAACTGGAAACCAAGGTAGGGAATACCTAACCTTGGGTCTAAAGAAGGGCATCACCCAACCTTAGGCCTATAGGATGCTGATAGAAGACTTACTCCAAATAGGCAGATAAACTGGAAACCAAAGTAGGGAATACCTAACTTTGGGTCTAAGGAAGGGCATCACCCAACCTTAGGTCTACAGGATGCTGATAGAAGACTTACTCCTAGTAGATGGATCAACTGGAAACCAAGGTAGGGAATACCTAACCTTGGGTCTAAGGAAGGGCATCACCCAACCTTAGGCCTATAGGATGCTGATAGAAGATTTACTCCAAATAGGCAGATTAACTGGAAACCAAAGTAGGGAATACCTAACTTTGGGTCTAAGGAAGGGCATCACCCAACCTTAGGTCTACAAGATGCTGATAGAAGACTTACTCCTAGTAGACGGATCAACTGGAAACCAAGGTAGGGAATACCTAACCTTGGGTCTAAGGAAGGGCATCACCCAACCTTAGGCCTTTAGGATGCTGATAGAAGACTTACTCCAAATAGGCAGATTAACTAGAAACCAAAGTAGGGAATACCTAACTTTGGGTCTAAGGAAGGGCATCACCCAACCTTAGGTCTACAGGATGCTGATAGAAGACTTACTCCTAGTAGACGGATCAACTGGAAACCAAGGTAGGGAATACCTAACCTTGGGTCTAAGGAAGGGCATCACCCAACCTTAGGCCTATAGGATGCTGATTGAAGACTTACTCCAAATAGGCAGATCAAATGAAAACTAGGATGGTGCCACGAAGGGCGTACTCCATCACTAGCGGAATGGTCATGTGGGGAGGAAACTTGCTCCACACAGAGGACCTCAACTGATAAACTAGGATGGTGCCACAAAGGGCGTACTCCATCACTAGCGAATGGGAATCAGGATGGTGCCACGGAGGGCGTACTCCACCACTAATCCCCGGGACAAATGCTAGGGTGGTGCCACGGAGGGCGTACTCCACCACTAGCGGGCTTAATCCTAAGGGAAGGAAGGACCTAACCTTGAGAAAAAGAGAATTGAAAACAATTGATTGATGATTTTTAACTTGATTTGATTTCTATGAATTTTAAGGGGTATTTTGATGTTTAATTTGATCCTCATCATGCATGATACTTCTTAAAGAACCACCCAAATGAAATGAATCATCTGGTGGCATCTTCAAAATTAATCAATTGTCATGAACCTTCCTTATAGATTATCTCTAAGGTGGTCGATCCAGTCAACATTGATTCAAAGCTTTCATTAATCTTATGGTGGACTAAAATTGGTCTCCAAAGGACTATAACCAAGTCTCCTACTTGAAAAGTCCTGAGGTAACACAATTTATAACGAGCTTGAATCATACGTAACTTATGTAATTTTAAATTTTATTGAGTTCAAAATAACTTTCTTCAAGGCCTTCGAGATCTTCCAATTGGAGTCAGGCACTCTACTTAGTTGTGACTCAATTTTGAAAGTCAATTTTGTGCGATGTAAAACACACCTCTATGTGAGAACAACCTTGGACCCAGCATAGAGTGTTATTTTACATAGTGGATCTTAAAAGAAACGATGCCTATGTTTAAAGATTCACATATATCTCTTGAGAATGGGATTTGAATTCTTATCGAAAATAGAAGATTCATTCTTTTTATTGAAAATTTCCTCTTAATCATTTGGACCCTGTCAAAATGACAAGTGGGAACAAATTCAAAAGTATAGTAAGAAGTAGAGTGACCCCAATTGACCCGAAAAGAGCCAAGGATTTTGGATTTTGTTGACCCGGATCAAATTTCATAGAAACTGAGCTAAGTTCTCCCTTGTAGAAAGTTTGAATTAAAATTAATTTCAAAAAAGGCGTAAGTTGGATAGAGAAATTTAATCTTTTCAATTCTCTTGCATAGAATTTTTTATCTAATAAACAGTCTAAGCATGACAATAAATCTAGATTCAAGATTTTTTAAAGTCAAGCTATTAAAAATGATCGGGCTCTTTGAGATTTAAGGATTTAAAAAGAAGGAAGCCTCTTTCACTTTTTTTTTGTGACGTGCTTTGCATATCTTTTTATTTCTTTGACGCACTTTGCGCCTTTTTTTAATGCACTTTGTGCATCCTTTGAATTTTCTTCTCTTTTTTTTTTTTTTTGATAAGAGGCTTCACTTTCTTTAAAACCTTAACATGATTGCTCTCTCTCTCTCTCTTTTTTTTTTAATCCAGGATTATATCGCAAGTATAAGAGAAGGAAATTCATTCTCTTATCCAAGGAAGAATAATCCCCAAATTGTACCTAATCTTTTAATAAGAAAATATCAACTTGACTTTGAAAATCATTGAATACATTTAGAACATGCAAGAGAAGCCTATAAGATACAAAACCGCGAGAAGACTAAGAAGATTTTTATTTCAAAAACCAACTTAAGTTTGATACAAATTTTAATTCAAAAATCAAATCAACCCGCAGAAGCGGTGGGAGGGAGGTGCCTTTAAAGATCCAGTGGGGTCAATCACAACTCTCTCCTATTTTTGACTTAAAGTAGAGGTCAATTTTCATTAAAAAGATGGATCAACCATCTTAAAAATTTGGACCCATTACACTTGAGAAATAATATGATTTCTTTAAAATAGCAAGTCCAGGTGGCAAGACCTTATCAATATAAATTATACTTCCACAATCTCTTAAAAGAAAGAGATTGTTGTGGGGTCTGCACTATCCCTAACTAGTGCCGCATCATCTCAATCTAAGGATCTATCGCGATAGGACCCCTTTTAAAAGTTAAATTCAAATGGTATCACTATCTGATAAGATCTCAGATCCATCATTATTCCTTTTCCTAATTACTAGTGACCTAGCAATTATGAGAGTGGCACCCCGGGTGGTTTGTGCACTTCCTCCTCTACAGATGATATAGTAGGGCACGTGTAGTAACGTGACCAAACTTCATCTAATAGAGTGGATGGGTCATAACCTTCAACTAGGGGCCTATGATTTATTACAGGTGATTGCTTATGTCTTTCTTGATTGATTCTCTCTGTGTAGTAGTCAAGAAGGTGTATTGGAGATTGTGCTCTCATTTTCACAACCTCCCTCCTTTGAATAACAGGAGTAGGGTGGAAAACATTTCCACCATGGAGGGGGTAGGTGTAAGGAGCAACAAATTCTCGATTGGCCTCAAATTTAGCTTGTTTCAAGGCTTCTACCTTAGTAGTCTTTTTGGCCTTAGCAACCTTCTTCTTAACCCTTTTAAGGTATTTCTTCCGCTTACTTTTACTGGAAATAGGGGTGTTAGAACTTGACCCAATCTCAGGTTGAGATGGTAATTCTTCCATTTTTAATGGTTCTCGATTCTTATCCTCCTGAGTAGAGGGCACAGTGGTCGAAGGGGCGACAAGACCTCCATCATAGAGATGGGGGAGTCAACTCCTGACCCTAAAGTAATCTCGACTAGGGGGACATCCCTTTGTATTCCAGCAGAGAGATCAATCATTTCTTCTCCGTTGACTGATAACTTAAAGTTTTGAAATTCTATCCCAAACTGGATCAAGTTGCCAGAGGTAATTCCTTCTATTGTCACGTTTCTATCCAGGGAGAAGATGAGTTTTCCAGCCATTTGAGTATTTAAGTATCCTGGAATTAAGGAAAAGTGGTTTGAGTTAGTCAATTTTGAATTAAAATTTGAATTTTAAGCATGATTAATTTTCTCTAAATCTTGAACCTCAATATGTTGAGTTTTCACCCAATAAGAGAGTTTACAAAATTGATTGAGAATATTCAAGGAACCTGGCTTAACTCCTTTGCTCTACCAATTAACTTGGAGGCAAAATGTCAAAGCCCGGCTTAGACAAAGATTTCATCACTCGCCTCTCTATTTGAAAGGTATTTTCTTTTAGATGTTGGCCAAACTCACCCAAGAAAGAAATGGGTAGAGGGACCAACGGAAGAAAGGTAGTTAAGTCTACCGATGAAACAAAATTTTGCCATTATTAAAGTTGGAGAGAGAGATTTGTCCCACCGGGCGTGCCATTTTTTGTTGGTGGAATTTTGAAAACATATTTTAAAAATATTAGTTTTCTTTAGGACTTAAAATTTAATGATAAAATCAAATTGTCTCGTTCGAAAAAGTATTTCACCTCGAGAGGTGAAAATAAAATTTCATAACACTATTCAGATTTAGAATTATGAAATTCATCTTGAATATCGTGATTGGATGCTAAAGAGAACTTCATATGGCCCCGAAGGGTCAAAATGCGATTCTACTGAATATCCAACCATAATATTTAAGAAGTGTGATTGTTGATTTCACATCCAAAGCCTTATCAAAGAAAAGTGTATCTCCCCGTAGGGAGAAAATACTATTCGATGATAATTCTTTGATTGTTATAATAACGATCACTAGTATTTTAAGTTTTCCCAAAGAAATCTAATTGAACTTTGAAAAATCAATTTTAAAATCAGGTGTGTGTGTGGTTCTAAATCTCCTACGAGCGCAAGCCCTCGTAGTTAATTACATCGTAGGGAGACAAAATCCCCTACAAAAACTCTCGATTAAAATAGTGGCAAAATTTTGTCAGATTTTCTAGGAGTGACATCAAAAAGAGATGAATTTTGGAAACTCAAAAGGGAATGGATCAAAATTAAGCAGTTATTAACGGAGTTAAAGGGGAAGAGGTAGGGGACACTTTGAGATTCCGGAACCATCCGGAAGTGTCCCAACTTAATCTAAGTGTTGGGCTTTATATTTTAGATTGAAATGATATTTAATTAGAGTTGAGCATTTTATTACAAATTTGGATTTATATTCCCGAAGTTTGGGGTCTTATAATCGAAGATCTGCCCTGGATCCTAAATCTATTTTGGACACTGGACCACAGTCGTCCGATCCTAACTAATACAGTGCAAGATCTGGACTTACCCCGGCCTGGATTGGGGAGCCAGCTAACCACCTAATCGATTTAAACGAGATGAGTCTGGTCTTTTATGAAAGAGTGATAGGGACGTTGTAATTAAAGTTTTGGAGAGTTGGGGCCGACATCTAAAAATTTTCCTAGTTGGCCCCTTTAACTTATGTTGGATGCTAAAATGCTAAGGACTATAAAATTAAAATTTTGACTCTTTTAATTTATATCTAAAGCAATGCATGCTGGTTGACAACTTCCAAATCAAGTATGCTTGAAATTTTAAAAACAGGCTTATAAAAATAATTTTTTAGAAGACTGGACTTCCCCAGATCCGGCACCTCGTCCTCATAGGTCAGATTATCCGGACTCTACGCGCAGGCGGGGAAGGGTCTAAAGCAAGGAAAGAGTAATGCAGAAATATGCATGCGACCCCGGGGTCAATCCCCGGCTAATTCTCTAGATTTGTTATCTTTCTATGTTATTTAGACTCACTAAAATTTTAAACTTTTAAGGTTATGAGTAGAAAACTTTCACACCCTCACGAGTCTCACGTATCCAGGCGAAAACAAAAAGCGGCATGCAATCGCCAAAAAACTAGTAAAAACAAGTAATCCTAAAGGCAATCAAATCATCACATCAAATATAAATTAATTAATAAATGTCCATAGGCAGAATTGCCTTGCTTATTACAAACCAGAGTTTTGCAGAAAGTAAAGTGGTCGGGCACCACTGACAACAACCCGGATTTCAAGACTAATAATGACGCAAGTTATTTTGAGTGGGATACTCTCAATCTTCAAATCTTCAAATCCTCAATCTCGTTCTTCTTTGGACTTCTTTTCTTCAATCTTCTTGGAATCTTCGTAGTGGATTACCCAAATGGAGAAGAGGGCACTTCCCTTTAAGGGGGAAGACCACTCTTTCCTCTTTGGGTAAGGAAAAGGTATGATCCAAATTTGGATTTCCAAATGGAAAAGGAGTGTTCCCTAGAGGGGTATCATTTCCTCTTTGGAATCCAAGCTTTGGATCTATGTATCCCAACTCAAAATTAACTTTCACAACACTTGACACTTACACAAATTACATTAATATCAAAATAAAAATCTAGACTCACCTGCAGGGTTATCCTAAGCGATTAATATATAAAAAAGCAGTTATTCCCAAGCAGTTTTATATGAGCAGAAAAGAAATTAAACACACTGGCCACGCTCTTTTTATGATTTGGGGGGCTTTAGCAGCTGAAGCATCTGTGCAAAGAGTTTATAATATTTATGCATTTTTTTTATTTGCCCCCTTTTTATATTGCCCTGTATGAGCGTGGCCACCTGCAGAAAACTGTGTCAACATCCAGATCGTACCTAACCTAAGGGTAATCTAGTCGCCAAACACATCAATCCATCCACAGAGTACAGAAAAAGTAAGCAGACACAGCAAAGCAATTTCATCCACAACATGCAGTGAAAACTACGAAAAACCCGGCACACAGCAGTAAAGTAAACACCGGCCTAACCTAGATCTAGAGTTGGTTGTCCTAGCACATCATCTAAAGTGTGTGGGAAAGGTCGTGTGGCTGGGATAGATCCTAAAGTGGGTTATTAGTTGAAGTTGTCTAAAAGTCTGGGTTTGTTAAGGCTTAAAAGGGGATTTAGATTAAATTTAAGTATTAGTAGATTAAGAATTTTAATTAAACACATTTTAAAAGTTAATTGATTACTACCTTTGTTTCACACCGAGGCCGTGAAGTTTATTTCACCTTCCTTGGGGCTAAGCTAATAACCTCGTAGGCCTGGGTTACCTAGTAGCAATCGGGGTTGATTAAGTTATTTAAATTGGTTGGAATTAAAAGAGTGACTTGATATTAAAGGGAGTTCGTTACTGATTTTAATAGATTAGTTGAGAGTTTTATTAGCCTATTAAGAAAATTCTGGAATTTGGGAGAGTTAATGAATTTTTGAAGTTATCCGAATATGCTAACTAAGGGGTCAAAATTTAATTTTAAAAATTAGAGTTAATCTTAAGGGTTTCAGATTTTTAATAAATACTAAACCTAATTATGAGTTTAGACAGTTGGCATACTCAATTTGGAGTTTTCTATCAAAAGTTATGATTTTAAAAGTTTTGACTCGGTTTTGACCTAGAGTTGACCAAAATGTTGACTTTTTGACTTTGACCAGATTTTGGGGGTTTGACATTTTTAAAAAAATACTAGATTTTAGTTAGAGTCATTAGCCACTGAGTTTGATTGATTTGGAATTTTTTACAATTAGTTATGAATTTTGAAAGTTTGGGTATTTATTAAAATTATTAAATTGTTTCAATTAAGGGTCATTTTAGTGTTTTGATCCCAAATGAGTCCCAAACTTCTTGAAATCAATTCCAAAGATCAGAAATGATCTAAGGAGAGATCAGCAAGTGTTTAAAGATTTTTTGGGATTTTTAATACTTTTTAATTAATTAAAATTGATTAAACATTGATTTTGATTAAAATTAAATTAAAGTGGATTTTAATGTCAAATTAATGTAATTTCAATTTTCAATGATTAAGAGTTGAAATATGGTTAATTAGAGGTATTATGGGTATTTTTTGGAATTAATATAAATTTATAATGATTTATTAAATTTTTTAAGTCCTTAAAGGGGCTGAAATTTGACATGCTCAATTTTCTAACCTAATGACCTTCAAATTGAGTAAAATTTGAACCTAAGGTATACAATGTCACTAGGTTTACTATGTTTAAGTTTCACCCATATTGGGTGTGTGTACAATCTCCTATGAATTTTCTAAGTTTTCTAGATATTTCCTTAATTATGTTTCCTAGGTGTCTCTACTATTTAAATAGGCATGAAACTTGGTGTGTATAACCCTGACATATATATAATCATACCACAGAAATATCACAGCAAAATACTAAAATCCTAAAGAGTTATGAATTTTCAAAGTTTAGGGTCCAAAATAGACCATTTACCTTAAAAATTCATATCACAGAAATCTTTTGAGCATATGAACCTAGAAAAATTGTTGAACATGCCAAAGATACTCAATAATCATCCACCAAAATTTGGGCTTCATTTGATCAATGGATTGTGAGAAAATAGCAATAAATGAAATTAACATAAACTCCAATATCTCACAATACAGAAATCAAATCAATATAATTTTAATTTTAGTAAATACTACAATAGATTATCTTTTCAACGAGCCCAAGAACTTCCCATTTGGTGGAGAACTTGATTTTCTGTGAATTTTTGAAGATTTAAAGCATTTAAAGCATTTTTTATTCAAATTTGGGTCAAATCAGCTGACGGTGACGTGGCGGCGTGCCGTGACGCCACGTCACCCTATCATACCACGGGATGACCCACGTTCAAACATGGAGGAAGCCGCACGGTATACCCAGATCTGAGCCGTCTGATCGTCGATCGGACGGTCCAGATCTGCTCTAGTTCATTTTGAATAGAAATCTTTAAACGCTCATATCTTTCAAAATACTTGACGAAAGTGCACGAAATTTGAACTGTAGCTAGAGGGCAATATGATCTTACAATGCCTGGAGTTTGGAGGCTCCATTCATTATAAAATTGCTACAGTTTCAAATTGAAATTTACACTTAAAATGAGCATAACATACGATCCAACCGTCGGATATTTGAGATTTTTTGTCTTGTTGGAAAGCTGCAGCAATCCTCGACAACTTTTCTCAAGACTCCAAAAGCTGGATCTCGCTGGATCGAAAGGTATATTGGAAAGTCCTCTTTCTCTCTCTAGAATGCTCTCTCTTCACTAAAATAGTGATTTGAGGCTTGAAAATGGTTGGGAAAAGCTTGGGAAGGACTTGAAATGTGTTGGAGTGTATGGGAGGAGCTCTTGGAAGGTTGAGGGCTGCTGGAGTTTTGAGATTTTGATCATATCAAAGGGAATAATCAAGAAGCCACCTTTAGGTCAAGTTTTCCCTCACTTTACCTTTGGCTTTTGGATTGGATGGTTGAGATTTGATTTGGAGTGGTTTTGGATGAATGCCAAGTGTCCTCTATGCTGCCTAAAGCTATGGAATAGGGTTGGTGGTTGAGAGTGACATCTCTTGGTCCATGTGAAGAGGGACCACACCTTTTTCCCCATTTGGATGAACCAATGCCAAGCCTTGTTAAAGGGGGGTGGTTTAAGCTCTATTAGGGAGCAAATGTGTCACATCACATCATGTTTGAGCAGGTTCTAGACTAATCCATGGATTGCCAAGATGGCTTGATGATGTGGCCAAGAGTTTGAGATCAAAGATTTGAATTTTTGAGTAAATACATGAAGTTGGAGAGGGTTTTGACCTTTCCAAATGAGTTGACCAAGTCAACTTAAGAGGAGGATTGACTTGAAAGTCTTTGGACATGTCATGGGTGTCCAATTGAATTAATTTGAAGGATTGATTTGATTCAAATGGGTTGAATGATTGAATTTGACAAGTTTGTAGGTTAAGGGTTGATTTGGTCAACCATAGTTGACTTGGTCAACTTGGTCAAACCAAAGAGTAAGTTTGGGTTCAATGTATTCCTAAAGTCATTTAGGATCCATTGAAATGATATTTGAAGAAGATTTCAAAGGTTGATAAGTCAAATCAAGTTGAGTTTAGGCCAAAAGTCCAAAAATCTCCATTTAAGGGCATTTTGGTCATTTTGGACTCAAGTCAATTATGGATCAAATTGAATCTAAAAAAAAATGTAGATCATTGCTTAATAAGTTAATATCAAGGTATTAAGAGGGATCAAAAGATTTGGAGGGGGATCCAAAGTCAAATTCCACTAGGTGAAAGGCCTAGTGGCATGGATTGTAAATATTCAAAGGTTTTACAGCCTTTGGATTTTAATTCAGATTCTGGGGTTAGAGACCTCAGAATGAGCTCAAAGTTGGAGGGTAACCTCTAGAAACATGTCTTATCACTTTGCAAGTGATAGACCCTGAATCAGAGACCATTTGACTGGGTTTTGAAATGTTTGAAAAATTCTTTAAAAAGGGTTTTTAGGACAAGACCTTAAGACTTTGAATTTGAGTTTAGACTTCTGGATTTGGAATGGATTTTATGTTTGAATGATTAGTATTAAAGTATCAAAATCATTTACAATCATGTGATGATTGTTAATGAATGGATGAGGTCAAAGCTAGATTGAAGTTTGGATCAAAGTCTAAGTTGAAGGTTGGATTGTCAAATTGATTGGATCAAGGTTTGGATATGTTTGAAACTTGAATTAATTTGAATTTGAGTTGAATGAAGTTTGAGATTTAAATTGATCAAAGGTAGGAATCAAATTGAAGTTGGAGTTGATCAAATGTAGGAATTGATTTGAGGTTGAGGTTGATCAAGGGTGGGGATTGATTTGAAGTTGGAGTGGTCCTAAGATCTAGAGGAGTTCTAAGATCTAGGATTTAAGGGAATCCTAGGCTCTAGAGTAGGCTCTAAGGTCTGGCTCTAGGAAAGAATCCTAAGGTCTAGAGTGGATCCTAGGATCTAAAATTAATCTGGAGTTTGGAAGGGCCTTAGTGACCTCATACAAAAATGAGGTCAACAATATTTGCTATGCAAAAACTTCTCTGTTCAAGAAGTGGAAAATGTGGTAAATGAGGTAGTGGGGTTCATTGCTCCTGTATTTGATGGCATAGCATATTCATTCTTCAAAAACTAATTGTCAATCATCAAAGTAGATGTTTGGAATTCTTTGAACAAATTCTTCACATCAGCCAACATGTGTGAGAGTTGGAAAGAAACTACTATCGTGCTGATTCCTAAGTAAGTAATCCTTCAACTCCATCGAATTATAGGCCTATAATTTTGTGCAAAACTATTTATAAGATAGCGGCAAAAGTTTTGTTGAATAGGATGCCTTGCATGATCCCAAAATTAATCTCCCATGAGCAAGTTACCTTCGTAAAAGGTAAATAAATTTCAAAAAATATTCTTATAGCCCAAGAAATCTTTCATAAGTTTAGAATTTCTAAAACTTCCAATGGATTGGTTTCTTTCAAAATTGACATGGAGCAAGCATATGACTCCATGGGTTGGCCGGCTCTAAACAAATCCGTGGAGTGTATTGCATTTCTAGTTTTTTTCACTAAACTTATCATGGAGTGTGTTATTAATCAATCTTTCAACCTGTTGATTAATGGGAATCTAACTGAGGGTATAAAGGCCAACTGTGGCTTCAGTCAAGGATGTCCACTATCACTGTTTCTTTTCATTATTTGCTTTCAGCTTTTGTCTAATGCTCTCATGAAAGAAGATTTTATTGGCATTAAAATTAGTTCCAAAGGTCCAAAGATTTCCCATTTACTTTATGTGGATGATATTGTAATCTTCTCGGATGAAAAGATAGCTAAGATTAAGAAGATAAAAGAAATTATGGATGAATTCTGCAGTAGAACAAGACAGAATATCAACAAAAACAAATCAGCTACTTTATTTGGAAAGACGGTGAGAAAGAGGAAAATGAAGGCTATTTCACACATCATGGGATTCAAATCTACCAAAGAATTCTTTTACCTTGGAGTTAAGGTGGCTTTGCGAAGGCTAAGAAAGATGGATTTTCAAGTAGTAATTGATAAAGTATTGAAAATGCTAAATTATTAGGGTAACAAGTTCATCTCTTTGCAGGGAAGATCACACTTGTTAAGTTAGTTTTGCTCTCAATTCTAGCCTACCAATCTACTCATTTGTTGATTCCTATTAGTAATTTGAATGAAATTGATAAGCTTTGTAGAAAGTTTATATGGAGGAAGATGAATGGAGGTCTAGGACTTCATTATATGAGTTGGGATAATATGTGTAAACCTCTAGAGAATGGTGGCCGTGGATTACACTCTTGCTCTTCCAAAATGGGTCCATTAAGAGCAAAACATGCTTGGAAATATGTAAAGGAGAAAGACTCTATGTTGCACAAATTCTTATATCCAAAATATGGAAAAATTTTGGATCAATCTGCTGGCAAAAAATCATGTTCTCCGGCATGGAAAATTATCAAAGATGGAGGAAGGTGTCTTAAAAAGACAGTAAGATGGAAGATAGAAAATGGGGATTCAATTGACTTCTTCAATGATACATGGATCATGGACAAGTGCATCAATAGGTGGCCAACCTTTGTGAATAGCATAGAGTGTAACATGATAAATGTGAATGAATTCATTATGGAAGGAAATTGGAATGTGGTTGTAACAAAGGAATACTTGGGTGAAGAGCTAATACAGAGAATTTGTAAAGTTCCAATTTTTTCAAATTCTCAGGAAGATGAACTGGTACTCATTCAAGAAGGTTCGGGTATTACCATTTCTTCAATGGCTTATATGTCAGAAAATCAACAGTTCAAAGAATATGAATTCTATAAGTATTTGAAGAAAGCAAAACTAAATGCAAAGGTTGAAACTTTTTGGTGGAGGATATTAAATAATGCATTACCTACTTTCAGCTTTCTATCTTATAGAAGGCTGCTTTCTAACAACAATTATCCTAGGGGTTGCAATGAAGCCAAAAATTTGGAGCATTTGACAGTAAAATGTAAAAAATTGAATGAGGTTATTTTACTTCTTAATCAATGGGGATTCATCATTCCATTGGCAGCCTGCTTTGAAGATCGCTGGAACTGGATGAAGAATATAGATCATGTTATGCTAAGCATTTTCTGTAACATTGTATACTTCACATGGAAAGGAATGAATGAATTAATCCATTGTAAATATGAAATATCATCAGTTCATATTGCTACAGAAGTTGTTAATTATGCAGAAATTCATAAAGCTTTTGTATGGAGCATTTTGGGAAGGTTGAATGTCAATCAGCATTTACTGTTGAAAAAATCTTGGCATCCTCCTCCTGATTGGATCAAGGTAAATGTTGATGCAACTTTGTTATCTTCTTACAAATGAGGAATTGGTGGAGTTTTCAGAGATGATAAAGAGAGGTTCATATATGCTTTTGGCAAACTTGATGAGAACTAGAATAATGCTTATCTAGAACTTCTTGATATGGAGACTATTAAATAGATGATAAAAGAATGGATGAAGGAAAATAAAGGGATCATGATTGAAGGAGATAATGCTAATGTTATCAAGTTCATAAAAAATTCTTACAAAAAAGAAGGGAATAAGTTGGAAGAGATTTCTTTTATTAAAGATTTTAGTTATGTAATCTTTAACTTTATAGAAAGGAGTGGTAATAAGTTAGCGGACTTTTGTGCTAACTATGACATTTTTTGTGCTTTTTGTTGGGATGATTTAGTTCTCAATAAGGTTCCTCCTTCATTTACTAAAATATTGAAGGAGGAATCAGTAGGAGGTGGTGTGTAGTTGCTTCCCTGCTCTTTTTTCTTCTAGCCTTAATGCAAATTTTGCTTTCTCAAAAAATAAAAAAAAAAACATTTTGATGGATTATCTGCCTGAATTTTTTATGATAAGTTTCTATCAGAAACTCTGTTGAATAAATAACTAGTACTAATGACTAAATAATGACTCATCAAACCACTATATTCTACAAGAATTTTTCTTATTATCCCACAAAAAAAAATTTTGATGGAATAGTTTCGCCTGAAAGTATTTTCTGACGCAAGTTTAACATCCAAGTGAAGTTTTGCAAAAAAAGAAGATTTATCAACAAAATTTTGAAATTTACGGTTGATAGAGGCCACCAATAATGCAAGATTTTCTTATAGTGATATGTCTTTTAAGAGGATATTTATAGAATTATTAGCTTAGTTAAATTGACCATGCTTAGAAGATTATGTCCTGACATCTCAACGTTATAACCCTAAGAATCATAGCGTTATACTTTTAATTGGCTCCATAATAATAGGGGAATGAAGCACCACAATAGTAAATTACCACTTAGTGCCATAGCATAGCATTCTAAGAATTGGAACATTAAGCTCTCAGGTTTTGTTCTAATTGAGTGAGCAATACAATGCCATACTAAGTACCACTTTGCCCAATTAAACTATATTTTGATAATTAGGTGAGAACCATTTAGATATTTTTTTAAATAATAATAGGTCTAACTCGTGTTGAGTGTCGTGATGGTGAACTAGTTAAAAAGCTAGCATTTTGAGCACTAATGTTGAGTGCCACAACATTACCTTATAAAAGTTCAACATTATTGGTCCTTTCATTTGACTAGCTGGCCCATTGTCCATGGAGCATCGCACTAATTTGAGTCTTATAAATGTGAATGGATACTAAATTAATGCCTTTCATGAATTTTAAATCCTTAATACTCAAAAAAAGAAGCATACCAATGAGATAATGATGCCAAAGATTACTCTTGATAAGAAGAAATCTTTATCATCATCTTCTTTATTGAATTAAAAAAAATCATTAGCATCATTGCTTATCAAAGATATAATCATTCTCATTTTTATAAGTATTTTATCCTTGGGAGAGGACTTAGGAGTCCAATGGGGTCCTTTTAAAGTAGCCCCAAGAGAGTAGTATTTTTGTTAGAGGTATGGGGTTACCCTTTTTTAGTATCTTTATAGATATAATTTATGAGACCCAAAATTATGAACTAGATGACTATAGAACTTCTATCAACATGCATGTAAATTATGAAGATATCTAAAATCCCTTACCATTCCTAAATAAAAATGCCTAATAAAAAGTTAGATTGGTAAGTAATATAAGTTTCCCAACATTTGCACTTACTAAGTTTCTAAGGATTGGCATTACATCATCTCTGTAAGATTAATGGTAAGTACTAACATTAGTGAGGTCACAAAAGATATAACATTTTTGAATTATTCCATTCAAATTGGCCTTAATATTGATGTAGGAAAACAATATTCATCAATTTCTCCTTTAAATGATTAGAGCTTAAACTTATGTAGGTTTAACAAAATATTGTAAACTTCTATAAGTTCAATCCCTCCTTTTATTTATACTTTTTGTATTGAAGTTGAAGTCCTAGAAGAACCTTGGGAGGAGCAATTAATCTTTATTTTTTGTTCTAACTAAAACTAAAATACAATAATTTAAGATACCTATTAGGAAACTTGGTAGGGTTCAATGTAACCCAACTAGTTTATACAGCCTAAAATTAGAGCTTCTGATTACTTAAGGACAAGTAAAAAAAATTGTTTGGGGGATTTTATTAGATTAATTTTTTTATATTTATGTTACCATCTTTTACATTAAAATTACCAAACTTTACAATTTTTTGTATGAAATTTCAAAAATAAATAAATTAATTAAATACCTAGTGATGCAACATTGGACTTGACAACGCAAGTGCATTCAAGGACAAAATCTAGCTTAAAGATAAAGAGTAGGGCACCGTAGCAACTAGGTCTCAGTACTTCAATAGTAAATCATCATAGCATCATAGTACTAACTAGGGAGGCACCATAGGCGAAGGGAGGGGGGAGGGGGGCAAAGGGGGGCACGTACCTCTCTCTCCCCCCCCCCCCCCCCCCTTCCCAAAAAAAAGAATTGTACAACCCTTTGTCAGCCCTCATTTTTTTTATTAAAGACTTTTTCTCTTACAAGTCTTCAATCCACCTTCTACCCGGACCATGCAATGCTACAGTTATAGAGATAGAAAGACTAATGGGTAAAGTATTGAAAGAGAGAGCAAGGAATTACTTTCCATTGTGCACCGAATGATAAAAAGAGATTTTGACACAGAGTTGCAGGGCTAATTTATTATTTATTATTTAAAATATTTAATTATTTAAATCATAATTAAATATAATTTAATTAAAACTTTTATTGTTAACTAACTATTCATTATCTAATAATAATTATTAAATATTACATTACCACCTAATTATTTAGTTTTTTTGCACTGCTAATGATCTAATTAATTACTATAAAGGGTGCATTTTACTTTTCCTCGTTCTTTTTGCACAACCAAAATGTTGTAGCCATGCACTCATGACTTAGTATGAGAGATCTCCTCTAAAGGATTTAGCTAAAGCTAAAATTGAAAGCCTAAAGGGACCTAAATCTGATTGTTTTAGTGGCTTAATAGAGTAACAAGTTTGCCAACGAGAAAGCATGTTCTAATTTATGCAACTTTTCCTTCTTAAAGTTATTTATTAATCCATAAAAGTCATCAAAATTTATGTCTGGACACATGAAGAACATCAATGGTTCATTTTCCCCTTTACTCCTCCCTCATGACTCATGAGTCACGACCTCGAGCACAGCTTTCGTTTTCCCTTTTGCTCCTCACTCACCCCAAAATGAAGACCCTCTGTGGCATATGTTTATATCTTATAAGCTCTATGGACCATGTTATTTGCATTCTTAATTTTGATCTAGTAGCTCCTCTTGGCTCCGATAATGTGATCCAAATGAGACAACAAACATAACTATTTTAATTTAGCCCCCCCTGAACAGACTTTCTAGCTCTACCACTGTGCGACACAATGTTAAATTATTTGGGCACCGCTGTTGAGAGATTAACTCAATTTTTCTTAAAAAATGACACATAGATTTAGTCAAATCTCTATATTAAACTACTTCATCGATGTTGTAACACAACCATTTTGAGCAAGTGGCATTGCTAATAGTTTTTTTTTTTTTTTTACAAAAATAGTATGGTCAAATTATTAAAGTGACTAGCCATTTTTATCTCTTATACTTAGATCTAAGCAAGGTCCAGTAGGAGTGTGAGTGTGTTTGATCAATGGGAGAAAGATCATAGGGAAAAAAAGTTATTGTATTACTATTACATTGGGATAAAATGGTTCTACTTTTCCTTATACTTACTTTTATTCTTTTTTAAAAAGTTAATGAATTTTTTCATGATGATGCTCACTTCAATGATAGGCTAAATCATTCTCTAAACTTATGAGGTGATAAGAATATATGTGCTACATTAGAATAGGTCCAAGTGCTTAACATTTTTAACTATTACTTTTAGTTCCTCTTAACTACATTTAATTAGTGTATTTGTCGTGCACAAAATTAAAGCTTTGTGTCATAAAGATCCTTGATGAAGGAATTATGTAAAAATTAGGGAAACTCTAAGGAAGAACTGTTAGGCATGGACATATGCTATTTAAGACTTCGGGATTATTAAGGAGATAATATAACTATATTAAAGTTATTCTTTAGAAAACACTAATTAGCTCGATGAGATGAGGAGTCATGTATGATTTGATTTATAGCTTTTAGTTGAAATTACAATCTATTACCACATGATTTCTTATCTTCCATAAGTTAAGAATCATTAAATATATAACCTACACCTAGTATATTTTATAGTAGTTTACCTTCATTAGGATGAACCCTTTTATTCTTATTATTAGATAAATCTATCAACAAATAAAAGTATTACTAAATAAGTATTAAGATCATTATAATCCTCATGAAAATGATGCCATAATATCACTTGTCAAGGTATGTTTACTTCCATAGAATATATTATGCTTAATAGTATAGGGTATGGTGTTATGAAAAAATCTTCTAATCACTTATTAAATCCAAGTATCATACTAAAGATAAATAAGTCCCAAACTTTGTGTATTATATTCTTAAAAGTCTTAAGAAAATTTATGAGGTTACTCATACTCAACTTATCTTGCATAGTTCAAATTTGTTAAGCTCTTATTCATCAAGACCTAGTTTGCCACGTCACATTTATATATTTTCTTAATTACAATTAAATTCCCTAGTCATTTTAATATCATTTGTTCACATTTTTCTTTTTCTTTTTTTCATTTATGTTTAGTATTATAAAAATTTTGGTGAGTAGAATCATTTATTTTGTTATTCATCTATGGTCGAGTTCAAGAATTAGAAGAATTCCTTTATTCTTATTAGTAAGTGTCATTACAACTGTGAGTTATACATATTATACACAAGAAAACCAAGTTCAAAATTAGAAAATTTAACATATCTGGGTTAATATATGTATGAGCATAGAAAGAGATGAGAGCACACATTCACAATAAAAGGGATGGGTAAGAAAAACTTCTATTTCATTTCATATTAAATAAGAACATGTACGCTTTGCCTTAGATGCTTCAAAAAGCAAAGACATGATAATTTACAAAGTAAGGTGACTAATTCTCCAAACTCACTTGCAATGTCACTCTCCTCATGATCCAAGGCTGCATTGAAGAAGAGGGTAGGGTCTTCAAAGTTTGGGCCAAGTTCATCCATGGAGATGAACACCCTTAAGTAGTACTCAATTCCACCTTGTATTTAAGGTCAAGGGTCTCTTAGTACTTCAAAGACTTCAAGAAGGTTACATACATACCATTAGTTATGTTGACCTTAGCAAATAACTTGGTGATTCTATTTCAGCATGCTCCTTAACCTACTATACAACCTTCTACAAAACAACCTCTTTCTTGAGCTCTAACATGAGAATCTCCTCCTTCTCAATAAACATGACTAGGAATTCATTTCCCTTATTCTTACTAGTGAACCAATCCATTTTCTACTTTTCTTAGCATGAATGAATCAACATGTAGATATTCATCAAGAATTATACTTTTTTAATATCTCACATATGGCTATGAGAAAAATAGAGGGAATTATGTATAATATTCCCCATTAATTTTTTCACTATGAATTTAAGATCTTTCTCTGGGATAATCTTTATCAACTTATCTAGAGACTTTGAGAATACCACCCACCAATGAATGTAGCTTCTTCAAATTAGGTGGATAAAATTTGACCTAACTTATGAAATAGGTTGCCTTCTTATAGGTTAACAACTTTGGGAGAGGCTTGACTTCTCGTACCAAACTTAAAGATGACTTACATACCCTTGTTGGGCATAACTACTAATTGCCATGTATGACTTTCCACTCCAGCTCACTTTTGGTGGCCGCCTCATTTATGAGGAAGCCCATACTTTCCATTGGAGTTTCATAGTCAACTTTATTGTTGGGGATCCTGAACATTGGAGGGATTTTAGACCTATTAGTCTTTGTTCTTTTTTAATAAGCTCACTTCAAAGATAATTGCTATTAGATTAGGTGCTTTGCTGCCTAGATTGATTTCTCCTAATCAATTGGGTTTTGTCAAAGGTAGGCTTATTTCTGATAACATTTTACTCACTCAAGAACTTGTGCACAATTTGAATTTGAAGACTAGAGGAGGTAATTTGTTTTTAAAACTTGATATTTCCAAGGCCTATAATAACTTGTCTTGGGATTTCTTGTATGATATCTTGAGTTTGTTTGGTTTTTTGAATTTGTTTATTCACATTATTAAGAATTCTATTGAGAATGTTTGGTTTTTAGTAGTTTTAAATGGGACTTCTAATGGTTTTTTTTATTCTATGCAAGGAATTAGACAAGGGGATCCAATGTCTCCTTCCCTTTTTATCAATGCCATGTTTTATTTCTCTAGGTGTCTTAATGCTCTTTTTGAAAGATATCCTAGTATGTTTTTTAGATCTAAAGATGGTTTGCCTATCTCCCACCTTTGTTTTGCGGATGATTTCATCATTTTTTCTAATGGTAGTTTTAACATGTTAAAAAGCTTAAGGACTTCCTGGATCATTTTTCGTTGGAAATTGGTCTTTCTTTTAATGCTTCTAAATGTGCCATCTACACTTCCAAATGGATTTCTAGATCTAACATCAATAGGTTTACTGCTTACACCAAATTTGATCATCATACTTTGCCTTTCAAGTATTTAGGGGCTCCTATTTTCAAAGGGCACAAGAAATCTCATTTGTTTGATGAGATCATTAATAAGATTCAAGGTAAGATTTCATCCTGGGAATATCATTTCCTTTCTTTTGGTGATAGGTTAACCATTCTCAAGAGTACTCTAAATTCTATGGCTTTTCATTTATTTCAAATTATTAAACCTAATGGTGCTACTGTTATGAGATTGAATAGAATTTTAAACAAATTTTTTTGTGGTTCTCATGCTAATATTCATAGAATGCATTGGTCTACTTGGATTAAACTTTGTCGTCCTTTAAATGAAGGTGGGTTGGGCTGCAAAACTATAGAGGATTCCATTACTGCTTTTTCTTTTAAAATGTGGTGGAACTTTAGAAAGAACAAGATCTTATGGGCTAGATTTATGAATTTTAAGTATTGCAAAGGTAAGCATTTCTCTTCTTATTTTTATAAACATGGTGACTCTGCTATTTGGAAAGAATGTGTGCTATTAGTCATAAAATGGAAACCCTTATTAGTTGGGGTATAAATTCTGGTAATTCTTTTTTCTGGAAAGACAAATGGTTGGGTAATGATTCTCTTGACAATCTTCTTTCTACTTCTTCTGTTTCTTCTTAGAAAGTAAATACGCTTTTTAATAAGGAGGGTTGGAACATGAATGATATTCTTAATTTGGTCCCTGTCGAGATTGGTAATAAAGTTAAAACTGTTAATTTTGATACTAATCAAGAGGACCATATTTTATTCAAGCTGTCTTTCAATGGCTCTTTTATTTTTAAAAATGCTTGGAATTTTATTAAGAAGAAAGGTGAAGTTTCTTTTTTTTTTGATAAAATCTGGAGTAACAATATCCCTGCCTCTTATTCGGTTCTTGTTTGGAGAATTATTAGAAAATATATTCCTGTGGATAGTATTCTTTGGAGAAAAGGTTTTAATCTTCCTTCTAAGTGCTTATGTTGTTTTCATATTGAAAGAATTAATCATGTGTTCATCAATAGGGCTATTGCTGCTAAGGTCTGGATTTGGTATGATAATTTTTTCAATACCAATTATTTTTCTGGCCATCTTTCTTTTAATCATTTTCTTACTGCTCTTTTTCACAATTGCAACAGAGGTCACATTAAAATTGTGATGGCTGTTACTTTTATTTGGTTTATTTGGATGGATAGAAATGATGCTAAGTATAGGAATATTGCTATGAATCATAAAAGGATTATTGCTAGAACTAAAGAGAAAATTAATAGTTTTTACAAAGCCAATCTTTTTAAAAATTGTCATTTCTGTGGTTTTAAATTTGTTATGAAAAAGCTTTGTAATATTTATGTGGAGAATAAGGAGGAGGTGGTTTCTAAGTTTTTGAAATGGATTAAGCCGAAAGAAAGTGTTATTAAAATCAATACTGATGGTTCCGTAGCTACTGGTAAGTGGGGTTGTGGTGGCATTTTAAGGTATGCTGATGGAAATTTGGTTTGTTGTTTTGCTAGTCCTATCTCTAGTTGCAGTGTTCCTTATGCTGACCTAATGGCCTTGTGTCAGGCTCTTAAAATTGCTCTTTCTAAAGGAATTTTAAGGGTTTGGATTGAAAAGTGGATGCCTTATTAGTTTTACAATTTCTTAATTCTGATAATATTGGTAATGCTGAGAATTTTTATATTCTTAGGGAGATTAAATGTATGCTTTCTCAGATGGATTATGTGGTTTCTCATATTTGGAGAGAAGGTAATGCTTGTGCTGATTTTTTGGCTCGTTTGGTGTACAGATTTAACTTCTTTAACTTGCTTTGATAATTCTAATATTACTATTTTACTTAGAGGTTTTATCATATTAGACAAATATGGTTTACCTTATTTGAGAAAATGAGTTGGTGTTTAGCTGTAATTGGATCTGAAACCCCTTTGGTTCTCAGTTCTGAGGTATGAACTGTTGGTATTTTAGGGTTTTTTTTTCAATTATAAGCTTACCTTTTAAGTTAGGGGTATTTCTTTAGCTTATTTGTACTAATAATTTTAGTGCCTATAGAGTTGTTTTTGTTTTACAGGTAGAGTTGATAGTTGAGAAGATATGCTATATGGAAGGGAACTTGGGTGCAGTTTTGTGAAGGGCTTTGGAAGAATAAAGATGTTGGTGTTGAGGATTTGTTAGCTACTGGTTATCTTTCAACCTTGTGGTTTGGTTTAGCTATAGATTTTTTCTATCCTTTTGTTTGTAATTAGACTGAGACTTGTGGCTCATTAGATTTTCTTTTGTTTTTGTACTTTCTTTTTTATTTTTGATTGTATTTTCTTTTTTTATAGAAGAGCCTTTAGTCTCTTTAAGGACATGTTGTAAATGCTTTTTGGATAAACGCGTAAGCCCCAATAGTGGGTTTCTACCTTAAAAAAAAAAAAAACTTTATTGTTGGGGCACTAATGATCCCTTCCTTTTTTTGAAGGCCTCAAGATCATAATGCAATGACCACATGCCTCTTCATTGTAGGGTTCTTTGGGAAAGAAGGAGCATCCACTTTCTTCCTCACCTTCTTTTTGGTACCTCATGCACCAACTTTGGACTCTTGGCCCCCTTATCATGTCTTCCCTCATCACTACAGGGGAATCTTTCACCAAACCACTCCAATAATATGGGATCATTAGGGAATGAACAACTTGACATTCCTTCTCCAAGTGAATGATGACTATGTTTGAGTGAGTAAAACACTTAGTAAATCTCAATAAAAATTAAAGTTAGCTCAAATTTCATTCCATATAAGATAACATGGAGATGCTATTATTAAGTGATTTTGTAAAAAGAGTGAATTTACAAAGAGGAATTTTTTTACCTCTGTTTCCATCTTATTTAGCTAACGAATCACTGCCTTACTTTTGGGGTAGAAGAATGGAGAAGAAACCACTTGATTTAATTATATATAAAAATGAACTTGGCCTTCTAGTATTTGACCTTGTTTACTAACCCAATTGTCTACATCAGTCTAGAAGGGAGCTATTCACACCCATCCATAAATGTGTTCATAGCAAAATTTTGACAAAACAAGGTGATCATCCACATTACCATGTAGATTCAAAAAAATGTGGATAATAGAGAAAACACTCACCATTATTTGTTAATGCTTGCGTGTGGATGAGGCTATAAAGGCTAAATATTTCTATGAAATCATGGTTTACTTGTGGATATAGCCCCAAATTGAAGTGTTCATAAGGTTTGTAGATCTCCTCCTTGTATTAAGTGTTGAGGTTCTCATCCTCAGTGGTAATGAAAACTTGTAACGTCATGCTTGTATAGTAGTATCTAAGAAAAATGGTGCTAGTATACGCGATTGTAAGCCTTTACAATTTTTAGCAATTTGTATTTATAAAGATGGCAAAACATTTACGTAGAGTAGCCATCAATACTCTTAATACTCTCTCTGGGAATAAAGAGAAGAAGGAAATAAAAGTGAAAACTTGCATCAACATAGGGTTGGGAAATCGATATTTATAGAGCATGGTTATGCCATAAATAATAAGGTGCTAGATCCATGCCCATACTTTCAGCATTATCCTATGATACAGTGAATATTTTCACACTTGTCTCATGAGTGGCCATTAATATAGTGTATTTCAAACTTGGCCAAAAGCTATGCATATTACATCTTGCTAGAAATCTCATCTCATACAAATATCACCATGGATATCATAGCCAAATCATAAAGTTGTCAAACCCTTTAAACTCACTTTCAAAGAAACTCACCAATCAAGCTCTCTTTCTCACACTCAGCCAGCCATGGACTCCACCACCCCACAACTAAAATACTTACCATTTATATCAAGACAGACTAAGGACCTCTTCTAAGAAGTCACGAGCTAAACTAAAGGACTTATCATTAGTTTTCATTCTTGGTCAACCACCCTGAGGACTCGCCTCCATCAAATCCCCCATAAACACACGACATAAGAGAACACACTCTAAGGATGAGGCATTGGAACTTAAAGCAATGACCATACCAAATGCATATCAAAGAAAAACATGTGGCAAGGGTAGCCCGTATTGGGTCTCATTTATTATTAATTGTTTATCTCTTCTTTTTTTTTAGCCTTCTACATTAGCCCATAGATACCTATAAATAAATAATAAAGTTGCACATTTTGAATCTTTCGTTAAATTTTTAAAGTGTTATTTATCTAATAAAACTTTGCTCCAAAACAGAATCTTCTTCTTTTGATACTCACTACAAGTATTTAGGTCCCAGTCTCTTAATCTTGCCTACTAATAAAGGCGGGGCGTCATCCATGAACAAACTTGAATTCAATAGGTATACTTTCACACTTTCAATACATTAGGATAACCTACTAAGAATAAAAAAATTATAGAACTATTTATAGAAAGTACATAAAGCTCTATTACAAATGATATTAGGAGGATGTTTAGGATAACTTATTTTTTAAAATTTTTGTTTGCAAAAATTTTTTTGGTTTGAGTATTTAAGCTTTTAATTTAATGAAAATAACACATCCTATTTTGAAAATACTCAAAACAACTTTTAGATGCTTTTAAGTATTCTTATTTTTAGCAAAGCAATAAACATAAAATTCTTAGCTGCTCAATTTGGTAAATAGAAAATTTATATAAAATCAAATCAACATAGATCCACATAAAAATTTTCAAGGAGAAGTGAAAAAAATGAGGCCAAATTTTAAAAGCATCACCATTCAGGTGAAATTAATCTTAGGAAACACAAATTTAAAAAAAATAATAATAAATAAATAGTTTCAGAAATGGGAAAAAAATTTCTGGTTTTTTTTTTTTTTTTTAATGCGAAACAGAATCTGTATTACGCATGAAGGAAAAAATGTAATACAGATTTCGGTTTTCTGAGATAACCTTATTTCATTTTGTGTTTTTTTAGAAAAACTCAAAGCTATAAAAATTAAATCAAAATACCTTTAAATTATATATATACCTATACTATTTTTTAAATCTCTTTCATTTATTAAACCTTATAAAACTTTTTTAAAAAAATTAACAACACGCATATATAATTATGAAAATACTTTAATATTAATTATTTCTTTTTTTAAATGTAATTACAAACAAGGATTGTGGACTATAACTTCTCGCATAATATCAAGCTATTTTCGGACAGTTTTAAGAAATTTTTTTTTTTTGGGGAAATTTTGGGGCTTAAAGCCCATCTATCTATTACTGAGTAAAAGCAACATTACAAGTAAAACTGTAAAAGAAGAAGAAGGAAAAGCCCAACAAATTAATACAAAAACTTTAGTGGACACAAAATAAATCACAACTATACCACCCAATTAACCAAAAAAAGACCAATGTAGAACCAAAATGTGGTATTAGATGCAAAGCATCTAGGACTCAAGCTGCCAAACAAATTGATATACCGAATGAAATCACTGTAAATTCTCCAAAAAAACCCTGGTTGCTGAAGAACGACCCTCCTAGGAGAGAAAGGTCCAGCAGCTATCATCATTGTCCTCATAAATTCACTTAGGAACCGAAGCAGCTTTCTTGGTAACCTAAAAGGCCACACAGGATGATATCCGAAAGATCCAGCAATCATCCAAAAAACCTGAAGCAAGATACCCAAAAAAGACCACCAACAGCTTCCACTCAAAGCAGCTCCATTAAGGCATAACCATTTTTCCATTTCAGCAACTTAGATAACACAGCACTTTTAATTTTGTGGCTTAAAGTAGTAGAAGATGTAGAAACATTGCCAAACTTCCTATCATTCCTTTCTCTCCAATGGTGATAAATAGCACAGGAAATGATGAGATTGTAAAAAGGCTTTAAAATACCAAAGTGATTATTCAAGCATTCAAAAGCTTGCAATATATTAGGCCTAAACAGTTGCTGAGCCATACTAGGGATAAGATTTGAGATTACTAAAAAAAGAGTAATCACACTCAAAAAAAAAGGTGCGAGATATTCTCATTGTGATTGAAGCAAAGGGAGCAGCCATTATGAACAGAAATCCCTTAGAGTTAAGCACATCAGCAGTTTTTAAACCTCCCCTTAAAGCCATCCAACTAAAAGAAGAAAACCTTAGACAGTGGTGTTTATGCCAAATGAAATGATCTCAGTTACACAACTGCTCAACCAAATAAAGAAAGTGGTAATAAATGCTATGAGCATTACCTTTTTCCCCTTCCCAAGATAGACAACCAGCATTATTACCAACCACAATTCCGCAAATAACAGGTAGTAGAGAAGCAGAAAACATAGGAGGCAGATTTCCAACCTGTATCATTCAGAATAACAGATAACCGAGCAATATCAGGATATAAGGTGAGCAACGCATTCATAGCAACAGTATCCTGAAGGAGAGCCCGGTTGCACCAATGGTCCCAATATAAGGATATGGGAGCTTTGCTAGTAGGATTAAAAATGAATTTATCCTTAGTCTTATGATCTATAAAACAAATATTCTTCTAGAATTTGGTGGACTAAACAGTGTGGGGTTTCCAAGGAGATACATACTTGTGAAAGACCCAAGAAGCAAGAGGACTGCTGTAGTTGTATAATCTCTTAATAAGAGAACAATTAAAACTGAATTGCAAAGAGTGAATAGACGGAAAACCAAGACCACCATTAGCTTTAGGTTTGCAAGTATCTTTCCAAGAGATAAGATGCAATTTACAAGCCCTAGTATCCCCAAAACAAAGAAATTTAGCACGCAATTTCTCGATTTGCTTAGCAATGGTTTTAGGTATTATCGATCCACGGATCCAATATGCTATGGTATTCCAATTAGTTAAACGAAGAAATTGCAAACGACCCGCAAAAGAAAGAGCATTTGCTTTCCAACTAGATAGCTTTTGAGTGACATTCTCCATTAATTTAGCGAAATCAGAAATTTTAGGATTGTAAGGAGAAATTGGGATCCCAAGATAAGCAATAATAGTGGATGTGCAAGGGATTTGAAGTATAGAGCTGATCTTATTTTGATTATGACAGTTTTTGGAGAGTAATAGAGTGCTTTTCTGATAATTAACCTCAAGCCCAGAAGCCACAGAAAATCTATCAATGACGGCATAGAACCTCACAGTTATGGGCATCAGCTTTTCCAAAAATAAGGATGTCATCAGCATACATCAAATGGGATAATCTAATACCCTCCACCATAGGTGCTTCAATATTAAACTATTTTTGTTTACATGGCCTTATAGAGGTGTTATGTAGTATTTTTATGCATTGTTTGTGATAATTTTCTTGCAGATTTTAAAGCAATATTTTAGTAAAAAAAATTTCTAATTCAAGAAATTATTGTACTAAAAGCTGCTCTAGGAAGCATAAAATAAGTTGTCTCAAACGAAGCCTTAATCTATAAGTTGTTGTAGATTTTTAGCTAATTTTTAGTTTGAAGATTTTTAGATAATTATTGTTTTAAGATTTTTTGTTTTTCCAGAAAATGCACAAAAATAACTTTTTGGAGTTTTCTACACTTTAAAATAGAATATATTTCTTTTCATTTTATAAGATTTTTAGAGAAAGCATTAAAAAAATAAAAAAAATGTAGAAATTTATTAAAAATAAATAATAAAATTCTTTTATTTGATATCATTTCTACAAATTTGGATCCTGTTAAAAAAATTTTAATATTTTGGGCACATTTTTCCCATTTTAAAATCTCATTAATCCACAAAAAATTTTTATTTTTTTTTCTTTTTTATCTATTCTTTTAAATTTTTATCATTCAACTTATTTGGATACATAGAATCAAGATTTCGAACATTGTTACTTTATGCACTAAAATAAGATAATGTTTTCTGTTGTTGTAGCCTTAAAGAAAAAAATAAATAAATAAGCAAAAATTTCTTCTTTGATATCATTCTCTTTGGTCTTTATATATGTGCTTTCTAGAGCCTTTTTATTGTTTTGACAGATTTAAGCATAATCATGCTTAAATCCTGCTCAAATCTTACATTCAAATAGCCTTAATTTAAATGGACATTATAAAAAATATGATAAAAAATTGTGCTAATAATAAATCAATTTGATAAAAATAAATTAGATATATTTTTAAAATATTTTAAATAATATTATACTTAAATTTTTAATATTAATATATTTTAAGAGAATATTATATAAATATTTTTCAATGAGCTAGCTAATAAGCTAATGATGTCGCAACACGATCCAATATAACCCACGTGAAGAATGGGTCATATCTTGTCAGATTGTGGCATGATAGAAATTCTAAAATTAAACCGAAGGATAAATTTTTAACGACTATTGGTAACACCAGATGGACCACTCAATAAAACATAATCTCTCATGGACCGATGGAATGGCATAATGGTTGGATTATTAAGTAGATTTTTAATTAGGAAAGGATGTGATATAGTCCTTCCATTCTTGATATGAATAAAAAATATTTATGCAAAATTCTTGATTAGTAATGGAATATGTTAAAAAATTACGAATATATTGATATTTGCCTACTTAAGATATTCTAAATATTTTATACTCTTAGATCGAAGAAAATTTCATAGCTCATATCACTACAAAAAGTAATAGTAGACAATTTAGATTTTGAATATACATTCTATGCTACCATTTTTTGCGTTATATGGTTTTATCCTCATTCCTTCTACAGAAGAACTATGGCCCCCGTGTGGGATATTATTGTATTTACATGTGAAGTTTTTTTGTTTCATTTTTCAGTTCATTTTGTTTAGTCAAACATGAATTATCATGAACATCCTTACAAATCTAGTTTATGGCCATTCAGTCCTCCTTCTTTCGAGAAAAAAGAAAATATAAACTACCATAGGTCTCCTTTTGACTTCAAGTTACTCGATCCCTCTAGCTTTTAGAAGAGGAAATGTACTAATGGCCTAATTCCCCTACCAACTTTAATTCATTAAACCCTCTCCTTTAGATCTAACACACTCACAATTAGTAAGAATTGCTAACACTTGCTTGAAAGGATTTATATGAGTACTTTCTCTTTCTCATCTTCTAACAAATATTAGATTGAGCAAAGTAATCAATCTTCTAAATAAATATCCCCCAATTATTAAGTAGTTGGTCATCTTTATTTTAAATTACTTATGGTTGTCGACTTCAATAATGATTTCTACTATCTTCAAATACTCCAAGATAGGATCTACCAAACTCATTGGGTGGCTACTTTTGATTATTTAATTTTCTCTTCGATCCTCGACAGAGGGCCTAATGATTTTCACTTTTGGTTGCCCATCTGTGTTGCCTTCTATAAGAGGATAATGATGGGTTAGATCTACTCTATGGGCATTGGTGTTCTTTTGAAATATTTTGACATACTAATTTCTACTTCTACTTTAAAGGGGTATTTTAGTAATATTTCATCCCTAAATTCTTAATCATTGTTTATGTGATTTGCCATCAACTATAAGTTAGAATCCACAACTAATTGAGCCACCCCTTACCCTATGGTGAGTTGAAGATAAGTGATTAAGACTGCTTACTTTACTTGATTATTTGTTACTTCAAACTCTTTATTAGTGGCTTATGTAATGGAGATTTCTATGGAGATCCTTAGACCAATGCTTGCACTAACTCCATGCTCGCTTGAGGCTTCACCAACATAATTGGTCCAACACGACAACAGAGCATTCATTTCTTACTCATTGCCTTTAGTTTTGAAGACGTTAGGCATTCAGCGAGTGCATGGGCCTTGATAGTCATTCTAGACATGTATAAAATCTAGAACTCACTTAGTTCTACTAACCATTTAAGTATCATCCCAGAATGATCATGCTTAGTGAGAACTATTTTAAGTGGATGATCAATAAAAACTTGAATTGGGTATGCTTGGAAGTAATGTATTAATGTCCTTCCTTACATCTCTAATGCACATGTGAGTTTTTCTATGATGGAATACTATTTCTCTACTCTCCATAATATTTTGCTTGCATAGTGTTCTAGACATTAATTCTTCCCCTCTTCTTCAATCAGCACTAAATTTAAGTTGAACTTCCCCACTTATAAATATAATAATAGGTCCATGACAATTCTAGAACTTTGTATAGGGTTGACAAGGAGAGAAGAAGCTTCAAACACTTAAAGGCGACCTCAAACTCATATATCTAAGAGATTTTATTTTATATTTTTATAATCTTAAAGGGTGTTGAGCACCTCTCACCCTATTTAGAGAATGAGAGGTTAAAACCAATGACTCGTCTAGAGAGTTACTGCACTTTGTTTTCTTTGGGGATAGTATCTCCTAAATTTCCTTCAATTTATGTGGGTTCACCTTGATTTCCTTTGGGGTGAGGATGAAGCTTAGGAACCTTTTTGACCTTATGCTAAATATGCACTTTAAATGATTAAGTATCATGTTATACCTCTTGATGGTAAAAAATGTTACCTTTTAGCTTTCTATGTGCAGTCTAAGAGGCTTGCTCTTCACATGAAAATCATCTACATTAACTTCTATGTTTTTCCCTTCTTGTATTGGAAGACTTTATCCCTCATTCTTTAATAGGTTACTTTTGCATTTTTCAATCTAAAGGGTATTACCTTGTAGCAATATAGATCTTTTGTAATAATGAAGTTTTCTTATAGTTACATGGATGCATCTTTTATTAGTGTACCATAAGGAAGCATCAAGGAAACTCATGATCATCGCAGGGTACCCCACTATGAGTCAACTAGGGCATTTATCATTTGTAGTTTGTAGCCATCCTTTAAGTATGGTGAGTTGAATTTAGCAAATCCACACAAATCCACCACTTTTTGTTTCCTTCTACACCATAGCAATTTTAGATATCTAGTTTTGTATTAACCCTCCCTGATTAATTCAACCTTTACTAGCTTCTTCCCTCCTACCTAATGGCTTAATGAGAATGGTTGTAGTTTTGCATAGTTCTTATTTTATTAGTTTATAATCCTTCCTAAAATTTAATTTATGACACATAACCTCTTTACTAATGTCTAATATTTAAGTTTTTTTCCAAGAAAAAAATTGAGATTGTATCATAGATATATGATCACCTTGCCTTTATGCACTTCTCTAAATGCGGTGATTATTTTGAGGAACTTAACTTTCTCTCCATTATGAGTACCTTTTTTACTGTCTCCAAGGTAATCAAACTTGGATGTTACTCCATGTCTACTTAAAAGACTTCTTTTGTGTAATTTACCACTTTTCCTACTGCTCTCCCATAATAAGTGTGCGACTAACTAAGGTCACCCTCGATATAATCTCCATACCTTTAGTTAAGATTTTGATTGAAAGATGATATGTGATGGGTGATATGGAGTAATATATAGAATTGTGAAATGCTTTAGGGCTATATCAATCTGTAGCAATGCTTAAGATTTTTTTTTATATAATAATTATAAAAACCCAACTTAATATACGCAAGCATAGGCATCGAATCAAGTAATATAGTGGTAAAATAGAGTATTGACCCCACTAGGGAGATATACTTGTAATTTACTAGTACTATCTACTAAAATTACAATAATTATTTATTCTACTTAAATTAAAATAGTTGACATTGAGATTAAATCACATAAATAAAATTAAAAAAATATAATGAATATACTATATGGATATAATATTTTTTATTGACGAATGTATATAAAATATTTTTCCTAATTACTCTTTTTTAATTGTGATGCTATTTAGAGCATTTGCATTTCTAGATCTCTACCGTATACATAGGAATAAAGGATATCTATCAACTTCCTATGGATATTTCATCTCCTTAAGAATTTAATTTGTTTCATGCCCTATGCCTAGGCATGACGCATACTAATCCAATATTCTTGGTTATGCCTTCTTCCCTCCATCAAAGCTCCATATTACATCTAATTTTTACTAAACATATTGTCACTATATGTATTAAATTAATATATGGTAATGTTTAAAATATCATTTCAACCATTTATGGAATTTGAGAACTCATTAGTACTTCATATGATACTTCATTAATTGAAAACTATAAAATTTAGCCATACATAGAGAATAGTTGAAGAAACCCCAATTTCATTATTAGCATAATAAAAAGTAAATATAAGACATGGATATCACCAGATAGGTGCAACGGATCTCCTCAACACTTCTTTTTACTTATGAAATTTCATCCACAAACATAAGCTTGACACTCTAATAGTGGTATCTAGTACTTCTCAAAATCTCTTAGTTGTCACCCACAAGGAAATCTAGAGAAGCACTCTAAATTATACTAAAATTATCTAAGTGATTGAACTCTGCTATAAATATAACAAAATGATTATTTATAGGAAAATAAAAAGGCATATGGCACTGTGGTGCTATAAAGATCTATGTCATTATGCCCAACAAAAAAACTATGTTGTTGTGCTATTTTTCTTATTCTATCAAGGTGCTTGCTAACTTGTATCAATTAAATTAGTGAACAGTCATATCGCTTCACTTATAGGTCATATCATTGGGAAGTTACAACTGCTACGCCAAGGCGCTGTTGAATTTAGATGCTACAGTACTGAAAGAACAATTTGGGCGTTGAGGTATTATTTATTATGATGTTGCAGTGCTGGATAATAGAACACTAGGTAATGCAAAGTTAATATTTGGCTATCATGGCACTGTCCAACAGAGAAGTCCATACTGCAATGTTGATGATTGAACGCTCCATCGGTGTCCTTGATGGCATTACAGCGTTGTCTATTCCAATGCTGCGACATTATATATAACATAGAATTATTATGGCTTTTTTGTGATGTTCCTACACAATACGACTAAAACAACACATTCTCACTAAAAATATAACATATAAAATAATACATTATTTACAAGTATCAAATTCTCCCAAGCTTAAACTCTTGCTTGTCCTAGAGTAAATAAAAATATTATAATTCTAATTGAATGATTAACCAAAGTAAAAAATTGATATATTTAAATTATTAAATTATAGGATAATACATAACGATCTTGAAGTAGTAAAAATAAAGTAGTATAATTTCAATTTAGAAAATATACTAGTAATTACACTAATTAATCATTCTTATTATTACTGAATTAAAATTTTTAGAATATAGTTTTAATTATTAATTTTTGAAATTTAATGAAATAATGTAGTTTAATGTTTAGATATTTCTGTAGTTAAAATTGAAATTTCATTAGTTCACTATCTTTTGTACTGATTTTCATAATTTATCCTTTATAAATTTAAGTATAAGATTGCAATCAGATGCTAAGCTTTTTAACTAATACCAATTTTTGAATGTACTCATTCTTTTTATTATTTCTTTCTTTTTCTTTTTCTTTTTAGAACTTGTTTCATTATTATTTTTATCTTTTAATGTATGGAGTACATAGTTAATGATTTTGAATATCAAGTTTTAATTCAAACCTAATTATAAAATATTAATAAGTTTTATGTAATTATTTAATAAGATTATAATATAGATGGTTTGTATGAGAAAGTCAGCACGATAGAGAGAGACGTTAGAGAGAGAAGGTTTGAGAAATAAGAGGTTAGTTGTAGATTTTTCAAAATTTGATTTCACGGGTTTCATGGTTTATCCGATGGTGGCAGAGGGTCGTCGGACTCCTTTTTTTGGTGGTCCGTTTGATGTTCGACGCTCTTCTTCAGAAAGTTCTTATGCTCCAGTTCGTTTGTTCTCTTTATCTCCGTCGGTAATTGGAGATGGGAAAGTAGGATTCGTTCAAGGTGTGAAACCAAAGATTAAAAGTGGAATGCCTTTAATCATTAGCGAAGGTGGTTTGTTGTCATCTAAAAAGGAAATTAAAGTTATTGGTAAGGAAAAGAATGTGATAATTGAAGATAATGTTAAAATCCATTTCAAGTCTGGGTTATTTCTTGATCTAAGAGGTGAGATGGATGCGGGTGCCTCTTCTTTCTCAGGGCCTGTGATCAAAATGAATAAAGTTGAAAATAAAAATCCTGTGTGTGAGGTCTATGAGGGATTGGCTTCTAATCATATTATTTTGGGAGGATTCAGCTCAAAATATGATTATGTGATAGGATTTAGTGTGAATCATATAAGTCTATAAGATCTGTGCAAAGCAGATGGCTCTTCTAAGGCGAAAGAATTACATTCGAATTTGGTTGAGGTTTGTAATTGTAATTCAGGAGATCTGGGTGGGTGCGATGGTGGTCTTGATGCAACTCTAACTCAACCTGCTAGTATTGCACATCAAAATGCTTGGAGAAAGAAGGAGAATATAAAAGTCTTGGATTTGGACTTTGGTGATTGCTATTCTAATAGTGGTTCAACTATTAAACTTCACTTACAAAATGAATTAGAGAATTTAAAGAAGCTTTAGAATTCATTAGTGATCAAGAAAAAAATCTAAACAATTAAAAGTCCTAGCACCGATTAGTTCGGCTACTAGGAGTAGAAAATTATACATGGAGATGAAAGGTAAAATTGGGATCTCTTCCCCTCTTTTTGAATAATGTCATCTATTACTTTTTGGAACTGTAGAGGAGCTAGGAAGAACATAGCTTCTCTATACCTCAAGGAGTTTGTAAAAGTTCATGGTGTTTTCTTTTTGGGCTGGTTTATTTGAACCAAATTGTCTTCTTTTGATAGAAATGAAGTTAATTTTTTTATTGGGGATGGTTGGGACTATTTTCAAGTGCCCTAAGAAGGCTTATCTGGAGGTATTATTGTCTTATAGAAATCCAGTATGGCTGCATTTTCTACTTTTTGAATCTTCTTCCCAATTGGTAAATAGAGATCTAGATATAATGAACAAAGGTACATGGATGATTGCTTCTATGTATGGAAACAAAGATGTTAATAAAAGAAGGTATCTGTGGGAGAGGTTGGAAAAGTTTTCTACCATAAACTTGCCTATGGTGGTGGATGGAGACTTTAATTGTCTGATTTCCAAAGAGGACAAGAGAGAGGGAAAAGATTTTGGTTTTCCCAAGGGCCTAAGGAGATAAATTCCTTTTTGTCTAATAATGACTTTCATGAGGTTGGATTCATTGGCCCCAAGTTTACTTGATATAATAACAAGGTTTGAGGGGCACGAATCCTAGAAAGATTAGATAGGTGTTTTCTTAATTCAACTGCTATTAACTCCTCCCATCTTATGATGGTTAGACATTTGGCTAGAGTGGCATCAAACCATTGTCCAATTTTAATAAATCTCCTTGAATTTAATATGGTGGCTAAAAGGAACATCAAATTTGAGGATGTTTGGGCATCTTTCCTGGCCTCTTCTTCTTTGGTGAGTAAAGAGTGGAACAAGGTTTGTTATGGGAGTTGTTCACACATTCTCAACATCAAATTTAAGAGAGCTTTGAAATCTTTATTTTACTGGAGGAGCCAAACTGAATAACATAAACCAATTGAAGGATTTCCTATTGAATGATATATTGGAACTTCAAACTAATGAATCGGACATTGGATTTCTCTCAGAAGAGGATTGCTAAATTCTCAAGGCTAAGGTGAATGAGTTGAATACAACTATGGCTCGATTGAATACCTATTAGAGACAGCGAGCAAAGGTCAAATGGATGGTGGAGGGTGATTACAATTCCATGTTTTTTCAATCATATGCTAGTGCAAGGAGGAGTTCAAATTGCATTGTTAAAATCAAAGATGAGAATGATGTGTTGGTAGAAGATCAAAAATAAATTGAAGAGGTGTTTTTTGGTTCTAAAATAAAAAATGGAAACATAGGAGCTATAATCTGGATGGGTGGCCTATTCCGATGAATTATCTGGATTATGATGATAAATATTTATTGAACAGGGAATTTACCTTGGAAAAAGTGGAGCTAGTTTTGAAGCAAGATGGTGGTAATATTGCTCCTAGCAAGGATGGTATTAAAGTAGATTTTTGGAGTGTTATTAAACATTTTCTTTATTCTGGAGAGATGAATGATGTTTGGAAAGAGACCCTAATTGTGCTTATACCTAAGGTGAGCAACCCACTGTCTCTTTCTAACAATAGACCTATTAGTCTATGAAATTATGTTTACAAAGTGGCAGCTAAGGTGATTTTGAATATATTATTATCTTGTAATTCCAAAACTGATCTATGAGGAGCAAGAAGCATTTCTAAAAGGAAGATTGCTGTCGGATAATGTGTTGGTTGCTCAAGAAGTGTTCCACAAGTTCATGTATTCAAGATCTTCAAAAGGGCTACTCTCATTCAACATTTACATGGAACAAGCGTACGATTCTATGTGTTGGTCTACACTAAAGAATGTTTTGGAATATTTTGGGATTCTTACCAAGTTTTCAAATCTCATATTGGAATGCGTTGAAGATCCAAGGTTTTTTTTATAATTAATGGTAACTTTTCAGAGTGGATTAAGGCCAGGAGCGGATTCCATCAAGGTTGTCATTTGTCTCCTCTTCTATTTATTCTTTGCTCATAACTTTTATCTAATGCTTTTATTCATAAAGGTGATTCAATTGGAATTTGCATTAGTTCAATTGGGCCAATAATTTCACATTTGTTATATGCAAATGATGTTATTATCTTTTTGAAGCTACTACAAAGGCTGCGAAGGAGATTAAGGGGATACTTAATAACTTTTGTGGTTGGACTAGTTAATGTATCAATGTTAACAAATTTGCTATTCTTTTTGGTGAATTTGTTAAAAAAAAAAAAAAAAAAAAAGAAAGCTATTTCTCATATTATGTGTTTTAAATCAGTAAAATAATTCCACTATCTTGGTGTAAAAATTGCTTTCAAGAGACTAGTAGGTGCTTATTTTCAGTTCATCATTAACAAAGCCTTGAGTATGCTAAATGTTTAGGGTAGCAAGTTCATCTTTTTAGCAGGAAAGTTTATTCTTGCTAAATATGTAATGCTTTCTTATCCCACATTTCATTGCATATAATCTCTTGTCCTGAAAGGAGTGCTTTAATAAGTTGTGTAGAAGCTTCATATGGAATAAGTCAAATGGTAGATTAGGTTTACACTATGTCAGCTGGAAGGTATTATGCAAACCTTTGAAGTGGGGAGGTCATGGATTACATTCTTGTACATCTAAAGTTGTTGCATTAAGGGCAAGACTAGCTTGGAAATTTGTTCAAGACAAATAATCGTTGCTGCACAAAACTCTTGCTCTGAAATATGGTACTCTGGTTGATGTTGGAACCACAAAGAAGGGGTGCTCATCTTCATGGAAAATAATTACTAACAATTGAAGATTGTTCAATCCAATTGTTAGGTGGATCATTGCAGATGGTGGTTCCATTGATGTCTATAAAGATAATTGGATTATGGACAAATGCATCAACAGATGGCCAACATTTGTGTACCTCTAGAAGATAATGAAGTTTAGTGGATAGGTTTATTGCATATGACATATGGAATGAAGATGAACTATTGAAATTCTTTGGTAAGGAACTGGTGGATTTGGTAACTCAATTAAGTATTAAGCCAGAAATTACAGAAGATAAGATGGAGCTTATTTATCAAAATTCTGGTAAAACTATTTCAGCTTTGGCCTTTGAAGCTTTGTTGCATGATCGGTATGACTCTCATTTTTTGAAATGGATCAAAAAGGCTAAACTAATTCCTCGGGTGAAGGTATTTTGGTTGAGATTTTTCAATAATGTTATTCCTACAGGTCATTTCTTATCTTACAGGAGATAGCAAGTGAATGTTTCTTGTCCTAGATGATGTAATGAGATTGATGATATAAAGCATGTTGCAATCAGATGCGTCAAGATAAAAGAAGTATTTCAACATTTAAACATGTGGGGCTTTAGGATCCCATCATTTTAACAAGTTTAAAGAATGTTGTAAGTGGTTGAATCTCCTTGATTTGCATAATAGTATGCTGGTAAATCTATATTGTAACTCTTTGTTTCTCTCATGGTAAGCTAGAAATAAATTCAATCATGAAGGAATGGAAGAGAGCTCGATTATGATTGCTGCCAATGCTGTGAGCTATACTTCGGTATAAAAAATTTCTTGTAATTTTAGCTCGGGTCACTGGGATGCTAACCAGTCCATCAGACTGTCCAATCTTTAGCATCCTCCTCCTCCAGATTGGTTAAAGGTTAATATTGATGCCTCGCTTGTATCTTCATATAGAGCTGGAATTGGAGGAGTATTCCAAGATAGTAAAGGTAGATTTCTACTTGCGTTTGGACAATCATGTGTTCATTGGGATGTTTCACAGTTGGAACTTTTAGCTATCCAATCTTTGAAGGATGTCTTTAAATATTGGATGTTCAACTACAGAGGGATTGTCATTGAAGGCAACAATTCCAACATTATCAAATTTCTTTAAGGTGTTCTTAACAAAGGTGCCCAAGAGTTAGAAGATCTTGCTTTTATCAAGGATTTTGATCATGTCATTTTTAATTGTTCAAATAAAAATTATAATAAGTTTGCGGATTTGTGTTCAAACTTTGCTCACTTTAGTAATGTTATTTGGGAAGACTTTAGTTTGAATAAGGTTCCTTCTTCCTTTTTTAACTTGTTAAAGCAGAAATCAGCTTTGTAGTTTGTATTCATCTTCTTAGTTATTAATGCAAATGATTGCTTCTTCAAAAAAAAATAATAAGATTATAAATTCCAAATTTTAATTATTCATCTTTAATTCAAAAGTTAAAAAATAAAAAGTAAAACTTATAATTTTAAATTAAAACAATAATTTAAATTATCTAAGTTATATAATTATTAGTGTCTATCAACTCTATGAAATACAAATAGTGTTCATTTAAACTATGATTAAGGATTCTATTATTATTCTCTCTTTATATAATTTTTTCTTATTATTTTTAATAAGGTTGATTAATTAATTAGAATATTAAAATTAATAAAGAGATAATAAGTATAAGGTGGATTTTAATAAAATATAAATAAAAAGAAACAAAACAACTTGGAATACTTTACGTACTTTCATATGAATGATAAAAGGTGCATAAAATATTTGTTAATAAAATGTAATGAAATATGTCACAACATAACATGGATTACATTATAACTAGTGCACTAAGCATCATATATAGCACATTAAGTGGGTTGCCTCCCATATGCACTAAGTTTATATTACTCAGCTAGAAAATCCAATTATTTTGTTTCAGTGTGACCTAATTTAGATATATTTTTTACTCAATCATTGTCTTCCTCTACATAAGGGTTTAGCCATTTTTAAGATCCTTTTGGTTTTTTGAATTTTAGAAATGTCTTTCTCAATTTTGGTATCAAATGTCAATAATTCATTCCTAAGGCTATAAAGCCTGAAACCAAAAATAATCAAAGTAAAATAAAATTAAATAAAATAATTAAAATTAAATAAAATATAAGTTAGTCTTAATATAAAATTAATTCAATAATATATTAAAAAATTGCAAATAACAAAATACTTCCCTAGCAATGGTGCCAAAAACATGATGGGTGATGTAGAGGAACCTATAGAATTGTGAAATACTTTAGGGCTCTATCAATCCCTAACAATTCTTTAGTTTTCATTAATATAAAAATTATTAAACCCCACTTAATATATACAAGTATACATGCTGAATCAAGTAATATAGTGATAGATTAGAGTATCAATCCCATAAGGAAGATATATATACTTGCAATTGACTAATGCATTCTACTAAAATTATAACAATTATCCTACTAAAAAAATACTTGTCATGGGGATTAAATCACTTAAATTAAAATAGATAAAGATAATTAATGCACTATATGGATATAATGTTTTAGTTTAATAAATGTAATTAACATATTTTTCTTAATGATTCTCTTTTAATTTTGATGTCATTTAGAGCATATGCATTCATAGATCTCTATCAAGCTTGTAGGAATAAAGGATGTCTATGGACTTCTTATAGGTATTTCATCTCCTTAAGAATTTAATATATTTCATACCTTATGCCTAGGCATAATCCATACTAATTCAATTTTCACATTACACCTAATTTTAACAACAGAACTGGCCACTATGTACAATAAATTAAGATCTAGTAATATTGAAAATATCATTTTAATCATTTATGAAATAAGAAAACTCATTAGCACTTCATATGTTACTTAATTCATTAATCTAAAACTAGAGAATTTAGTAGACATGAAGAAAGTTGAAGTAAACTTATCTTCATTAATAACATGATAGAAAGAAAATACAAGAGATATATATCACCAGATAGGTTCAATGGATCTCTTCTACACTCCTCTTTACTTATAGAATTGCTTCCATAAATACAAGTCAAACACTTTAATAATGGTAGCATGTACTTCTCTAAGTTCCTTTAGTTGTCACTCTAAGGGAAATTAACATAAACACTTTGAATTGTACTGAATTTAACTAAGTGGATGAACTCTTCTACAAATAAACAATGACTATTTATAGGAAAACATGAATAGGAATCTAGCACTTCGGCGCTATAAAAATTGTTCTCATTGTTCCCAACAAATGAACTAATGTCACTATGTTGTTTTTTTATTATTATTGGGGTGCTTGCTTATTTGTATCAGTTACTTTATTGAACTGTTGCATCACTTCACTGATAGAGCATGTTCTTGGGAAGTTACAATTATGTTACTGCATAGATACTAACTTTTGGACACTACATCATCAAAGGGGAATTTTTGGCACAGAGGCATTATTAACTGTGACAATGTGGTGCTTGAAAACAGAACACTCGGTGCTATAAAGTTGATATTTTACTATTGTGATGCTAACCAACAAAGATTTCAGTGTTGAAACGTTGATATTCTAGCGCTCCAACTATCTTTTATGGCACTGCGGTGCTGTTTGATTTAATGCCATGGCGCTATATGAAACATAGAAATGTTATGACTTTTCTAAATTTTTCCTATACAATACAACATAAAAACACATTTTCACATAAAATATAACAAATTAAAAAACACATTAACACATTATTCACCATGATTCTATATGTATTCAATAAAGGCCTATCAAAGAAATGGCATTTTAGTTGACTAGGGCATGCACTATAATAATATTAACCATGGTAGTGTATTGCTGGTTGCCCTCACCCTAGGTGATAGGTAGGAATATACTCCCTCCATTTCTCTATGCTCTTAATATTAACCATGGTAGTGTATTGCTGGTTGCCCTCACCCTAGGTGATAGGTAGGAATATACTCCCTCCATTTCTCTCTGCTCTCCTGAGAAGCCATAATTGGCATAATTTAGGGTGCAAGGAGGTTCATTTTCTTAAACAAAAATTTAGAAAGAATTTTAATAATACTGTTTATGTGTATTAGAATGTTTATTATCTGATAGTTGGTGACTAGGGCTATGATAATGACAACAACATTATGGGAGTTTCCTTCTGCTAGTTTATTTGTTCTATATGGATGACTCAGGTGACATTTACTATTGAAGCTCATAAGGTAGTCACTATGCTCACCTCTTCAAATCTCACCTTCTTCATAGTTGCCAATGAGTTGACTCACTCTTCAACCATGATTGAAAACTTTACTACTTCTATGTAGATAAAGCAAGTTGGAATATGTTCATTTTTGTTTCTTTCCATGGCGCTTTCCCTTGGTGCTAATCATGATGAAAAGCAAAAACTCCATTTTTTTTTACTTTGTTTAGTTATTTAACTAATGCTCAAAGATGATAATAGTTCTACATGTCATGGCCATTATCCTTATGGAAAGTAGAGTATCTTGAGGTGTCCGTAATATGGTCACTCATCTTTCATATGATTAGTGCTTAAAAAACTCTTTATTATAATTGAACTCAACTAGATCAAACATAAACACTCGATCTATGGAGTAGAAGTGGGATAAGTTGGGGAAATATGCATAACTTCTCTATGATAGGCTTGAGTGACATGAGGAGGCTCATACACTCTTAGCTTATGTGGTCCTACAATCCACAATAACCAACTTTGTAAGGGCCATGTTGCTCTAGGACTGGTGATGGATTTGATCTTTTATCCTTCATTTCTCTAAGATGAACCCTTTCTCTATCTCACCCTCATTATTGATCTCTCTTATGTGTGAGTTTGTATGGGTGAGTGGTTATGAAAGGTTAAACAACCTTGTTATATTTCTCAGTTTTAACATGAATATTGGCCAGCACCAATAGCATAACAAGTGTTCAAGATTACTATAAGCTAACTGTATAATAAAAATGACCCTATCCCAGTCCTTCAGTCAAGGTTGCCTTGGTGATTGTGGGCTCAAAACCATTAACTTAAAGAATCTCTCTTTTGTGATAGGGTCCATTGGGTCAGTCTTGCCCATATAGAACTCCAAGAGTAGTAACTTTAACATGGGTCATGATCTAGCCTCAATGATCTCCTTTGAGATATTAGAGGTGAGTTTAGGTTTAACTCTTATGACTTGCCCAATTTATGGGTTGTACTCTTCATCACTCGTAGATGTGCGAATAGGTTCAAGGATGTTGTTCGAGGTTAGTGCTCTACTCTTAGGCCTTTCTATGGTGAGCTATAGAGTTAGACGATCCCTCAGGGGTGTTCTCCCTCTAAACACACCAAGGTATCTCTACTAGGGCATCTTAAATAATCTTTGCTAGTTTATCCTCACTTTTAATCAGGTCCAAATGAGTGTAGTTGGAGCTTCCCATGTTCATTGATAATTTAGGACTATTTAGCTCATCAAGATGTACTTATTTTTTTAACACTACCATATATCCATGCCATTGAACCTTAAAAGATGTTAGATCTAATATTATTGATAGGTGGCACCTAGCCTTACTACTTGGGGAATCCTATGAGTAATGACCTGGAATCTGTGAGAGAATGGAGTAGAGAAAATTTATCAAGAAGGTTCAAGGGGCTTAAAATCTTGATGAGTCATATCTAAAATGCTCCAAGGTGAGTTTAGTAGTGTTGAGTAGGTTCAAGCGATAACATTTTGGCGAGTCTATTGATGAGTGTCATGTTGAGAGGGCTTGCGACTAGTAGGCTTTATAATGTTCCGAGTGACCTATGTTGGGGGCCTCATATTGCCTTAGAAAAGAGAGGTGAGTGAGTTGTAGTTGTGGGAATGAAAGAACCCTTGGTTGGATGGTCACAGCATGAGATGTTGATGGCCCAGTGAGTAGGCGCTTTCTCGTAGTTCAGCTTGGTGAACATGAAGGAGGATACCTACCCTACATGAGAGCAAGTGACCATGGTGGTTGACTTTTTATGTGGCGAGAGACAAGTTGCTTGTTTCACGACGAACCATAATCTCCGTCTATGAAGGACAACCTTCTTTTCTTGGCTCAAGTGAGCAAGGTCTGAAAATAATTTTGTAAATTCTCTTGTGAGTCCCATATGAGTAGCATCTTCTGCTCATTGGGTGAGTTCTCTTGTGGGTCCCACTATCTATTCATTCATCACAACCTTTTGACTACCCACTAGGCATCTTTATTCAATTATTTATTCAGGATATTTTAACATTTATTCTCGAAATTATTGTAGACCTGAACTGCTTAGAAAATAACATTGTGATTCCCATAACTCGCTCACTCAATTTTCGAAATAACGGAATCATACATCAGCTCCGCTTCGAATATTGAAAGCCCTTTTTGATTCTAACATTTTGCAGTACCATGCGTAGTTTAGCTCATAGGATACCATTTAATCACAACACTCAATGACAACGCAAAATTAATGAATATGGACAATCAAACATGGCCATATTTATATTTTTTGTCTTATCCCTCAACAATAATTCCACTGAAACCAATTCAAGTTTTCCCATTGAAAGTGAGACGCAAATTAGGTACCACAACTATACAGAACATGACATTGAAGCTTCCATCATTGATTAGATGGAACGGCAAATAATTTATAATTCACGTGATTCATTTAGCTTTATTCAGATGATTCCTTCTACTGATGCATCTCTTTTGTATCGATTCGTGCAATGGCTCAATCGCTTTATCGTAAAAAAAAAAAATTATCCAATTGCATAATTACGGCCAGTTGGGAGTGTAAAGCCTCAGGACTTTAGGTTCGTAAAATTGATAAATTATTTTATTTCAGTTCATTTTATAAAGATATAACTTATTAAATTATTTGTCATTATTGTAAACAATATGCTAAATACTTTTTAAATGTGTTCGACTCTGTAAATATTTGAAATATGAGTATAATATGTTCTGTGATGAAATTAAAAATTATTAATAATTCTAATGATGAACAGTTTTTCATGTTATTTGTATTCAATGCGATATTAAATAAGGTAAATATAAATATAATTTTATAGCTCATTTACAAAGTTATTTTGAGCTTAGATTGAGAGAAGTCCAAGACTTATACAAATGATTAATGCTCCCTTTTAGATGGCTTTCATACTTCATTCTAAAATAGCATTTTAGTAAAAAAAAATTAGTTCAAAAAATTTACATTAAAAAGTTGATTTAGGCTTCGTTTGGGACGGCTTTTTTATTGCTTTCTAAAACGGAGTTTTAGTACAAAAATAAAAAATTTTGTACTAAAACTCCGTTTTAGAAAGCAGTAAAAAAGCCGTCCCAAACGAAGCCTTAGTAAATAATAAGAAAGCCATCTCAAGCGATGTCTAAATGTTCCCGGCTTACCCTTTGCTAATATTTATAGTTCAAGTCAATGCCTAATATTATAGGAAGGGGCAAATTTTAGAATTATAAATAAAATCATTTTATAAATCTTGTCAAGTGCTTGTCTAATAAATCAAGTAGAAATACCTAATATATATATATATATATATATATATATATATATGTTTGTGTATCTTTTAAATTTAAGTATATCTACAAGATTTATTGAATAATAACCTATGCAAGATACAAACATCAAGCTAGAAAATGGAAATGAGTAATTCAACATGCAAATCTCAAGAAAAAACAAATAAAAACATGAATTAAGCTCAAAATAACATTTATTTATTTTAATGAAATTAAAATCAAGCCATAAATGAATTTTAATTTTTTGCTAGAATGGTTATTTATTTGTGAGCTTACTGTCAAAGCTTAAAATAAACATTCAATAGACTTTTATAACATAATAAACATTAACTAATTATTGAGATATGTATTTGGAGCTCTATGCACTTTATTTGATCCATATTAAATAATTCCATAACTGCTTTGTCAAAAGGTAGGTAAATATGTTTTTTAAGTTGTGTTTCTGCTAAATTGAGCTTGTTATAATTCCAAACTATCAAAAACACTTGCTTATCATATTATAACAGCCCAATCACATATTTGTTTATATCAAAATCAAATAATAAACCTTTAGGTTTATGGGATTAACAGTCTCTTCCATTTAAATAATGATAAATCTATCTTGGTAGAAATGCTAATGAATGTGTAAACTAACCTTGCATCATACTTGTGAATGCAGGGGTGACCTATCAGAGGATGATGGGTCGAGTCTCTAAAGATACAAAGATGACTTGTTGGTGAATAGAAAGTCACCCAAGTAGCCCAATGAGAATCTAAATGAGACATTTTCCCCTTGTAAAGGTATGACAATTGTCTCAATCCTCTAAACCTTATTTTTTGTGTAGGTTTGGTGAAATAAATCCCATAGAGAATCCCTCACCACCACTAGCATTACTTTCCTGAAATTGTTTATAATCCTCCTAAAATATATGAAATGCATGTAATTTCTTTATAAGTCACTTACAAACATAATAACTATGCATGATCTAATACACATATAAGCTTTCCTTGATTGCTTATCAACCCACTCATGACCCTACTAAAGCTAGTTGGTACGATTATACAACTCCATGACAGTGGGCTCTCTACCTAACACTTCCTTCTTCAGAAGAATACATTAAGTTATTACAAGAATTGAAAACAATTAAAATATATATGTTTATACCATATGTCACTTATGCTTAGTATGTGGAACTAACTCAACAATATAGAGGGTGCTACCCACGTCTCCCAATAATAGAAGCTTTATTTTTTCTTATTTTGCTACCTCCTTTTGATATATGATAGGATGGCCAAAGCTTTTCAAGCTATGCCCCCCCCCATACATGTCTCAAGCTATTGAATTTAAATCCATTAAAAATACTATGTTCAGTGAATGGATTTAAGATTAAATATGGTAAGAAAATGAATGTTATAGATAATAAACACTTCATGAAGATGTGGACATCATCACAATTTATGCTAAACAATTTTTTAAATACTATGTCTATACATTATGATAAGTTTGAAGCATACCCATCTAGCGTTTTCAAGCTTTATAGCTCATTTCTATTCTAAAGTGCTTTTGACTTCAAAAGTTTATCATTTCCACCATCATTTAGTTCAAGATTTTTTTCTTCTTCAATTCCATTCTTTCCTTCAAGGTATCATTTGATTTTTCTTTCACATCCATCACATTATAAAATATGTCATCAAAAAATTTCTCAATATGTATAGCATCTGAGTTATACCTCATTAAGTTTTTTTTTTTTTTTTCCAATATGTTAGTTTCTAATAAATAATCTACTTTATTAAGTTATATATAACTCCAAAACCCAGCACTCTATACTCTACTAGTATAATAGGATCAATAATTGCAGTTATGAAGACAACTCTTTCCAATATATGATCACTAGTTAATCTTGTTAAAGAATGTAATTCCTTAACATTATTTTTTTTATAAAAGAACCCTTATTTCTCCTAAATGGACAGTTAAAAAGTATGGACATATGGTGAAAATTGATCCACATATTCTTACTTCTATGTTTAAAGTAAATTTTATGCCATATGGGCAAGCTAACTTCCATGAAGTACTCCAACCTGATAACATACCATGTGCTATCATAGATTGACCACAATAAGATTTCATTCATTAGAAAGTTAACCATTGTTGAAATATCATATGTTATCACACCTTTTAACAAGAGAAATATCAAGTTATCCATAAATGGTTGTATGAACATTTTTTTTTCTTGAGGATTATGTGACCCGGTGTTAAGAAAATCATGTTCATTTTCATCATCATAAATTCCATTAAAAATATAAATTTTAGTTGATGTTGTGTAGGAATGTCTCAGGAAAATATTAAATTTGTAAAGTTAAGAACTAGAGCTGGAGTGCCCCAAACATCAACATTGTAGCTTCTTTAATGCCTAGGACCAGAATCTGACGTTGCATTGCCAGAGACTCATTAAAAAATGTATTTAATTCATAGCCATGGTGTAACAAATGTGCCACAATGCTATGAGCACTTGAATACTACCAGAGGAAATTACAGTGCATATTCTCAAGAAAAATTATAAATATGTCAATGCTGAAGCCCCAACATCTTGAGTGTCACAGCATCGGATGACGAATCAAGCACTGTAGTGCCCATATTTTTTTAGCACCATCCAAGAGAAGTTATGAAAGGAAGCACCACATAAGATTAGCCAAGCATCACACTAGGTTAGCCAACCATTATGCTAGGTAAGCCTAATACCACAATCTATCTATTTTAGCAACACTAAGGCATTAATTCATATTATAACACCACAAAGCCACACCCTCGAGTGCCAAAATGCCTAAGTCTATTTTGGAAAATATAAATAGTTTTTTGTGTTTTTCTTTGGATAATCTTTATATTGTACTATGAGAGAGATAAGGGAATAATGAGATATAGCTAGTGAAGTGGATGGTCATCATTATAATGAGAAATATAATAATTATGAGTGGAAGGAAGTGTGGAGAGCAAAGGTGTTAGGAGGGGTTCACTTCAAGAATAGTCCATCTACATGTTCTATTTAGGAATCTTCAGATCGGGTGATCTTTTCAATTTAAACATTTTCTCGAGCAAGGAATGAAAAGTGTTTTGCTCCAAATTATTTCTATGGCTGGCTAAAAATCCTTATTTTATGTTAATGATGTTAATAATATGCAAATATCCTAATGTAGACTCTTGTACCGTGCTACATAATCTCATATAATGATACGACTTTCAAGAGTGCCAAAATCTAAAAGTTTGTTGATCAACATAAAATTGATTGGTGATATTCATCATTATATAACCCAAGAAAAAATGGCTTGTTGGAGGCCTTAAATAAGACATTGATAAAGCTGTTGAAGATAATCATTACCAAGAACAAAAGAGAATGACATATGAAGATAACAGAAGCACTGCGGGCATATCATACAACTTACAAAATATCAACTAAAGTCACTCCATATTTACTATTGTTCAGGGTTGAAGTAGTGCTACTACTAGAGATCAAACTACCATCACTATGGGTATCCATCCAACATTATCTCATACAAGAGCAAAATGATGGCCTAAGAATGGAAGACCTTAATGCACTTAATGAGATTAGACTGCAAACTCAACAAAAATATGAAAATCTATAGAGCAAGCATGCCAAAATCATTTGATTGGATGATGCATCCTCAGGGCATTTTAAAAAGTGGAATTGGTCATGGTGCAAAGAAGGCCAATCATCCCACACCAAAAAATCGATGATAAATTCGTATCCAATTGGGAATGCCCTTTGTCTTCGAGAAGGTGTACCAAGGAAGAGTCTATCAACTTTTTGAGTTGTATGGTCAAAGAACGGTTAGAGGCCTATGTTGTCGATCAATGGTCGACACTTAAAGAAGTATCATGCATAAAATTGCATAAGAAAATATTATGTTTAATGTACTGTGTATTCTATAAATGTTTATTAACAAATATATACTTTGCATTTTGAAATTATCTTATAGTACAAGAATGAATTTCATAAAGCCCAAAATAATTCCCCATATGAATGAGGGCATTTTAAATATTTATCCGACTCGACATCGTGCCTTATGGTAAAATCCCCAAATAAATATTTAAAACCTCAAAATACAATCCTATGAAAAACCTCCCTATAAGACAGAGGACATTATAAATATTTATTTGGGTTGACATCGTGCTATGCACCAAGATCACAAAATAAATATTTAAAATCTCAAAATTCTAAATTTATTCCATTTTAAAATCTCCCTACGAGACATAGGGAATTTGTAATTTTTATTTTTATTAACATCGTGATACGTACTAATATCCCCAAATAAATATTTAAAATCATTAACACAAATATTCCTTCTTATAGAAGGGTGCAAAAATTTTCTCTAGCAATGTAAATGTAGGTGATTTTTAGAGATTTCAGGACACTACCTTCTCTAGTATACAAAGATTTTAAAAGTCAAAAAAGAGACTTTTATAACTACACACTCTAGCAAGTCAAGTTGGAATAGCTTAAAGTCTTTCAACAGCCTGAAGCTTATGCTTTGAATGAGTATAAGTGGTTGAATTCTACATGTCCAAATATGGTCGGATCACTGGCAGCTCCATCTACTTAACATGCCATAAGAAAGGCCATGGTAGTGAACCCCCACTTCTTCAACCTATTAGTAGGGACTGTAGGAAGTACGAAGGCTTATTTGACTCAATAAGTTTAAGTGATTATAGTCTACTAAATTCTTCACATTAATAAGAAAATCAAAGTTCTTATGGAAAGGAAGAGTCGTGAGCAACCACTGAATATGCGTAGGCTATAAATCTTCAACCAAAAATGAGGACTCTGATTCTACCAACTTTAGTAGATTCAGTATTGGGAAGAACATCTCCCATATCTCCAGTCTAAAGCCTAAATGGGTGTAAAAGATTGGATCTAACAAGCATAAATATGGTCGGATCATTGGTAGCTCTATCTATTCAACATGGTATAAGAAAGGCCATATTTGAGGAACCTCCATTTCAGCAACCAGAGAACGAATGGCTATCAAATCTTACTTCACCTAATTTGATGAAGTCAAGTGACTCAAATTGAAGTCTCCTTAACTAATTCAGGATTATGATACTACATACATTTGGAACTATTGACTAAATCTTAAACCTGCAAATCCTTTAACAAATTCATAAAGCATCAAGCAAGGATCGAAGGAATTTTTCTTCAATAAGTCCACCAAAGAACAAAGTAAAGGAACAAAGAAAATATCCTAAAGTTCTCATAAACCCTAAGGCTAAACTAAGAGGATTTTTTATTATCAACAAGTCGATTGTGCATAAAGGTTTGGATCAATGACTTCTTGCCATCAACCTATTACAAACCTAATAGGTTTAGATCACTTGCATTTACTCCTTTATCATGCTCACAAAAATAAGAAGCATAACCATAATCTCCTAATAAGCCAATGAAGGCAAATCAGGTAATACTTTACCAATGTCTACCACACAAATCATAGGTCCAAAGAAATCAAAGCCTCAAAACTCCAACTAAAGTTATGAAAAGAGTGCAACTGCTAACTCCAATGAGTATCTAAAGCTACGAGCACAATAACCACAGAAGTTACGAGAGCATAAAGAAAAGAACTCATCAACATGTGGATTTATAGAATTGCATCATTTTATTAATTCAAAAATAATATACAAGTTTTTAAATCACATCCATCAGCTAATAGAAAGAAAAGTACAATTTCCTTTGTAGAGGACTGAAATATGTCTCCTAAATTTACGCTTGAAGAGGAACTTGATAGCCTTGTTCTGCTCCTTCAAAAGACTAGTTATTCTGCACTTCTAGAACTTGCACAAAGTAACAAAAAAGTCAACTAAAAGAAAGAGAAAAGATAATGCAAATATATGTAAAGCTACAAAAAGAAAGGTGTACATGAACTAAGGTCTCCTATAATAACTCACGAACTAGTGTTCTTCTCCTCGTGAAACTTGTATAGGAGAATAAGGGTGCCAGGGAATATCTAAAGAAAGAGATAAAAGGAACTGCATAAACTCATATAAGCATACCTAAGCTAAAGACAACTATAGAAAGCCTAGGCAACAAAGTCCTGCAAACTGGTGGATCTCTAAAGCTCGAGCAAATTCTGAATGACACATGGAATTATATAATAAAAATATTATATACATATACAATTGCAATAATGATGATTATTAAGTATAGGAAAAAAGCTAAAAACTAAAATAATGGTGGTGTTAGAAGAAAATAAAGGAGTGACCATGCTATCTATAAGTGTAAGTTTATAAGATAATGCTCTAAGGAAATAAGTATGAAGCATTCTGTCACTCTCTTATGGATCTCTACTTAGCTAAATTCAACATGTAAATCAAATTATGAATTCAAAGTGCATTTGAATATCTATGAAGGTGCAAAGATAGACTCTTGGAGAACTAGAAAATGAAGATCTTAAAGGTAAATCAGTGTATAATAATGTGGTTTTATCTAGACACATACCATATTTGTTAGGGGTTTTTGTTGACCTCCCTCATCATAAAATTAACAAAAAGGGGAAATGAAAATATATGTTCAAATCCATCAAATCCTCTATGATATCTGCCCACAATCATATTGAATTATGGTATATTTGGCATCATTTGCTTCTCCTCATGGGATTCTTATTCAGAGTGCCTCAATCGAAACCTCCCATCGTTAATAAAATAAAGATGAAGCGAGGAATTTTTTCCTCTTCTTCTTGCTCATTCCATGCATGTAAATTCTTCGTCCTACTTCCACAAAACCTTGCACCTACTCATGGATAGAGACTCAACCTGCCTCTAGTTTAGCTTATGTTGCTCATGCAAGAACTTCCTTAACCCACGACTACAATTTACTTTCCATCTTTCTACCCACTCTTCCTCTTCCCTCGATCAAATTCCTATAGTCAAGCCAAACTCACAGTGACCTCCCCTCATTTTTTGCGCCCTTGTTCAAACCTCTAACAACCTCCTGCTGGCCTCTTTCTCTTGCTCAAACTGGAATCTCCACTCATAAATCACAAGCATATGTTGCCCCATTCCTCTACTCTAATTCAAACTGTAGCTCACCACCTCATCTTTTAAGTCGACTACTCTAACCTCCACTCGCCTTCCTCAAGATGAAGTCCTATCTCACGTCAAACCCGACTCTAAATTACACCTCCTTTGTTCGCCTCTTTCCCTCTACCCATTGTTGTATCTGATCCAATATAAGAAGCCAACCAAACTCCTCCAGCTACTAAGCCTAACTGAACACTCTAACCAAGCCCTCACCTGATCTCTCACTATAGGTAGCTTCCATCTCCCTCTCTCAAATTATTAATTATAACTAACTAATATTAGTTATAATTAATTACTCATTAATTACATATAATTAATATTAATTATAATTAAATATAGTTAATTATAATTGATATTAATTATAATTAGTTAATATTAATAATAATTAAATATAAGTAACTATAATTATTTATTATTTAATTATAATTTAATAGAGTTAGTTACAAATATTTATAATGAGTTATAATTAATTATATGTAATATATCATCATTAATTATAATTGACTATGGTTAATTATAGTTAATATTTTAGTTTATTATAGTTGATTACCATCTTGATATGCATGCTAACTCAACCGACATCCCTTCGCACATGTATAACTCCCTAAACTCAAAAATCTCATTCTTGGCATTTGTGTCGAGTTGGAGAACCTCATATACATGCTATCATAGCACGGTAGGAGAAAACCAGGTGCGACACATACGGTGAGGTTGGTAAATCTTATACACACTCTTGTAATATGGTGGGGATGACTCTAAGTACCTGTACACGCTCTTGTAACATGGCAGGGAAAGCCACTTATGTCTTCCAATATGTAGTTTTGAAGACCCTGCACACGCTCTCATAGTGTGATGGGATTAAAGATATACGACTTTGGTGTCTCCCTACACCTACCATACATGTTCTTGTAGCATGGAGGGATGGCCTAGTTTCCCATAATTTCCATTGAACAGGGGAGACACCAAAAGGCTACCAAAATTTGGATTGAAGATGCATATGACTTGGAAAAAAATAGGGGACCTAGACTTGAGCTTAAATATGAACAAAACTAAAATGATTAATAAAGACTTAAACCTAAGTAAAAATGAAGTTGAAATGAGCTTGAACTTGAACCTCATTTGACTTAAGTGAACCATGACTTGAATGATTTGAACAAAAGCAAAGTTTTGCAATTGGACTATAAAGGACTTGAACTCAAATGAGCAATAAGGATTTGAACTTTAAACTCAATTATTTACAATCATACAAATTAATTGAATATCAAAGTAGATAGATACATAATTATAATTAAGATGCAAGTGAACATAAGTAAAATTTATGAACATAGAAAATGCAATATAATGATCTATTCAATACTGCAATAAAGGATTTTCAACCTACATATAAGTAGCATGATGCTCATAGTGTTCATATTAGTGAGTCTACAAGTTCATGTAAAGAAACTCAGTGGCACTAATGAAAAAAGCTCCTAAATGAATATGGATGCTCTCAAAGGTGAAGAAGAACTTGTAATAAACAAGTATCCAACTACAAACTTGTAAGTCGATATGCCAAACATCTGTAAGCATAATTCATTCATAAAAAGATAATGAAACTCAGTGCAATTAGGCAACTCGAAATAATTGCAAAAGAACTACCAGGATATGTAGTGAATATGATGACTTTGAAAAGTAGCCAATAACTTGCAATACATAGAGAATGGGTCACCTAAGAATGGAAATAACACACATACAATAAATACAATGGCTTACCAATGTTCCTAAATAAGGAATACATTGTATTTCTAAGTGACGTTTGAGGAGTTAAAATGAATGGAATCATACTCCATCAATTAATATCAATCCACTCATGGGTAAATACAACAATCCATTGCAAAGGATGACAATCAACATGAATGAAGGAGCTTACAAATGAACATAAACTCATATATAAGAAACAACATTTCCTACGGGTGTATACGAGGAACCACTAGTGAATATGCATGGGGTGGCAAGGAATCCATGTCAACATTTTCAAGCATGCAAGGGATTCAACATACGATAAGCGGTTGATGAAAGGTGTATTCGAAAAGTCAAAGCAAATACAATTCCAATGCAATTATCATCACTTGATTTTGATGTGTGGAATTTACAAGAGCCATGCAAGATGATGTGGAAGTCCCTACAACTGACATCAACTGTCTTAAAAATTACATAGAAATCCTTATAAATGCTGGAAAATATGCAAGTGAGTGTAGAAGCACATCAATCAAACATATCATTCTCCTACAAGCGGAAGTGTTCAATGATACTATAAGAGACCAGTTCCATATTCAACATGTTAGTTGTAACAACAAAGATTTGATGAAGAGTGAAAACGACTATGTGATACATTTGGATGCATTTAATTATCAATCCAAAGTGGTGACCCTTGATTTCGATGTATAGGACATCCATAAGAATGTAGTCATCCATGGTTGAGATTATTGATTCTTTATTTAAGCCAACAATAGAAAATAATGATGATGGCATAATTAGCGAGTTGCTTATTAATTTCAATACAAGTTTTGGGAAGAGAAAGCCAGATCAAATCATCTTCAAAAATAGAGTGAGTCTTAGTTCAAGTAGGTTATGAATATTTAATTGGATAAGATTATTGAGGCTTGTACGTTTTTTGATGAATAGTGTTCATGCATCTAACATACCACCTACAGGCAAATATACATAAGGGTTATAACAAACATGAGTTACTATAAGCTATCGTAGAAGACCTGCCAAATATATACATAAATACTCATAAATACTTATATAATTATGCACCCACATGGGCCCCGATAAGAGTTTTATTGGTACAGACATGATGTTTAGGGATGCTACACGTGTTAGTAAATGAATTCAAGATCAAACCCAATCTTTTTATATGGGTCTGTAGAAGTCGACACGGTTCAAATTATCAAATAAATATACAATCACAAGTTCGATCGAGGTATCTATTTTATTCATTCATATTAGGCCTTTAAGGCCCCCAATGAAGAATATTCACAAACAAAGGTCTGAAGTCTTGCAGATCTGATCTAAGAACTGTGTTTATATTTGTATGATAACAAATATTATTATGTCTGACGCTACTTTTTATTATTTCAGTGATATTATGTTTTTTCTGTGTGTACTAATGTCTTAGGAATTATGTTCACCATTCACTTGCAATTCTGATCAGCTAAATACTAGGTCTACTATTTTCAATTTATTACATATTTTTTGCTTTCTTTAGTCATATAATGTATTTGGGTGGATATCTTTACTAAGCAATCTAGATACACACAAAAGGAGATAGAAATGTTTTATTGAGAGAGTATATTTTTTGAGTAATTCGTATTATATATTTTGTCTTCGTACTGTATGATACGTGTATCGTACTGTACGCTTTAATCTCATACCGTATGATCTATTATGCTCTGCAAAACCGTAGTCGCCAATGTGAAGGAAGATACTAATTCTGTGTTGATCATATAGTATGATTTAGATTGTACTGTACGACCTAATTAATATATTTCTTAATTAATCCTATGATAACATGCAATTAAATTGTGGAAAATTATTATAAATTAATTATACTATACAAACTGGTTCAAACTATATGATTACCATGTATAAAATTGGTCATCCCTCATATCATACAAAAGGAAATCCATGATTTTAAAACTGATCATATTGTATGACATCCATAATGCTAGACGATCACCCATGTATGAAGTTAGTCGTCCCAAGGATCTTTCCAAATGAACAGAAGGATTTTGTGCATATCGTACTGGTTGATTTCAGATTGTACTGTAAGATGTATTTTAAAATCTGAACAGTTCGTCTAAATGATCTTGCTGGATGATTTTAAATTGAACTGATCGTATTGTACGATACGTCTATCATACTATACGAACAATAGATGGATGACTTAGAATTTTGGATTTTTTTAAGCTCTCTATTTAAGGATCTCAAACACTCTTGTTAGATTTCTTTTGCTGCTTCTTCTTCTTCTTGAGAGAGAGCTTAAGGCAGAGAAGAAGGAGAGCTTGGTGAGAGAAGAGAGGGAGATTTTGTGAGGGAGAAGTTGTGATGAGATTCACGGGGTTTCTCCAAGCAAGGATCTCGCCTAGTACCAACAAGTGTCTACCTAGCTAGTCCTCCCTAGGAGATGAGTGGTGAGTTGTAAAATCTTGAACGAGCCTAGGTTATTTATGTTGAACAAAACTCCATTATGCGCTTGGCTCCATGACTAATTGAAAACACTTATACCATAAACCATTGACTATATATTGAATACCTAAAAAGGCATATGTGAGAATACATTAAGTCCCCTGGTTCACTTGGCCTTTTGGAGAGCAAGGGATGAAAGGGAGAAGTGAATTAATTACAAGCATTAAATAGGGCTTCCAAACTATGAGAGGAGAGTAAATACAACATTACTAATCTATTTTATAGTAGCATTGATAGCCTAATAGATTCCTCCATAATAATGGTGATGTGGGGCCACTCATGACCTGCCATTATAAGAAGCAATTTTGCATTGAAATCATTTTTTTCTTTTTAAAATTTGAATAAATTTATTGAGACATGCTTGTGTGATAAAATTGGACCCTATCAAGTTAGCCTTATCAAGTGTAAAATAAATAAAGAAGGTGCATTTTCAGCTTGGAAAAGATGAAAAATAGAAAGAAGGTTTACCAACCCACCACCAAGTAAAGACACTAAAGCATGTGTCAAAACTATGCTAGAGTCTAATGAACGCATTGCCACTCTACCTACAAAGGAGTGAAAATTTAGCCTTGGGTGACAAAAATAGTTATAGCCTTGCCTACTAAAGTATTAAGATTCACTAAATATATCATTATAAGTGGAAACATGGAGATTCCTAGGAGAGTGAACCTCTCCTTGAATTTTGAATATGTGCCATTTAACTTAAGGATACCAAGTGGAGTAACCTTACTATGCCCAACGAAGGTGACACATAATGATGAGGTAACCTATACTGAGCTCTTGGCAACCTTACATAGAGTTAACACAAGCATCTACAAAAATTGAAGGTTAAAAGAAAAATTATCTTAGGTATTTAATGTTAACACCATTGCTACAGTAATTAGAACACTTGTTATTTTATACAAATAGAAAAGTCAGAACTATCGTCAAACTTTCAATATTTAAAATAAAGATAATCATCTTAGGTATTTAATGCTCTTCTTAAGTTTATTTTCTTCTAGAGATTTCATCATCATTTTGCAATGGCTTTATGATATGAGTTCTAGTTTCCTATAGGTGCAAGCCCCTATAGTTAATTACCCCTCTTAATAGTGAGACAGAACTTTTAATTAAGGCTAGTCATTGATCATATACATAGAAAATACATGTATTTGGCATATAGTAGCAGTTTGGGTTTCGATATTGGAAGTTTGAAATTTTTATATTTTAAAATGAAAATTTTCACCATCTCGCAGTTAAAGAAGATGGTAGTGGAATGAATGATGGACCCAATCAAGATTCCATGGTTTTGTCATCCTGAACCATTGTGGTCCCTATTCTACTTAGTTAGAGGAGGTAGTCGACCCAACCTAACATAAGGATTCTTGTCGGCAGCCATGGGTTGCTTCGTCTAAGGGTATCTTATAGACCTGGGATGGGTATTTGAATAAGATGATAGATTTGAATTCACCTTAGCTAACATAGGGCTTTATGCCCTATCAATTATATTCCATTGATTTATATCTCAATGATTTAGTACCATCGGAGAGCATTTAAGCTCTGGCCATGGCCAAGATTTAGTGGTATCATTTCGTAGTAAAACCACTTGGTTTAGAGGGCCCCGATCATAACCGTTAACCTGTGGTGCCATTTTGCAGCAAAACTTTTGGTTAGAGGACACATGCCACATCCTTACTGGTAGGACATGATTTGAGAATGTATCCTAGTGATATTTTTGACCAGACACTATCACCTTGTGAACTGAAATGTATTTTCATATTTGTCCACCTAGGAAAATTATTGCGTAGGGTGGATGATTTTTTCTTTAAATGTTTAGAGGTTGAGTTTCAATTTTAGAAAATTTTATTTTGGTAGTTTATGGAGTTTTGGATTTCATGAGTATTTGGGCATTTCAAATATATGGAATTAACCCCATCAGTTGATATTTTCTACCCGACCATTATCGGGCTACTTGGGGTCATTACATTTTATTTGTTGAACCATATCAACTCTATCACGAGGATCAAGTTTTGTATGCTTCGTGAAGTTCGTGAGGGGTGTTAAAAGCTAAAGAACTAGTCTCGAGGCTAAAAGGAAATAGCACACCAGATTTATAGTGGTTAGGTCAAATCTGACCTACGTCCACTTCGTGGAAACATCATTTCCAGGTATTGCACTAATCATTTAGTATCTCTCCTTTTGCCCCCACAATAAGGCAGAAAAGCCTTACAGACATTATTTCACCTTCCCAATGTGGTAGAGAACCATGACTCTTTTACAGGCAGAGAACCTCAACACTATTTTTACCCTCATGGTGATGGTTAAAGAACCACAACTCTATTTTCACCCTCCTTGTGACAGTCAGAGAACCAAGATCTTTACTGAAGAACTTCTTCTTTGGAGCCACATAGATTTCAATGTCAAAGATGTTCATCATAACCCTCTTTGGAGTATCATCAATAGTACTTACCACCTCGGATACAAGAAAGCGCCTACTCAAAAAAGTTCTCATTATACCCTATCACCACGAATGGATCACAAAGCTTACCTTCCTTGTAACTCAAGTGAACTTGCCTATAAACCTAGAGCTCCAGCACAATTTTTTAATGACTTAAAATCACTCGTCACCCACAAACCTCTTAGTTGAAGACTATGAAATTACTAGATGCCAATTGAAATTACTAGATGCGCCAAGAGGGGGGTGAATTGGATGATTTAAAACTTCTTTAATGAAAAGAAATATCTTTTTATGACTTTATGCGGAAGCGAATATCATTCACAATAAAAAGATAGATAATCAATTTCATCCACGCAATTAATCACAATGAAAATAAATGCGGAAATAAAGTGCAGAAAAATAAAGGAAAGAACACACCAATTTATAGTGGTTCGGTCAAACCATGACCTACGTCCACTCCCCGGAGGCACCCTCCGAGTATTACACTAAACCTTTAGTGATTCTCCTTTAGCCCCCACAGCTAGGCGGAGAAGCCCTTACACAATCACTTCCACCTTCTCCGGTGCGGCGGAGGAGCCGGGTCCTTTGACACCAATGAGATCTTCTTCTTCCCAAAACTTCCTTCAAGACGAACCTTGAATCCGATGGTACTGAGGTGCAAGCTCGCCGGAGCAACCGTGTGATCTCCTTCACACTCCCTTGAAACCCCCTCCAAGGATCTTCTCCCTCTCTCAAACTTCACCCTTTCCTCTCTCCCTTTCAAGTCCTCTCTTCAAATTTTCTCCAAAAGAATGAAGACACAATGGCTGCCAAAGACTCTTACAAAGTCTTATGAGAGTGCTTAAATAGAGGGCTCAAAAAACCCTAAAAATACTCAATTCAGCGTCAAATATCGTACCGTACGATCTCAAGATCGTCCAGTACGATGTGCAGAAATTGACCTGTTAGTACTGTACGATCCAGTTAGTACAGTACGATCCAGTTCGTACAGTACGATCCAGTTCGTACAGTACGATCCAAATGACAAATTTCAGCCGTTTTGATTGCATAATCTCAGGATTAACTTAGGCAATATTTCAAACATCGTACAGTACGATTATGATCGTACAGTACGATTATACAACTGTTCAAATTCAAATTTTTGCCTAATTTAATGGACGGCGGTCTTTCTAATTATAACAGATCGTATAGTACGATGTGGTGATCGTACAGTACGATTAGTTATATTCAAAATTAATTTTTTTTAGGAAAAATAAATATTTTAATTTATTTCTGTTACACCAGATCGTACAGTACGAAATAAATTCGTACAGTACGATGAACAGAAAAGTTAAAATATTTATAATCATTTTTTGCTCCCTCTGTGTGTGTGCATGATCAACAAACTATCATACATCATTATAAGACTTGACTCAATAAATAAAAATTACAGACTCATTTAATACGACCAATTCTACGCAATCTTGAGCCTTGAATCTTCACAGAACGGTGCATGATGTACCTGAAATATTAGTTAACATAGAAAGAAATATGCACTGCAAATACAAGGAGAAATAAAAGAATAATAAATATTATTTGTTATCATCAAAATCATAAACTCGGAAGCCCGAGTTGCAACAGACTAAGTAATAAACTCACTTACATCTACTCGCTCGTACGAACTTTTATTCTATCCAGTGAACGTATGCAGAGGAAGGTTTGGTTTTAGGCAAAAAAACGCCTATACTAAGTTTTTCGCGCATGTACCGAGTTTTTTCAAAAAACTCGGTACAGACGCTTTTTTGTCTAAAACCGAACATTCCTCTGCGTACGTTCACTGGATATAATAAAAGTTCCGCTCGTACACACTTTGCACTGTTGAACTCACCCCGAGGCAATCGACCGTCAAAAAAAAGAATGTAGGAACCGGGCTGTTGAACGATGAATCATAAAATATGTAACTTAAATTTATAGCATTTATCTCTTTTCAAGGACTGTCCTATTTTTCTATGAGGATTTATCTTTTCTCGTCCTGTTGTTTCTTTCCATGCTCGTCTTATTTTGTGTGAATAATGTAAAACAACTCATATAATTATTACACATCAACTTGGTTTCGCGCCTCGAATTCAAGAATATACCCTCACGATTACTTCCCTTTCGTCAATTGAAAGACAAAGCAAAGAGTTGAGAACCAAAGCTTGTGACGTTTGCTTTCACCTTTATTTCTATCCCTCAAACTTATATAAGAAGCCAGAGCTCGCATCAGCTACAATTCCATATCTCTTCTTATTCTTGCTCTTCCCTTCTCTTAGAAGAAAGGGGGAAGCAAATGGCCGGCGAGGAGATGCAGGAACCGGGCCTTTCTCGGCCGAAGAAGGGCTTATGTCTCCTTCTTATGTTCTTCGCATTGATTCTTGTAACGTCATTCGCCTACTTTCTCCTGTTTCCGAACTCCTCTGATACCAACGTCACCTCCTGTCCTGCTTTCTTCAATATTGTTCCGGCAATCAGTGGAAGGGCTCAGAGAGGTATGTATTTTCTTTTTAAATAAAGGTTCTTGGTGTGGATTTTGATGGTTTGAAGGCTTTCAGCCTTTAAGGCTTTTAAAAGGATTTTCTAGTTCTTTTATGTCGTTTGAGAATCTTCGATTCCTTTTTGTTGGAAAGCCATTAAATTATCAAGTAATGAATCTGTCGTGGCCCATGCGTATTAATAGTTTCGGTATTATATATTTTCCCCAAGAAATTGAAAAAGGTATAAATGAAGTTGGGTATTAAAATATTATTTGCTGTATCTTAGTTCATGAAATTTGTGGATTTCTCATTGAATTTTGAGGGGAAACTTTTGATGGTCGTTCGTAATGACAGAACCACAATGTATATAAATTTTGCAACCTCAAAATTTTTAGCTTAGTGAGATAACAAAATCTACTACAACTCAAATTGAAGTTTCATTCGAGATGGGCCAACAGAAAATAAATCCATATTTGTGGCTACTTGAAATCAATTCTAAGTTAATTCAGAATTATTGATGCATAACATTCATGCCATTATATCCACTTCATTCAGCTCAAAATGAGCAACACAATATATATTAAATTTATTTCGTTTGAAACATGTTTGGGTCAACCCGTCTTGTTTTAAAATTTAGTCAAAATATTATTCAAGACAAAATATTGATTATTAAAAAACTCGATTTAATAAGTCTGATCCTAATCGACTCAAAATTTTAAAAAATTTCCCTTTTAAAAATTATTTTTAAAATTTATTTAATATTACATCCCCTAAATAAGAATTGTTTAAAATTCAAATAAAAATTTTTATGTTTATTTATATACAAAATACACATATGAAAGAATTTATTTTAAGCTATTATTTGTAATTTATCATTATTATTATTCTCTATTATTAGTAATATTTCTCATATGATTTAAATATTTTTAGGTTTTATATTTAAATAAAAATAATGAAGTGTTAGATATATAAATAGCTAAGAATACTATTAGAAAAAGAATTATAATATAATAAATAACAAGTGGAAAGGGTGACTTCAGCTTCAAATTTTTTGGATTGTTTTACTAAAACATAGGATGTGATTATAAGATAGGAATTAAGGAGCTAGTTTTTTAGGTTGTATTCCTGTTTTGTTAGTTTTTCAAGGCCTGAAGACTGCATCAAACTTCGGATGTTATTTTTATGCAAAGCTTATTTTCTGTTTTTTTTTATGCTTTAGGTGTCCAATGGAGGCGTTATTTTTTGAGATGTAGAAGTAGTATGCTATCTATTTGAGAGAAAGTATATGCTTAAATTGTAACAGAAAGTTAATGTAACATTATAGGCTTTTTCTGCTAATTCCGATCACTGAATTAATTTGCTGGGTCCCAACTGGATATTGACTTGTTTTTGCTTATATTTTTAAGCCATTATTCTACTTCAAGAACGGATTTAGTGCCGTTATTAGTAAATATATATTAATAAATTACTCCTATTTCTTGCTTCCAATAATAAAAATTCAATTTGCAACCCTCCAAATTATAAATTAATTATTGTGCCCTCGTTGAGAAAAATTCTATCTTTTCCATTAATTCTACATATTTTGCATTGAACAATAAACTTCTCAATATCTGGGTTTTGGATGAAACTAATTGAACTCTTTCACTCCCTAGCTTCTATGACTTGATATTGGACTGAAAATTTATAAATAATTAAACTGGTTTGATATTGGCCTTAATTGTTTGAACGAGCACTTGGAATTCTAGAATGTCAGTTCTTTATCATATATGCATTTGAAAAACTTGCAAAGTTCCTCTCGGAGGCACAATGATTACATAAATATTTAAATAAGTTCGTATGATGCGTCGGTTAATTGTAGATTTTAGTTTTAATGCATGAATGAATGGAAATTTTTATTTTCATATCTTTAATTTTTTTTTTCCTTCTGATTTTCAGGTGTATCAGTAGAACCAAAAAATTCCTCATATATTCAACTTCCGAGGATGTCATTGAATGATAGACATAAATATTTACTGAAAGGTAATTGATGTTTAAATTTTTTTTTTTTAAATAAGGACGTAATTCAAACAGATTTATTCACTAATAATTATGAATGCACTGTTCTCGTGGATGTTTAAATGTTTAATATTTGCTTGAGCTTATCAGTCTCTAGAAGTAAAGAGAAAAGCAATTTTTTGGCAATAGGAGAAAAGCAATTTTAAAAGTATCATTAGCTTCTATTATCTTGTTCTCCAAAATGGATGTAATGCATTCAAATTCCATCCTTTTTTATCTTCCTTATATGCCTTGAAATTCTTTGCAGAAAGCTATTCACGTAGTTTTCATATGAAGCTAGTTGTGTCTTTCAGTATTAAGGATAAGGACAATTGAAGTTGCAAATTTCATTGCAAAAGCGATTTCTCCATATTAATAGTTATAGTCATACAAGATATAGATATTGTAGGTTTCCTATTCCCTTTAATCATCTTTGATGTGAAGCTAGTGTAATAAACTTAGGCTATCAATGCAAAATTGTTACCAAAGTCTTTGCAAAATTTAAGAAGTTAGCTGCTTTACCTTTAGTTTAGCATACAACACACTGTCAGCATTGTTTTGGGTCTGTTTGTGTGTTTCAGTGTTTGGTTTTGGGCTAATGGTTGGATACATGTATGCTCGCAATACAGGACAATGTGATCTTTTTTCTGGACAATGGATAAACGATCCTTCAGGACCTGCTTACACGAACGCTAGCTGCAATTTCATCCAACCACCTCAAAATTGCATGAAAAATGGTCGGCCAGATACAAATTATCTTTACTGGAGATGGAAACCTTATGATTGTGAGTTGCCACCTTTTGATCCATTTAAATTTATGGATGCCATGAAAGATAAATCGATGGCCTTCATTGGGGATTCAATTTTTCGAAACCAAATTCAGTCATTGCTTTGCCTTCTCGCCAAGGTTCATATCTAGATATCTTTTGAAATTTATCATTTCATCATAGATTATTTCATTTTTATCATTCTTGATGTAATCTGCCACTTGCTTTCCTACTTATTTTTTTCAACAATTTCATGTTAGTGATATCATGGTGATGTCCAATCATATATCATTCTTTCTTATTTAGTGAACTGAACTAATTAATCTTCTTAGTAGTATTTCTAATTTTGTTGTGCTTCAAAAAAAAACATATGTAATTAAAGTTACCAGTTTCCCAATTTTCATGAACTGTAACATATTTTCCCTTACGTTAATGATCTCTTTTGTCCACTACTTTTGGTTGACAACATTGAAATTGCTTTGCTATCTGCGATGATAAGTTAATCTAAGGTAACCCATTTCAATGTTAAGTTGGAATAAAAATTAGCTTGATTGGATTGGATTTTTCGTATTATTTTCCATGCTCTTAATATTATTTTTCTCCTAAAAATATCATGCTAACTGTTATGGTGTCAATATTATTATGTTCAAAATAGCTTTGAACAAAACACAAAGGCAAAAAGTCAAAAAAAAAAAAAAACGACCAAAGCACACAAACTTTATGTTGTATGTTGATATCTGCCTACTTCTACTATCACATAAAGTTTAAATAATCTACTAAGTTTCAAAATATTACATATTATTTGGAGAAAAGGATAAAGACATCCCTTGTTTATATCAATGGCTAAGATAGAATGGAGCCACCTGCTATGAAGATTTTGACTAAACGTGGAAAAGAAAATGTTGTTAAGTTATTGTCTCTAACTTTCTCTGCTATAAGAGTTCAAACGAGAGCTTGTCTCTTATATTGTCAAATGTTTTTTTCTTGTTAGAATCCAAAATAAAATCACATCTTCCTTTTTGAATTACTCTGGAGGCTTCCTCCTACAAGAACCTAAAAAATTTCTCTCATTCTCTATAACATATCATCCCATACCCCTTGACTCTCTCGTATCTTTTTCTTATTGTTGTAGGGTACCAAATATATCCCTGTAAGTTTTTTTTATAGTGTTAACAAGGTATGAGTTTGAAAACATAAAATTACTTACATGATCTCATGAAAATTTTCAAAATCTCTTAAGGTTAATAAAATATCTTTCAATTATGAGCTCCACAAAATTTTCACCCAGCATTGCTGAGAGAGTTTACGTGCTATTGGTTTAAAATTTCAAAAGAAATATTAGATTGAAGTTAAGAAACTATACAAAGCTCTAGTTCTTAGTTTCACTCAAGTACAAGCCCATATGTGTATTTACCCTTCACATGATGAATGTAAACTTTTGATTAAGGCTTGTCATTAGAAGTTAAGTGCTTAGTGTATCGTAGAATAAATTTGATTTATAACTAAGAAATTTATCATCTTAAACTTAATGTTAATGTTAGAGAAATAATTGAAAACTTGATCAAGATCTCATTGTTCCATTATTCAGAGTTGTCATGAACCCTGATATACTTAGTCAGGGGAGATAAAAATATAATTTGATGGAAGGATTCTTATTGATAATCATGGGTTAGTTTGTTTAAGATAGTCTTGTATACTTGGAGTGGGTGTTTATACAGGGGGCAATTTTAAATTGATCATAGCTAATAGAGGAGTTTATACCTATCAAGGGTATCCTATGATTAATTACTCAACAGTCTTTTGGTTATTTGAAACTTACAAGATTTAAATGTAACTATTATTTAATAGTGCCCTTTTTGTGGAAAAATTGTCCAGTCAGAGATCCCTAATCATAATTATTTAACTGTGGTGTCATTTTATGGCTAAATTATCGTTCATAGGCATTGAAGGCCTATTGTGAACATAAAATCAAATTTCTTCACTAATTTTACAAAACTATACTTTCATTCATAACAATATGATTTAAAGGTGATTTTTAAAAAGTATTGTATGGATATCTTTCATGAGTCAAGGCTTGTCAGCTCTAGTCTTGTAAGAAGGAGGATCGAATTTGAAATGTAGGACTTACGACTAATCTGTGCTAAGCACATACTTATCTATTAGTGATTTATCTTGAAAAAAAGAGATTTGTTAATTTCTAAAATTATTGTAAACTTTTTAGAGTGATTGCATGCTTCTCAAGGTGATGAAATTATTATTCATATTTTTTTTATCCACTCACAATTCTCAAATATTTAAGTGTTTATCATATTCATCGAAGCATATGCAAACAAGTTTGATCTAAAAAACAAGTGTATACACATGAAAAAGTGATTGTAGGTTTTACATAGAATTACACGCACTTTGTAGTTAGAAGGGTTTAGGTTTATATTCATATTTAACCCGCCCTACTTTCTGATGTTCATATTTGAATTTTAACATGTTTATTATAACACACGGGGTTAAGATTGATCTTAAGGAGTTGATATATTGTACACATTCTTTAATGCATTTGCAAAGTGCATCTGCACATTTTATGATACATTAGTATTGTACACTTCAATAGTTTTTAGTATACTTACATTTACATGAAGCACATTCATACTTATACGATTTTCAGTGTCTTTACATAATATTCTAACATAATAATCAATATATTTGCATCTCTTTCTATTCATTTCACAGTGGATTTACACATTTTGCAGTACATTTACAATATTAACTTGGAGAATATGTTGGCAAAATTGCTATAATTGATTTGTCCCATCATACATGCATTGTTGAAATAGCCATGCAACCAGTAACATGTAGAAGTACATTGCTTTCTCTCATTTAGATAGTCTTTATTCATGAGGTGAACAATTCATTCATAAGGTGTGTATTAGTTGCTTAATATCTGCATTGTTTAGGCAATTGTACAATCTTTGATGTGTAAGAGTTTGGATTATTATATTTTGTTTGAAAGCTATTCATGTGGATGCAATTGCTAGTGGTGTGTGGGAGTTTAATGTGGTAGTTTTTGGCATGAAAGTTTTTCTATAGAATGTGCACATAACTTTTCATGTTAGATTCATTGTTACTCTTATTTTGTCCACTTGTGTGCATCTTACGCTTTCTATTGTGAGTGTCTTGAGTTAGAATCTCTCATGTGCTTCCATACTAACACGATTTATCTGTATGTGACTTGCATTTTACTTGGGTGGGCCTATAGGGAGTTTCACTTCTATCTATAAGTAGGAGTTCATTATTATTCATTTTTTCTCAAGTTTAGCTCATCGAGCATATTTTTAAGAATTTTTACTTTTCAACACATTTTTTAATAGTATGAAGGGGGTTCTATGCTTGCAAACATGTTCTTAAAGTTCATTAAATGTCTTCTTGCTTATTATTGAGTTCTCAAATTCATCACTAGTTCCCAGTTAGTTATATTTGTTTTCAACTATTATCACACACTTTTAATTTTTTTTAATTTCCTTTTTTATTATTTGTAATTTGTACTCATTCATTTTATTCAAATTATCATTTTTTTGTGTGTATAGTCTAAAGTGTTTGTTTATTTTCTTCATTTTTTTAGTTTTAAACAAATTAGCTTTGCTATAAAATTTAGTTGTCTCCCAACATTTCCCTCGTGTAAGGGCATCATTTGTAGTGCTAAGCCTAGCTACCACACCAAGAAATGCACGATTGTTGCAGTTGTTAGACATTGTGATTGGGGATATCCCACTATAGAAAGATGTGTATGGGTCTTCGTGTGCATGTTCCAAGATTTACAATATTTCTCCATCAGGTCCGAACATCGTGTGCAAGTACTCTCTCCATGCTAATAAAGTGCATATCATGCTCCATCGCAAGCACACCACCTATGAGTTTCCCCTACCATGATAGGAAAAATGCGTACAGGTTTCACTCATAACACCAAATGTATCATAATCAGGATTTTGAGAAGTTTTAATGTTAAATATTTTATACCTATGTGCATGAGGCGATGATGATGAATGCACCATGAGTTAGCAAGGTGAAATCCGCAACTTTTTTCTTCCTTTATTTTAGTTCTTTTTTCTTCCTTTTTTTCTTTATTTCCCTTTTTTCTTTTTCTTTTTTATAGAGAGAAAGGGAGGGAAAAAGATAGATAAATAGAGGGAAATAGATAGAGAGAGAAAGACAGAAGAAATTAGAAAGAGAGATAAAGAGAGGGAGAAATAGAGAGACAATGAGAGGGAGAGAAAGCGGGGGAAAGAGAATAAGAGATAGTGAGCTGGAGAATATGAGTGATTCAGAAAGTCAGAGAGAGAAAAAAACAAGAATGTTGGGGAGAGATAAAAGAATGAGGGAGAAAGAGAATGAGAGAGGAGAAAAGGGGGGAAGAAGAGAGTAAGAGTGAGAAATAGAGGACAAGAGAGGAGATGAGGGAGAGAGAGATGGGGGGGAAGGGTGGAAGAAGAGAGAAAGAGAGAAAGGAAGAAGAGGGACGAAGAAGAGAGAAAGAGAGAACGAAAGGAAGAAAGAGAGAGGAAGTGCATGTAGACAGTGGCAATGATAGCTAGGAAATGCAAGGCATTTGAACCGCAAGAGCAAGTGTGGAAGAATGGAGGGAGAGACTAATTGTGGGAGAGTGGGGGCATGGGCCAAGTGAGGGTAGATTTAGGATTTGTACTAATAAAGTGGATGATAGGCTTGAACAACATTTGGAAATACTGAGAGGTCGTAGTCACTATGACAACTTCTTAACATGATCATTCACACTTCCTTGCTATGAGTTCGACCATTTATCTATAGGGATCTCATAGAATGGGAAACCACCATTAAGTTTAAATATAGGGAGTATAAATAACTATAAAGTGTCATTGACCAGGTGAGTTACAGGATGTGGGAAATCATGTACTCATCCGTTGTTCTTATCGAGCAAAGTGGATAGTCTAGACTATTGTATCATTGACAATAGTAGTCCAATTGTCTTAAATGGCCTCGAGACTATTCTGTTGCGTAGCTTTCTAGCCTTAAGTGCAGATATGTCCTATTAGCTTGATATATTTTATAGGCCCATAAGAAAACTTTTAAGAAGGCTGGAATCTATGAAGCCATACATCCCTCAATGTTCATCTTTGAGAGAATCCCTCCTTGGGTTGATTGAACAACTAAATTTTTAGGATCTATATAATTGAGAATATCTCTTTGGTCTTCGCACTTGAACTTATCCAGCTGAGTAATCATCTTTGGTCCTGATAGCTATTGATTAATCATTATGTTTAAAAAAAGATACTTAAATAGATTTTAATTCATACAAATATTAGATATAAGGATAAAGATAACACTTTGTTTGTCATTCTTTAGAGAGGATGCAGCCACATACCATGAATATGAGAGATAAACGTGGAGAATTGCTGCTACACTTTACTATTGTCATTTTACTATTACAAAAGTCTAATTGAACGTTTCTCTTTATTAAGGTTGAAGGCTTCTCCTCTTCCTATAACTAAATGTATCAAAATCTTTTCCTTAACAAGCCGAAGACCTCCTTCTAAACACCCAAAAACTCCATTTTCCTTCAATTCCTATTATGGAATATCAATACCCTCATTCAAAAACTTTATTTATAATAATAAAAAACCATGGGTTTAAGAAAATAGAATTATATGCATTATTCATTAAAAATTTATACAACCATTTAAAATCAATAAAAAATATCATAGTTACAAAAAAAGCATTGATCACATTTTTGCAATTGTCATTAAATTATTTGTAAAAAATAGAATATTTAAAATATATCTTTAAAGGATTTGATAACAGTAAAATTTTTTATATATATCCGTAACAAATAATACGTTATAATAGCTTGAACATCGCTACAAATTTCCTGTTTAGACATCAATGATAAATTTAAATTGGCTTAATCAACTTATATTTCTTGTTAGTTCATATTTCTGGGAATGCTAATTCAACATTTATAGCTTTATATGATTGTCTGATCACCAAAACAGAGCTCCAGAAAACTTGTAGCGTAAACTCAGATTCCGTAATATATGAATCAGCACTTTCAGATTCCATCGAAGTTAATGTCGCAGTAATGAGATAAACTGTGTGAAAAGACAGCTTCAGGGAATATTGGAAAGTAAACATTTAGATTCCAAATGATTAATACTCAATTAGAATAAAATTTAGTTTCTTTGAGCTTCTTGATGTCGGTAGCAGAAATTTTCTAAATGTAATCCTGAAAGCAATTTCTAGTAAAGGGAACTTATCGGCCTTTTTATGAACCTCAACTCATCTTCAAGAACCCAATTATTGCAGGCTCTTTATTTCCTTTTTTTTTTACAATCGTTTTCTACTATAATTTAGCCTTTCTAAGATTTCTAAACTGGTTGCTAGTGCATCCATAGAGACCTATGCCCATATTCAAATTTGATAAAATGGGTTCCATGGAAATGCCCGAAGCAATTCCTTGAGAAGAAATCTTAGCTAAATAAGAGTTAAGAGCAAAAGACAAGATAGGAGATAAATATTCAGTGGATAAACTATTCTTCTCCTCATTCCCTTTGGCAAAGATTTTCCTTCGTTTATCTATGTAATTTACGTAATTAGCCATGCTGGTGATGAAATTTTGATGAGATCTTCTCCTCCTGATATCGGTGTAGTCCTTTCTTAGATGAAAATCTAAAGCTTATTAGTGGTGATTGAAGGGCTGATACCCATCTTATTTCGCTCACAACGATATTTTTTTCATAAGGATGACCATTTATCTTGTAGTGTTATCTTGTAGTGTTTTCTAGTTATTTGTTCTTTTTCCTTGATAGCGGCTGGTTATGCTGCTACAACTTTGTGAATTATAAGTCACATAACTATAGAACGACTTAAAGGTAGAATGATCAAGCATCCTGACAATATTAATATAAGAAAATTTATACTAAGTAGGTATGTTTGGTTTGAAGGAAATGCAAATGTATTTTGCTTCGGAATTACATATTAGGTTTTTAGTTCCAATGAAATAAGTAATTGAATTTATCGAAAAAAGAAAAAAAAGGTAAAACGCATTTTCCATTGACAATTCCTTACACAACCCTCGAAAAATTGAGATCAAAATCTATTGTGCCATCATTCTGTTTCATATGTTTTGTACTTAGAAGAAATAAAAACTAAATTTCTCATAACCCAAAATATAAAAAAAAATTATTTTACTTAATTTCTCCTCGGCCACAAAAAGGTTGAGTTTAATTTCAACTAATTTTCTTTCCGTTTAGTTTCCTCTCTTTCAATTTATTTGAACTAAATAAGGTCTTAAAAGTATGACGCTTAATGACTTTTTCATCAAATCCTTCTAGGCATCTAGTGTTTGTTGATGTTGTAACAAGAGTTTCCATAATACACTATGCAAAAAAAATCATCATGATCAAGAAAGATACACCAGAAGCAGACAAAAAAAGAAAGATAACATGTAGCCACAAAGACTTTAAGGTTTATGCGGGTTGGCATCAACCAAACATTTATTTACTAGAAGGGAAACTAAATTTGATCCATTAACAAAACTACAGCCACAATCATTGTGCACAAATCAAGAGCAATTATCAAAACATGTTTAAATCACAAATCACCCAAACACCACGAAGAAGAACAAGAAACCCAAAAAATATTGTAATGCAAAGATTACCTGACACACAAGAAAACTTTATTCATGCATGCACCACTAAAGCTTCGTTTGGGATGGCTTTTTTATTGCTTCTTAAAGTAGCTCTCTTATACAAAAATTTTAATTTTTGTACTAGAAATTTGTTTTAAGAAGCAAGAAGAAAGCCGTCCCAAACGAAACCTAAGTCTCGTATATCTTCCAAGAACCTTATCAGTGAAGAGGGTACATAAGAAATGACGTAGATTTCCAAAATCAAGATGCTTCTCTATTTAATTGCATGCATAAATCTAGATGAACACCATTATATAGATAGAGAGTTGAATGCATCCCTATATACTGCTTGAAGTAAATCTGATTTATCCCAAAATTAGCAATAATCACCTCTGTAATCAATTGGAAATTTTGATGCCAAGGATCGAAGCGTGAGACCAATATTTATGATTTCCCAATAACAAAAGTTTGTGTGAATCCCATTTCTAGTGATTTTCCCAAATCTAAATTTATGCAAGGGTAAATTTTGAAAATTTTGTAAAAAATCATTAAGCAATAGAACGATGCTTTTGTCTCCTACTCTCCAAGATGAGTACTCTAAGCTTCCCTGAAGGGCTCAATATCTTGTAATGTCATTAGGTTTAAAGTTTTCCTAAGCTGGTCTTTATATATAACTAAAAGCCTCTTTGACTGCCAAAAAAAAGGCCTCTTTGCTAAATTTCATAAAAGTAGAGGCTCTATTAATTTTCAAAGCATGAAGGCATGCCTATTAAATCATATTTGAATGAGTTTAGTTCAATCATTCAAGATTTGATTATTATTGATGAGATTATTGATATTGAAGAACAAACCTTATTATAATTATGCTCTTTGCCTCTCCCTTACAATTACTTTTGAGACTATGTTATATGGTTGTAATGTAATAAGCTTAGCATATGCTAAGAAGTTAGGGAAGTGATAACCCAATTGAAGGTCGATTGCAAGTTAATAGAGGTAATCATGTGAGGAAGGGGTTCTATTCTAATAATGGTAAGAGAAAATTTTAGAATGAATGTAAAATGACTACCTTCTTCTATTGTGATAAGAAAATGCACAAAAAGGATTTATTTTGCTTTGAAGAAGAGAAATCAAGAAGCAAATAATGACCATAAAAATGTTAAATCAACCGATGTGAGTACTTTTACAGATTTTTCTAGTTATAAATTTAGTGATTATTTTGGGTGATTGAAAATAAAATGTAAAAGTAGTAGATTTTGGACTCAATTTAATTTAATTACATGTTCTACTATAGATTTGTTTTTCACAGGCAAGCTATGCTTACATGAGTAATGGGGCCATGTGCAAAATTATAGGTTATGGCACCATAAAGTTTCATGTTATCATAACTATGTTTTTTGCTAGAGTCATATCTGTGCCATATTTAAAGATGATTTTAATATCCTTAAGTTCTTTTCGTATTACTTGATATATCTTCTCTAGTGATGTTAATACCCTTTTTATCTAGATGGGTGCATTGGTTGTCTTACTGATGAATAGAATTAGTGAACTTTTTGTTGTATAATGCAATGTCTTGTGTTAATGTGTTAAGATTCAATTATAGTGGTAGCTCATCAAAGTAAAAATGATACTTAGTATATGACATAAAATGGGACCTACTATGAAATTTATTAGTGATAATTAATAAAAAATACTTCAAAATATTTTTTTTGCTACTAAGAGCTTCGAAAGGCATATGGGTATTACATGATAGGAAAAAGTTCAAAATAAAAGAACAACATAGTAATATGACTAAGTCTAACAAATTTGTAAATTGAGGTATTGTACTGCCTTAGTTACCTTCATGAATGCTGACATGGAGGTGCCATATAGAGATTTGTTCAAATATAATTATTCAAAATTAGACTCCTGTGAAAGATTATTTAGCATGGTGTCTTAATTTCAATAATTATTTTAGATTTGATTTGATCTTAATTTTTTATAATTGATGGGCTACCATAAAGTCAAAATATATGCTACTAAAAAATCTTAAATGGAGGCTTTCAAAAATTCCTAAATGGAAATTATTATAAAATTTGAAAGAAGGTTACCACAGAAGTCTACAAATGAGGCTACAAAAGCCTTTGGGTTGATTATTAATTTATGGGAGCTCTTTTGCTAGTTTTATTTTAATCGTACAGTGTTAAATCACATATATTTATCTTTTCCTCTATCCACTATTTGAAATTTGCCACTCTCCCTATTAGCTAATGTCTCCTTATTCCTCATACTAGATCCGTCTTTTCCCTACTTGTGATGTCACCCATTCCTATTGGATTTGTTTATTTGACTAATTTCAGTGCTTTTATTGATTATGACATTCATTGCGGTTTCTTTTAGGGTCCCAAGTTCTTTTTGCACCTCTTGTATTTGTATCTCCTTGTGTTCATTCATTTTCTTGAGTTGTATTGTTTTGCTTTAGGTTTTTCCTTCTAGAGCTTATGTTTTTTTCTCTTAATGCTTGTAATTCTATCTAGCATTTTGTTTTATTCATCAATATATTTAAACATAGGCTCTCAATTTTCTCAATATATATATAGATATATATATATATATATATGTATGTGTGTGTGTGTTTGTATGACACTTGTATATCCTTGACGTAACATGAGTTGTAGCTACAACTTTAGAATATCCAATGCAAAATCTTTGATGTCGCCTCCTTAAAATTTCTATGATTTAACAAAACACAGCTGAATTCCAATTGAAAAAATGCATCAAGTTGGAATATCAAAATATATCTTAATTTCCACTTTCATTTGCATTTATTACACTGCAGCATACATTTGATAATGCTTATTTACTCTGCATTGTAGGTCGAGGAGCCTGTTGAGGTCTACCATGACAAGTTTTTCAGGTCCCGAACTTGGTACTTCGCCAATTACAATTTCACTGTTGGTGTCATCTGGGCTCCATTCTTAGTCAAGGCTGAGTTATTTGAGGATGATGAAGGCAAATCAAAATCTGATGTTGAGCTTCACCTTGACATCCTTGAAGATAAATGGACTAGCCAATACAATAAATATGATTATGTGATCTTCTCTGGTGGGCAATGGTTTCTTAAATCAATGATCATTTGGGTGAATAACACAATTGTTGGCTGCCACAATTGCAAAAACAACAACTTAAAGGAGCTAGGCATCGATTGCCCTTACCACAAAGCTCTCCAAACGGTTTTCGAGTTCATGATCTCTTCTGATCACAAGCCTCTCATCTTCTTTAGGACATGGACGCCAGATCACTTTGAGTATGGAGAGTGGTTTAGTGGAGGGGTATGCAATAGAACTACTCCATATAGTGAGGGACAATACAAAGGAAAGCCAATAGACCATGTGATGAGAACAATTGAAATTCAGGAGTTTGAGAAGGCTGTAAGTATGGCTTCACAGACTGGTGCTCGTCTAAAACTATTAGATACTTTTCATCTTTCTCTTTTAAGACCTGATGGGCATCCAGGTCCTTACAGAACTTATCATCCCTTTGGTAAGGATAAGATTGCTAAAGTTCAAAATGACTGCCTTCATTGGTGCTTGCCAGGGCCTATCGATACATGGAATGAATTGATTGCGAAGATTCTTGTTGATGAAAGAGATATAAGCTCTAGTTGATTGAGATTATATCAGACTTACATTAGTTTTGTCATCTGCTATGTAAAATGGTGCTTGATATCTTTTACCTCTGCATATGCTTGTTCTTCTTTGTCCTTGCTTTCAAGCATATAGTGATATATTTATATTTCCACTACTTTTTCAAGTCGATTTGTCATGTTCTGTTATCGTACTATTGTTGGTTAAGAAATAAAATATGTTGCTTTTCCATGATAAGAGATTTAACTTGCTAATTTCTTGGTATTCATTTTTCCCTCATCTTCATAATGTTAATGTGTTTCGCCATATTTTTTTTCTTGAGAAACACCTGTGTAGGCTCATGTCTTAACCAGCATGAGAGATTGGTATTATGGCAGACGCAAAGTCTCTACCACTCTTACGAATGTTTCATGATAGATGAAAGTCTTTAGCAGTGCTTAAGATTTATTTTCTATACAAGTTTTGATGAAGGAAACTGATATTACTGAGCATGCTTGTAAGTTTATCGAAGGAAAGTTATTTGGGCTAATTTTTTTAGTTGTAGATAAACATTTGGTTTTCGAAATCGATGATAGAAAATAGATGATTAAATGTGTTAGAATCAAATCATCAAAATTTAATACTATTATTGTGTATACTCATATATGTACATATGTGGCTTTGATATCTCCCTAACAGGTTTGGATAGAAGAACTATGACTTAATAGGTTCCAATTATAAGATTTTGGCTAGAATAATCACCTCTCTTTACGGTACTCACCAACCAATGGATGTGATTCTCTGAAGTTAAACAAGTCGATCAAAGTTTTGTCCCTATCAGGAGATTCAAGGAACTCTTACAGAACCAAGGACTCCCAAAAGCTACTCACCCTTGAAAGATCCTTGGCTAGCGAGAGAAGAGAGAGAGATAGAGTAGAAGCCAGAAGAAAGGAGAAAGGAAAAGTATATTTTTCTTATCGCAGAATGTTGTACATGATGGCTATTTATAGATAGCTATGAGGTAAAGAATACAAGAAATAGATAACAGAAAGGACACGTCAGCAGATGACGTGTATGTGCTCTAACATTCCCCCTCAAGTTGAGCATCCGCAAGTTGGATGGTTAACTTGTGACGTAGATTGTTGAACCTTCTAATGGAGAGAGGCTTTGTAAGGATGTCCGCTATTTGATCCAGTGAATTGATGTGTGAGATGGTGAGAGCTCCAGACTTGATGTGCTCGCTAATGAAATGATAGTCAATTTTTATGTGTTTCATTCTTGCATGGAAGACAGGATTATTCGCCAGAGCGATAGCGGATGTGTTGTCGCAATGTATGATGGTAGGAGTTTTCTGTGGTAGTTGAAGTTTGGTGACAAGTTGATGAAGCCGAAGTACATCAGAAGTTGCTATTGAGAGAGCACGATATTCAGCTTTGGTGGAAGATTTTTCCACTGTTGTTTGCTTTTTGAAAGACCATGAAATAAGATTTGGTCCTAGAAAGGAAATCCTGTTATTGATTTTCGGTCAGTCGAATCTGCGGCCCATTCTGCATCTACATATGTCTTGAGTTGAAGGTCACTTATGGTTGGTGGAAGACCATAGTGAGAGGTGCCTTTGGTGTACCGTAGAAGACTTTTGAAATCTTGGTGATCCTTTGTGGTTGGAGCATGCATATGTTGGAAAATGAAATTTGTTGCAAAGGCAATATCTGGCCTTGTGATGGAAAGGTATTGAAGAGAGCCAGCCAATTTGTGGTAGAGTTGAGGATCTGATTATAGTTGATTTGAGGACTTTCGGAAAGTTGATTTTGGGGTCATCGGTGTTGGAGCCGATTTGCAGTCTTCAAACCTAGCCGTTTGGTGAATGTTTTAGGCGTAATGTTGTTGATGGAGAAAGTAACCAGTCGGAGTGTTGATGATTTGTATGCCTAGAAACAGTGAAACGTCTCCCATTTGTTTGAGTTTAAAGTTGGAGTGTAATTGCTTGAGGAGTGTCTCGATTGTCCTTGTATCATTCCTTGTTAAGAGAATATCGTCAACATATATTAACAAAAATAATTTAATGTGATTGTAAAGATAAAGAAGAAGGGAGGGATTTGATCGGTTGAACACGAATCCAAAATTCTGAAGGAATGTCGTGAACTTCTGAAACCAATGTCTCGGAGCTTGCTTTAGCCCATATAGCGATTTGTGGAGCTTGTTGACATAGTCTGGATTTTGCTTGTCAAGAAAACCTGGCAGTTATCGCATATATACTTCTTCTTATAGATCAGTGTGGGCTCCAAAAATTCGTCCCCAGCCCCTACCCGCTACTGTTTGTTTTTTTATTCGCGAGGGGGTTTTAACGAATTAAGTTCCTGGGTAAATTTTGGAAGGCAGATGGGTTTGTAGATAAGAAACTACCCAGAGATTTCACCCTCATTTTGCGAGAACTTTATGATCTGAGTTCTAGTTTCTTATATGCGCAAGCCCCTATAGTTAATTACCCCTCTCAATCATGAGAAAGAAGTTTCGATTAATGTTAATCATCAATCAAATACATAGAGAATACGTGTTATCTGGCATATGGTAGCAGCAATAGGTTTGAATTTGGGAATTGAGTTTGGATTTGGAAATTGTGTTATCTTTTAGAAATTTGGAAAGGGTTTGATATTTAAAATTAGAAATTTCATCATCTTTCACTTAAAGTAGATGGTGAGGGAATGGATGATAGACTCGATCAAGATCCCATGATTCCGTCATCTCGGGCCATCGTGGTCCCTAATCTACTTAATTAGAGGAGGTAGTCGACCCAACCTAACAGAAGGATCCTTGTCGGCAGCCATGGGTTGCTTTGTCCAAGGGAACCTTGTAGACCTGAGTTGGATGTTTGTCTAAGGGGACAAATTTGAATCAACCATAGGTAACAGAGAGATTTGTGCCCTATCGATCATATCCTATTGATTCATATCTCGATTTGATGCCATTAAGTAGCGTATTAGCTCTGGCCATAACCGGTATTTCGTGGTGCCATTTGGTGGCAAAACCACTCGGTTCAGAGGGCACGTACCACGTCCTTACTGGTAGGAGATTGTTTGAGAATTGATCATAGTGATATTTTCGACTAAACATTTGGCTCTATGTGAGCCTAAGTAAATTTCATTTGTCCACCTTGGCAAATTATTATGGAGGGTGGATGAAGTTTTCTTTAAGTGTTGATAGTTGGATTTTAATTTTAAATATTTTTTGGGATTTTGGGATTTTTTAGATTTTCATGGGTATTTTGGATAGGATTTGAAAATATTTGGAATGAACCCTCTGGTTGAGATCTTCGTTCAACATGGCCATCATCGGGGTGTGAGTGGCCATTTCTATTTAAAGCTTGCATCTTGTCAACCCTATCAACTTGCCGATAGGGGATCGAGTTTCATAGGCTTTATGCATTTGTTAGTGAATTCTCTTGATTATAGGCCTTGGATGCCTAATATGAATGTATTAAATAAATATGACGGTCGCCACAATTGTATATTATTTGATGGTTCGAACCCTGTTGACTTCTATTGATCCATATAGAAGGATCGGATTCGAACTTGAATTCACTTATTGACCCGCACAGCATCCCTAGACATCACATGTGTTCCCACAACATGCTCGTCGGGGCCCAAGCGGGTGTTTGAGAGCATTTTGTAATCATTTGTTGAACATTGTCGACTCCTACCTACGTGCTTAGGAGGATCGAGTTTGACTTTATTGACCCACACAATATCCCTAGACGTCATGTGTATACCAATAACACGCTCGTCGGGGCCCATGCGGGAGCTTGGGGGCATTTTATAATTATTGTTAAACCTTTTCAACTCCTATTTACCTGCTTAGGAGGATCGGTTTCACATTTATTGACCTACGCAACATCCCTAGACGTCACGTGTGTATCAATAACACTCTCGTCGGGGCCCATACAGGTGCTTGGGGGCATTTTATAATTATTGTTGAACCTTGTCAACTCCTATTTACCTACTTAGGTGGATCGGTTTCACATTTATTGACCCGCGTAGCATCCCTAGACGTCACGTGTGTATCAATAACATGCTCGTCGGGGCCCATACGAGCTTTTAATTGTATACACCTTTTTAGTGTACCTATGTGTATACAAGCTACGATGCATGTGCAGGGGCATTCTTGGAATATTTATAAATGTCTTCTGTCCGCTTACATGAATGTTGCAGATCCAATGGCTTGTTGTAACAGCTTTTGAATATAATTATTTGTTTCTTTGCACAGGTAGCCTATCGTGCACTACTTGCATGACTTATGTAGGTAGATGGTAGTGCACCAACTAATCTTCTGCTCTATATTTATAGATGGTCGTAGATAGCTTGTTGTATGCACGATGAATTTCTCGTTGTAACTCATAAGCACTGCACTTGATATAGTTACTTTGTATCTTGCTCGTGGATAATAGACTGGGTGTACTACAAGTCTTCTATAGTGGCCCGTGGATACTTTCAATTGTTGTAGTCATCTTGCATGTTGTTCGTAGATGATATGTGATATTCATAGCGGAGCTCCAATAGAAGCTCATGGGAGCTTGTATTTGTCGTATTCTTTATGCACTTTATTGTGTTATTTGGCTCATGTAGTACATCCGCCACTACTACAAGTGGGCAGGTCGATGTATTTCTTTACAAATTGAAATTGACTTTAAGATACTGCATTTACTGAAGTCCTTTTGCATCTACCCATAAGTGGCATGTGGCATGTACATCTGTCTTTGTAGAGAGCTTGAATATATTGCAGATCTTTATGTATTATCGATTGGTGAACTGGTATATCTACTTGCATGTCTTTTGATGCTCGTAAGAATTATTCCTTGTATATTTGTTCGGGCTCAAACTATACATCCCCTCCTATTTTATTTCTTGGAAGATTGAAAATGGTTGCCTATGTTCTGATGTTGATGGTAGGAGTGTTGTAAGGTAGCTACTTCATCTGCTAAATGTCCTTCATACCTTGATCACGAACATGTTTTATCATTTATGGCATGACATTTTATGTTTGTAGGGATGATCGAGCACATTCACTTTGTATACTAACATTGACTGCTGAATGGATTGCATTCATCAATAATCTCCCCATGCATGTTGACTGATAATTTGCAACATTTGACTATACATCATTTAGTACTTGTGGTGGTCGTCATTTGTATCTACGAGATATATGATGTAGGTTGTAGGGGAGCTATTGCATTCTTTATATATGGTCATTAATGAGTCTATCAACTCTATTGTGTGTTTGTTATTGTCACTCATGAGTGACCCTTAAATGATCATCAGTTATGAAGTTCCACTTGCTTGTTTGTATATAATTATTGACTTGTTATTGCATTCATATCCTTGCTATCAAAATCCTTGTTTGAAGCCAAGTTCTTAGTAGCCTTTGAGAATGATCTGCAATACGGATACGGATCTAAAAGTATACATGTTGAAACTTGCTTGAAAGCCCACCATTATGCATATCAACTTCTTTCATTTGTAGGAGGGTAATATATTTGTCCCTATGAATTGTGTGTGCATTGATCATCACCATCCTTATTTGACTTGCACTATATTTATTTTGATGTATTTGAATGATCACGATTTTTGATAACTCCGTTTATCAAGTTAAGATTAAGTTCTTTATCATTATGAGTTCAATTCCTTGTAGTCTCAAGCTTAGTTCATTGAAGTCAATGTGCAAGCCTGCAAGTCTTCATTATCGGATTCAAATTTGAGCTCATTTTATTTAATGTCAAAGGCGGCTTAATGTTCACTTGTTCAAGTCCAAAAACATGTTCAAGTTCAATGTCAAAAGTTCTCATTTTGCTTGAGTCCAGATCAAGCTCACAAGTCCGCTATCAACTTGTCCAAGTCCTTGTTCAAATTCAATTGAAGTTCAAGCCCTTCTATAGTCCAACCAAAGTCTTTAATTGAGTTCAAATGTTCAATTCATATGTAAGTTTGACTCAAGTTTGAATCAAAGTCCATGTCCTTTGCAGTTTGTTCAATTTCTCTGAGTCTTCAAGTTCAAAATTGATTTTAGTTCAATTTCATTTTACTTGGGTTCAATTCTATATTAAGTCATTTAGATTTTGTTCATAAGTCCAAGTACAAGTCCCCCATTATTCTTTTGAGTTCAATCAAGTCCAGGTACAATCTCGTGTTCACCCGAAATTTTGGCAGCCTCTCGGCATCTCCCCCGTTTAGGGGAAAGCTACGAGAAACTGGACCTTCCCACCACGCACAATAAAGGCATGTATGGTAGGTGTCCTCGAACGAGGACACCGCAGCTATGATCTTTCTTCCCACCACGCACAATAATGGCGTGTATGGGGTCTTTGACGGTACCTGTTTTTAAAAAAGCAGTTGAAAGTGCTCATATGACACTAGAAAGTGCTCTGATATCACTTGAAAGTTCGTTAGGGATGTTAAGCCCTATAGAACTGACCCAAGCTAACCAAGATGGGGGGGGGGGGGGGGTGAATTGGTATTTTAAAATTTCTTTTCACAAAGAAAAAAAATTGCATAAACCAAAATCACACTACAAAAATAAATGCGGAATTAAAAGTGCGAAAGCAAAAAAAAAGAACACAGAAATTTATAGTGGTTCGGTCAACTCGACCTACGTCCGCTCCTTAGAGGCACCCTCCAAGTATTGCACTATAAAATGTGACACTCCTTTAGCCCCCACGGGTAGGCAGAGAAGCCCTCACAAGAATCTCCTTTTTGCAACCTTGGCAAGGCAGAGAACCTACCTCCTTTTGCTTCCTTCTGAAGCTGGCAGAGAACCACAACCAAAAGCTAACTCCTTACCTCTACCGACCCTTCCACGGACGAGAAACTCTAGACGAAGAACAAGCAGAGCGATCCTTGAAGCAACCCTTGTGAATCCCCTCACAAGCTCCCCCTCACAAGATCCTCTCTATCTCCCTCTCTCTCTCTTTCTCTCCTCAAGGTCTTCTCAGGTTAAGGAAGCAGCCAAAGGTCTTTTAAAACATTGAACATGAGCTCTTAAATAGAAGAGCTTCAAAGGAGCTCATTAATTGCAAGTTGCCGACTTTATCGTCCAGGCCGATATGGACATCGGCCTGGCCGATTAGTACAAAACTCAGAAGATCGGCCAGAGCATCGGCCTGGATACACTCCTGGACGATTGAAATTTGACTTGATCGTCCAGGCCGATCAGTTCAAATCAGAGGAAAATCATCTTGAGAATAGCCTTGGATACGAGCTGGCCGATAGTTATCGTCCTGAAGTAACTTATGGTTTTTGACTGGATCGTCCTGGCCGATCCTACGATCGTCCAGGACGATAAGATCGTATCAATCATCCTTAATTACTCCCTTGATTTCTTGATCAATTAAGGCATAATTTGTGAATATCGTCCAGGCCGATAAAGGATTCTCCTGGCCGATAATTTAAAAATACAGTATACCTTAATTGTCTATGGCGTCAACTTCTTTCTATTTTGAGAATATCGTCCTGGCCGATACACGTATCATCCAGACCGATCTGTTAATGACGGCTACCTTAATTAAGAATCCTTATTTAGACTTTCTGTTTTAAGCCTGATCGTTCAGGTCGATAAAAAAATCGTCCTGGCCGATATGAGTACAAACAGAAATTCTAAGTCTCTCAAGTGTGTGTGTGTGAAGTGTTGCAACTCGGGCTTCCGAGTTTATGATTTTGATGATAACAAATAATATTTATTATTCTTTTATTTCTCCTGGTATTTGCAGTGCATATTTCTTTCTATGTTAACTAATATTTCAGGTACATCATGCACCGTTCTGTGAAGATTCAAGGCTCAAGATTGCGTAGAATTGGTCGTATTAAATTAGTCTGTAATTTTCATTTATTGAGTCATGTCTTATAATGATGTATGTTAATTTGTTGATCATGCACACACACAGAGGGAGCAAAAAATGATTATAAATATTTTAACTTTTCTGTTCATCGTACTGTACGAATTAATTTCGTACTGTACGATCTAGTGTAACAGAAATAAATTTAAATATTTTAATTTTTCTGAAAAAATTATTTTTGAATATAACTAATCGTACTGTACGATCAACATATCGTATTGTACGATCTGTTATAATTAGAAAGCCCGCCGTCCATTAAATTAGGTAAAGATTTGAATTTGAAAAGTTGTTATAATCGTACTGTATGATCATAATCGTACTGTACGATGTTTAAAACGTTGCATGATTTAATCCAGTGATTATTCAATCAAAACGGCTTCATTTTGATGTGTTGATCGTACTGTACGAACTGTATCGTACTATATGATCAACAGAGACAATTTTGGAAAACTGCCCGTTTATTGAACTATTCGTACAGCACTTTCGTACAGGACATCGTACAGTACGAACGTCAACTGAACTGTTCGTACAGTACTAACTGGACATCGTACAGTACTAACAGGTCAATTTCTGCACATCGTATTGGACGATCTTGCGATCGTATAGTACGATATTTGACGGCTGAATTGAGTATTTTTAGGGTTTTTTGAGCCCTCTATTTAAGCACTCTCATAAGACTTTGTAAGAGTCTTTGACAGCCATTGTATCTTCATTCTTTTAGAGAAAACTTGAAGATAGGACTTGAAAGGGAGAGAGGAAAGGGTGAAGTTTGAGAGAGGGAGAAGATCCTTGGAGGGGGTTTCAAGGGAGTGTGAAGGAGATCACACGGTTGCTCCGGCGAGCTTGCACCTCAGTACCATCGGATTCAAGGTTCGTCTTGAAGGAAGTTTTGGGAAGAAGAAGATCTCATTGGTGTCAACGGACCCAGCTCCTCCGCCGCACCGGGGAAGGTGGAAGTGATTGTGTAAGGGCTTCTCTGCCTAGCTGTGGGGGCTAAAGGAGAATCACTAAAAGTTTAGTGTAATACTTGGAGGGTGCCTCCGGGGAGTGGACGTAGGTCATGGTTTGACCGAACCACTATAAATTGGTGTGTTCTTTCCTTTATTTTTTCTGCACTTTATTTTCGCATTTATTTTTATTGTGATTAATTACGTGGATGAAATTGATTACATATCTTTTTATTATGAATGAAATTCGCTTCCGCATAAAGTCATAAAAAGATATTTCTTTTCTTTAAAGAAGTTTTTAATCATTCAATTCACCCCCCTCTTGGCGCATCTAGTAATTTCAATTTGTATCAGATCAATTTCAATTGGTATCAGAGCGGGTTTCAAAAATAGTGTTTTAGAAAACCTTGAAAAAATCGATCATGACATATTTTGGAAATCGTAACATTGCGGAAGGCTATTGTATCACACGACCACCTTTATTTGAAAATATTTCTTTTAATTTTTGAAAAATTTGCATGTCAACATTTTTGCAATCAATTGATTATCGAATGTGGAATATGATTCAAACTAGCTATTATGTACCCTCACGTATGATAGATGGAGTCAAAATTAATATTCTTTTTACTGAATGGAGTAGAATAGAACTATTCAATGCACAACTAAATGCTAAATGTTTGAATTGTTTTTTCTGTGCATTAAATTCTGACGATTGCATGAGAATCTCTACATGTACTACTGAGAAATAAATTTGGGATAGATTATGCATTTCGTATGAAGGTACTAGTGAAGTCAAACAGTCTAAATTGAATATTCTAATGCGTGATTATGAACTTTTCAGCATGAAGCCATATGAGACTATCTTAGACATGTTTACTAGATTTAATCAAATTGTGATGTCATTGCTTGATTTAGGTAGAGAACTTTCAAACTTTGAAAAAGTTAGTAAAATTCTACGTTCTTTACTTGATAAATTTGATACCAAAGTCATGGCAATATGTGAATCAAAAGATTTGAATGCTTATTCTATAGATAATCTAATCGGCTCACTCATTGCCTACGAGCAAAGTGTGAGTCAAAGATTTTTGGATTTAGGTGATGAGAAGACAATTGTGCTAAAAGCTAAACACACAGATGAATATGGCTTAGTAGACGATGAAAGCAAGGAGATATCATCGATAACAAATAAATTTGAAATTCTATTGAACCACAAGCATGAATATCAACAAAAGCGGAGTAAAGGTAAATATTATAAAAATGTTAAGTTTTGTTCTGACATAATTTGCTTTGGGTGTAGGAAACCCGGACATTTGAAGCGTGAATGCCCCAACTTAAAAACTCTTCCTGCAAAGAAAAAGAGTAAAAATAAACCGTTTGTAATTTGGGGAAAATATAAAAAGCAAAAAGTCTCCTTGGCAGACCTAGTTTCTGAATCATCAGAATAGGAGCAAGATGATGAGGTATAAGTATGTTAAGGTTTGTTTGTGTGTTTTTGTTTGTGTTTTGTATGTTTTTTTTTATTTTTGTATGTTTAACTTGTTTTATATAATCGTATGTTTTTGTTTCGTTATTATGTTGTTATTTTATATTTTATTTTATCTCTTCTTTTTGATAATGTCAAAGGGGGAGAAAGTATTGTAGTTTGTTGCATTTTGTTTTAATTTTTGCTGTTATTTAATTTAATTTTTTTATGAAAAAAAAACCAAAATTAAAAAAAAAAAAGTAAAGTTTTCCCTAATTTTTAATGTAATTCATTTACTGAGGGGGAGTTTAGGAGAATTTTTTTTAATTTGCAAAGTCAACCAATATTATTTGACATCATCAAAAAGGGGGAGATTGTTGCAACTCGGGCTTCCGAGTTTATGATTTTGATGATAACAAATAATATTTATTATTCTTTTATTTCTCCTGGTATTTGCAGTGCATATTTCTTTCTATGTTAACTAATATTTCAGGTACATCATGCACCGTTCTGTGAAGATTCAAGGCTCAAGATTTCGTAGAATTGGTCGTATTAAATGACTCTGTAATTTTCATTTATTGAGTCAAGTCTTATAATGATGTATGTTAATTTGTTGATCATGCACACACACAGAGGGAGTAAAAAATGATTATAAATATTTTAACTTTTCTGTTCATCGTACTGTACGAATTAATTTTGTACTATATGATCTAGTGTAACATAAATAAATTAAAATATTTTAATTTTTCTGAAAAAATTATTTTTGAATATAACTAATCGTACTGTACGATTAACATATCGTATTGTACGATCTGTTATAATTAGAAAGCCCGCCGTCCATTAAATTAGGTAAAGATTTGAATTTGAAAAGTTGTTATAATCGTACTGTACGATCATAATCGTACTGTACGATGTTTAAAACATTGCCTGATTTAATCCAGTGATTATTCAATCAAAACGGCTTCATTTTGATGTGTTGATCATACTGTACGAACCGTATCGTACTATACGATCAACAGAGACAATTTTGGAAAACTGCCCGTTTATTGAACTGTTCGTACAGCACTTTCGTACAGGACATCATACAGTACGAACGTCAACTGAACTATTCGTACAGTACTAACTGGACATCGTACAGTACTAACAGGTCAATTTCTGCACATCGTATTGGACGATCTTGCGATCGTACGGTACGATATTTGACGGCTGAATTGAGTATTTTTAGGGTTTTTTGAGCCCTCTATTTAAGCACTCTCATAAGACTTTTGTAAGAGTCTTTGGCAGCCATTGTGTCTTCATTCTTTTGGAGAAAACTTGAAGAGAGGACTTGAAAGGGAGAGAGAAAAGGGTGAAGTTTGAGAGAGGGAGAAGATCCTTGGAGGGGGTTTCAAGGGAGTGTGAAGGAGATCACACGGTTGCTCCGGCGAGCTTGCACCTCAGTACCATCGAATTCAAGGTTCGTCTTGAAGGAAGTTTTGGGAAGAAAAAGATCTCATTTGTGTCAAAGGACCCGGCTCCTCCGCCACAACGGGGAAGGTGGAAGTGATTGTGTAAGGGCTTCTCCGCCTAGCTGTGGGGGCTAAAGGAGAATCACTAAAGGTTTAGTGTAATACTTGGAGGGTGCCTCCGGGGAGTGGACGTAGGTCATGGTTTGACCGAACCACTATAAATTGGTGTGTTCTTTCCTTTATTTTTTCTGCACTTTATTTTCGCATTTATTTTTATTGTGATTAATTACGTGGATGAAATTGATTACATATCTTTTTATTATGAATGAAATTCGCTTCCGCATAAAGTCATAAAAAGATATTTCTTTTCATTAAAGAAGTTTTTAATCATCCAATTCACCCCCCTCTTGGCGCATCTAGTAATTTCAATTTGTATCAGAGCAATTTCATGAAGGGTTACTTAGCATCAGTCTCTTTGACCATTACAAGTAGACTCAAGAAGTGAAAAACAAAAGTACAAGCTGACTCAACCCTAAACCTATGTAATCTTGAACTGGCTTTATCTTGTTCGTCCGATCTTCGATTCCTGAAAAGTTAGAAGCAACAAACAGTCCAAGAGAAATAGTATTTGTCAATCATTAAAACATAAGCCATGAAAATAGATTTGCAATAATCTCCCCCTTTTTGATGATGACAAACACAAGTAGGAAAATATTCAAAAAAGTCTATTAGAATTTCAAGGTTTCAACAACTTTTCCTACCACACCCTACTCCCCCTTTTGTCATCAGAAAAAGAGGGTCCAGATACAAAAGAAAAAACAAACAAAGACTAAAAAGCAAACTACAAAAAAAAGGAAACAAACAACAGAAAGCACAGACTAAAAGAACGAGGGATTCTGATCATCTGATGGAGCTGGTGGAGGTGGTTGCTGAAAGTAGCTGGCAAGCATGATAAACTGAGCATTGAACCAGAAAAAGTAGATCGTCCGGGCCGATTAGGTGTATCGTCCAGGACGATGCACAATAATTGACCGTGCCGGCTGAAGTTAAAATATTTTTAAATCACTGCCACGTGTATCGTCCAGGATGAACAGTGGATCGGCCAGGCCGATTGTCCAATAATGGATCGTCCGGGGCTGAATTTAAAGATTTAAATGTGCTGACACGTGGATTGTCTAAGACGATCAAGTATATCTGCTAGGACGATGCACATAAATTGCATCGGCCAGACGAAATATTCTATCGGCCAGGACTATCATCAAGATTGCAACAGAGTTCGATCATATCGTCCATGACGATATAGGATCATCCAGGACGATGAGTTACAACAAGCACAGAAAAGTTCAGCAGATGGATTTTGAAGAGAATTTGCCCTATCGTCCAGGACGATAAAGGTATCGGCCAGAACGATGTGACTATAATTTAAAACATAAAGAAGATGGTGATGATCAAGGCCCTCAAAAAAATAAAACAAAAGAAAAACAATCAGAAAAACACAGTAAAAGAAAAGCAAAAACACAATAAAAAAAACGAATATTTTTGGATTTTAATTTTTCTAAATTTTTTTTTATGGAGGCATCATATGAGAAATTTTCAAAAAGTTAAACTTTTAGAGTTCTCTAAGATCAAGGAGTTTAGCTAATCCTAATCAGACAAAGGTAAGATATTCGCTTTTGTTAACCTTAAATCAGACGTTTTTTATGGTATAAAATTTCTTTTGAAAAACAATAATGCATAACTCAGAATAAACCTAATTGAGCAAAAAGAAGATTCAATCAAACTTATTTACAAAAACCATCTCATAAATAATAAAACAAAGTACTTCTTCTCAATCATGGAATTTGAAATTTAGCCTTTGAATTCATCAAATAGTCAATGAGTTCTCTAAGTTTTAAAAGTTTCAAAAAGAGGGGATAGCTTGCTCTTTGTGGGCTCATTTTATGCCTCTTGAATCTTTGATTGGCTCTTTGAGCATCTTTTGATTTTTGATACACAACTGTGTATAATTTTTCTTTTTCAATTTGGCGTCATTGGCCTCTTTCCTTTTTAATTCTTGCAAGCTAAAAGCTCTTTTGTAAACTCTTAAAAGAAACTCAGTTGTGAGTATATCATCCAAATATTAGAGAATAGGAGCTCTCTCTCTAACATAGGGAAGAATAAGTCACAAAACAAAATAAAAAACATGTGATAAAAGCAATGACAAGATTTTAAATAACTCGAAAGATAAGAAAGAGCTTTGGATATTATGAATAAGATAGAATATTGTAGCAAGATAGAAAGAATCTTAGTTTCAAAAACCATTGGCTAAAATGAGTTAGACTTTTGTTTAGAGAAGAAAAATTATACCACTAAATAAGGTCAGAAGGAGGGAAACAATCCACGGTGTTTCTCCCTTTAACTAAATTTGCAAAAGCTAAACACAATCTTCAAAACTCCAAAATCTAAAATCTTGAAAAGATTCAACATATGAAAGAACAATTTTTAAAAACAAAGTGAAGTAAAAACACACACATAAAAAAAAACAAACAAAGCGGAAATAAAACACACTGAAACAAAATATATTTCAAAAAATTATTAAAGCAGCAGGTTTGAGCATGAATGAGCTACAAGCATTCATATGTCCAGTTATCCTATTCCCCCACGAGGTCTTTGGTGAGAGCACTTCTGCAAAACTCAACAACAGTCAGATTTAGGAACCCAAATAGGTTTGGGCTCCTTCTTAGGAAAAGTAGAATGCAATGCAGGTAAGGTATGTTGTGAATTATGCATATTAGGTCTCCACACATCAATGTGTACTACGGTGAATGGTGCAAGTGTGTGAGATGTGTCCTAGCATGTCACATAAAAAACATCTAACTCCAGGAAAGGGATTTCTTAAGTGGTTTGAGTTATAATGCCTCTTCCTAGGTTTTGGCAATTGATCAAAAGTAGATGTCATCCTAGTTTTCTTACATGCTTCTAAATTAATATGGATATTCAAATTAGTGCTTTTTAAAACTTCATTTTCAATCCTCAAATTTTTCACACTCTCTTTAGATTTCTTAAGATCAGATTTAAGTGAGGTGTGTGAAACTTTTAATGCATTATTTTCATCAAATAATTCCAAATATTTTTTATTTAAATCATCAAATTCATCAAGAAGAGCCATGTGATTTGAATCAATTGTTGCATGATCTTTGAGAAAAACTTCATGCACTTTTTGTAAATTCAAAAGTTATACTTTTAAGCTAGCATGTGTATTCTTAAGTTTTTTATATGATGCATGGATTTTTTCACAAATTTCAAATAATTCATGGTAGGTTGGTTTACATACCTCTTCCTCATCACTTTGCTCAAGATGATCTTCCCCTATTAAGCACAGTTTCGTTGTCTCTTCCTCTGATTCAGTCTCAGAGGAATCAGATCCAGATTCTGCCCAGAATGCCTTTTGGATTCTCTTCTTCTCCTTCTTAAACTTAGATTTTTCCTCAATCTTTTCTTTGCTTGTGTTATCTTGAAGTCTTGGGCAATCGGCTCTCACATGTCCAGGTTTTCTACATTCAAAACAAACAACATCAGAGGATCCTTTAACATGTTTATGATCCTTACCTTTTCTCCAATTTTGATGGTGCTTTTGTTTCTTCCTTAGAAAGCTTTTGAATTGCCTTGTGATGAAAGAAACTTCATCGTTTTCAGACCCGGAAGATTCAGAATCCGATTTGTGCGCCTTCAGTGCAATTATTTTCTCCTTTTTCTTCTCACCTGCATCAAGATTTCTTTGATTTACCCCTTGCTCGTAAGCAATGAGTGAGCCAAGTAAGTTATCAATAGAATAGGTGTTCAAATCCTTAGATTCAGTGATTGCAGTGATTTTAGCTTCATATGATGAAGGCAAGCATCTCAAAATCTTATTTACTTTTTCATAGTTCATAAGTTCTTTTCCTAGCGCATGCAGTGAAGTAACTATCTGAGTAAACCTAGTGTACATGTCAGAAATTGATTCATGAGGTTTCATACGAAAAAGTTTATAGTCATGCAAGAGAATGTTTAAACGGGATTGTTTAACCTCATTAGTACCTTCATAGGTGATGCACAATTTATCCTAAATTTCTTTACCAGTTTTGCAAGTTGATACACGCATGTAATCCTCAGATTTTAAAGCATAGAAAAAACAGTTCAAATATTTTGCATTTAATTGAGCTAAATCTTGTTCATCAAAAGTCCATTCAGTAAAAGAAATTTTAATTTTAACACCATTAAATTCACGAGAAGGTGGAGAATAACCTTCTTGAATAAGCATCCACATGCGATAATCAGTAGATTGTAAAAACGTTGACATGCTGGTTTTCCAAAAGTCAAAAGGTAGGTTATCGAACATGGGAGGTCGGGTAATAGAATACCCTTCCGTAGTGTTATGATTCCCAAGGTTAGCCATGGATCTAATTCAAAAAGTTTTTAAACTTAAATTTTTGAATCCCGCTCTGATACCACTTGAAAGTGCTCAGATGACATTAGAAAGTGCTCTGATACCACTTGAAAGTTCATTAGGGATGTTAAGCCCTATAGAACTGGCCCAAGCTAACCAAGAGAGGGGGTGAATTTGTATTTTAAAATTTCTTTTCACAAAGAATAAAAATTGCATAAACCAAAATCACACCACAAAAATAAATGCGGAATTAAAAGTGCGGAAGCAAAAAATAAGAGCATAGAAATTTATAATGGTTCGGTCAACTCAACCTACGTCCACTCCTTGGAGGCACCCTCCAAGTATTGCAATACAAAACGTGACTCTCCTTTAGCCCCCACGGCTAGGCGGAGAAGCCCTCACAAGAACCTCATTTTTGCCACCCCGGCAAGGCAGAGAACCTACCTCTTTTTGCTTCCTCCTGAAGCTGGCAGAGAACCACAACCAAAAGCTAACTCCTTACCTCTACCGACCATTTCACGGACGAGAAACTCTAGACAAAGAACAAGCAGAGCGATCCTTGAAGTAACCCTTGTGAATCCCCTCACAAGCTCCCCCTCACAAGATCCTCTCTCTCTCCCTCTCTCTCTTTCTCTCCTCAAGGTCTTCTCAGGTCAAGGAAACAGCCAAAGGTCTTTCAAAACGTTGAACATGAGCTCTTAAATAGAAGAGCTTCAAAGAAGCAAATTAATTGCAAGTTGTCAACTTTATCGTCTAGGCCGATATGGACATCGGCCTGGCCGATCAGTACAAAACTCAGAAGATCGGCCAGAGCATTGCCCTGGATACACTTCTGGACAATTGAAATTTGGCTTGATCGTCCAGGACGATCTCACGATCGTCCTGGCCGATCAGTTCAAATCAGAGGAAAATCATCCTGAGAATAGCTCTGGATACGAGCTGGCCGATATTTATCATCCTGAAGTAACTTAAGGTTTTTGACTGGATCGTCATGGCCGATCCTGCAATCGTCCAGGACGATATGATCATATCAGTCATCCTTAATTACTCCATTGATTTCCTGATCAATTAAGACATAATTTGTGAATATCATCCAGGACGATAAAGGATCATCCTGGCCGATAATTTAAAAATACGTACAATATACCTTAATTGTCTATGGAGGCAACTTCTTTCTGTTTTGAGAATATCGTCCTGGCCGATACACGTATCATCCATGCCGATCCGTTAATGACGGTTGCCTTAATTAAGAATCCTTATTTAGACTTTCTGTTTTAAGCCTGATCGTCCAAGTCGATAAAAAAATCATCCTGGTCGATATGAGTAAAAACAAAAATTCTAAGTCTCTCAATGGTGTGTGTGAAGGGTTACTTAGCATCAGTCTCTTTGACCATTACAAGTAGACTCAAGAAGTGAAAAACAAAAGTACAGACTGACTCAACCCTAAACCTACGTAATCCTAAACTGGCTTTGTCTTATTCGTCCGATATTTGATTCCTAAAAAGTTAGAAGCAACAAGCAGTCCAAGAGAAATAGTGTTTGTCAATCATCAAAACATAAGCCATGAAAATAGATTTACAATAGCAGTTTGCTTTCCCCCGCTCGGGGGTACTTATGAGTAACCCCGCCTCACCGTAGGTGTCGCATCGAGGCCCCATCCCACCACGCTCTATAAAGGCGTGCATGGGCGGTTTTTTGGTCTGCCACGAATATTGAAGTAGGGTTTTTAAGTGATTACCCGCCTCATCGTAGGCGCCACACAAGGGTCCCAACCCACCACGCGCAATAAAGGCCTGTATGGGCGGTTTTTCGGTGCATCGAAAACATCAAGAATGTGAATCCGGCTTTTAGAAAGTTTATACCTTCTCAGGGTTGACGGCGTTGGCTCGAGGATCAAGGAAAGAGAGTATATTTAATTCATAATTAATTACAAATTATATGTAATTAATTATATATGACATATAATTAATTATAAATAATTTATAATTAGTTATAAATTAATTATACATAATTTATAATAAATGATAAACTAATTATAATTAATATATAATTAATTATGTTTAATTTAAATTTAATTATATTTAATTTAGAATTAATTAGAAATTAATTAGATTTATTTTATAATTAAATAAAAAATGTAATTAGTTATATTTTATCTATAATTAATTATTTTGTAATTTAAAATTAATCATAACTTAATTAGATTTATGATTTGTCAAAAATTAATTATAATCAATTATATTTTAGTATATAATTAATTATATTAATTTAAATTAATTATAAATAAATTATTTTAATTTATAATTTTATAATAAACTAATTATAATTAATTATATTTAATTTAAAATTAATTAAAAATCAAAATATAAATAAGATTAAGCATAATCTTGTTAAATAGAGAGTTAGACTATTCGTTTTACATAACTTGCCCGAAGAAGCATGCGTGAGGGAGTTCACAAGGGTTGCTCCAAGCATTCGGCAATTAAGGAATGGACAATATCGGCCTGGACGATATGACACAATTATGCCTAAATTGATCCGGCAATTAAGGATGATTGATACGATCACATCGTCTTGGACGATCGCAGGATCGGCCAGGATGATATATTCAAAAACCTTTAGTTGCTCCTGGCCGATAAGTATCGGACAGCTCAAATTCAGGGCGATGTTCTGGACGATTTTCTTCTGATTTGAACTAATCGTCTGGGACGATCGTGAGATCAGCCTAGACGATCAAGTCAATTTTTAATCATCCAGATCATCTTTAGGGAGATGTTCTGGCCGATCGGCTGTGTTTTGAACTGATCATACAGGACGATATTATTATCGTCCTGCATGATAAAGTCGGCAACTTGCAATTATTGAGCTCCTTTAAAACTCTTCTATTTAAGAGCTCTTGTTCAACATTTTTGAACATCTTTTGGCTGCTATCTTGACCTGAGAAAACCTAAAGGAGAGAGAGAAAGGATCATGTGAGGGGGAGCTTGTAAGGGAGTTCATAAGGGTTGCTCCAAGCATTATTCCACTTCTTCTTCCCTAGAGTTTCTTATCCTTGGAAGGGTTGGGAGAGGTAAGCTTCAGCGATCGAACGAGGATCTCTACTTACTTCAGGAGGAAGCAAAAGGATTTGGGTATTCTGTATTTTTGGAAATCATCTAGGACGATCAATCAGTACAAAATAAGTTCATCAGCCCGGGACGATTTGAGATGATAAAAAGAAGTTTGTTCATATCGTCCAGGATGATAATATATCGTCCAGGATGATCAGAATAAATCATGGAATATAGTCCTAAACATCGCCCTGAAAAATAGTTGTCTGATGTCCAATTGTCCAACGTATCGGCCTGAATTTGAGCTGTCCGATCCTGATGGGTCAGGAGCAACTAAGGGTTTTTGAATATATCATCCTGTCGATCTTGCGATCGTCCAGGACGATGTGATTGTATCAATCATCCTTAATTGCTTCCTTAATTGCCGGATCAATTTAAGCATAATTGTGCCATATCGTCCAGGCCGATCTCACAATCGTCTTGGCCGATTTCCAAAAATATAGAATACCTAAATTGATCATGGTGGTTATTTCTTTCTATATTGAGCATATCATTCTGGCCGATACAAGTATCGTCTAGACCGATAAGTTAATTACAGCTGCCTTAACTAAGAAATCTTGATTAGAACTTCTATTTTGATCTCGATCGTCCATGACGATATAAATATCGTCCAGGATGATATGAGTAAAAATACAAATTCTAAATTTCTCAAGTGTGTGTATAGGCTTACTTAACATCAGTTACTTCAAATATTTATAATTGACTCAAGAAAGGGAAAAAGAAAAATACAGGCTGACTCAGACCTAGTCTATCCAATCTTGAGTTGGTTCAGTTTGTCGCCAGATATTTTGGTCTTGAAACGTTAGTAGAGGACGACAGTCAAAGTGTTTGCTAACATCAAAATCACAATCTATGAAATCAAGTTTGCAACAGCTACAAGTGGGCAGGTCGATGTATTCCTTTACAGACTGAAATTGACATCAGGATAATATATCAACTAAAGTCTTTCTGCATCTACCCATAAGTGGCATGTACATCTGTCTTTGTATAGAGCTTGAATATATTGTAGATCTTTATGTATTATCGATTGGTGAACTGCTATATCTACTTGCATGTCTTCTAATGCTCGTAAGAATTATTGCTTGTATATTTGTTCAGGCTCAAACTATACATCCCCTCCTATTTCATTGCTTGCAAGATTGAAAATGGTTGCCTATGTTCTGATGTTGATGGTAGGAGTGTTGTAAGGTAGCTACTTCATCTGCTAAATGTCCTTCACACCTTGATCACGAACATTATGGCATGACATTTTATGTTTGTAGGGATGATCGAGCACATTCACTTTGTATACTAACACTAACTGTTGAAAGGGATAATTAATTATATATAATTCATAATTAATTATACATATTTTATAATTAATTATAAACTAATTATAATTAATATATTATTAACTATATTTAATTTAAAATTAATAATAAATTAATTTGATTTATTTTACAATTAAATTAAAAAAATTAATTAATTATATTTAATCTATAATTATTTATTTTTAATTTAAAATTAATCATAGCTTAATTAGATTTATGATTAATTAAAAATTAATTATAATAAATTATATTTTAGTATATAATTAATTATATTAATTTAAATTAATTATAAATAAATCATTTTAATTTATAATTTAATATTAAACTAATTATAATTAATATTTAATTAATTATATTTAATTTAAAATTAATTATAAAACAAAATATAAATAAGATTAAGCATAATCTTGCTAAACAGAGAGTTTAACTCTCTTAAATAGAGAGTTAAAGTCTCTGTTTTAAGCAACAGAGAGTTAGACTCTCCGTTTTAGGTAACTTGGCCAAAGAAGCATGCGTGAGGGAGAGAGCCACCATCACGACAAGTGAGCTCTTGCTGTGGCCTCCGATCGGGCAAAGAAAGGGCAAGGGATATATTATGATCAGTTCAAAACTAGTCCCTTCCAATACGATGTAAAAAATTGTTCATATGAATTGCTCAATTTTTATAAATATATCATATAGTACAATCCAGAGATTATCCAATATGATATGCTTAATTTTATCTATTTGTATGGTATGATACTTGGGATGATGAAAATTCATCTCTATCACTCATCTCGTATTGTTCTCATCATATATTATAATTAACTATCTTTGGTAAATAATCCATTATGATATAATTGTCATACAATATGATTAGGTCAAAAATCATGATTTTATTTAGTACGATCTCCAGGATATCCAGATCTCGTCTCTATAAATCGTCTTGTACAATCAATATTGTACAGTATAATCAACTATCATTTATTAAATCATGATTTAATTGACTAATCATGTGAAAGTTCGTTAGGGATGTTAAGCCCTAGAGAACTGGCCCAAGCTAACCAAGAGGAAGGTGAATTGTAAAACTTTAAAACCAAAGATAAAACTCATACCAAAATCACAACAAACAAAGTGAGGAAGAAAAATAAATGCGAAAGTGATAATAAGAAAAGAACACACCGAATTTATAGTGGTTCGGTCAAACCTTGACCAACGTCCAATCCTTAGAGGCACCCTCCAAGTACACTAAAACAAGTATCTCTCATTTAGCCCCCACAGCTAGGCGGAGAAGCCCTTACAAAATAACTTCCACCTTCCCCGGTGCGGCGGAGTCGCCGGGTCCTTTGACACCAAGGAGATATTCTTCTTTGGTGAACTTACCTCGAGACAAGCCTTGAATCCGATGGTACTAAGGTGCGAGTTTGCCGGAGCAACCGTGTGGAATCCCCTCCACACTCCCTTGAGTTCCTCCCCCTCACAGGATCTTCTCCCTCTCAAACTTCACCCTTTCCTCTCTCCCTTTCAAGCTCTCTCTTCAAGTCTCTCCCACATGAATGAAGCTCCAATGGCTGTCAAAGACACTTACAAAAGTTGCCATGCTATAGCTTAAATAGAAGCTCTCAAAATGAGCTCATTAATTCAAGTTGCCGACATTATCGTTCAGGACGATACACATATCATCCTGGCCGATTAGTTCAAATTCAGCTCAACGGCCTGGGACGATTTGGGACGATCAGAAGAAAATTGGTTATATCATTCCGTCCGATTAGTTTAAAACCAATATTAATCGTCCTGATCATCACCCTGATTTGGTGCTGGCTAAAGTCAATCGTACAGGCCATCATCCTGGCCGATCATAAGATCATCCCGGACGATGTGATCGTATTAATCAGCCATTAATGATTTCCAAATAATACCAGATCAATTTAGGTATGATTGAGTTAGATCGTCCTGGACGATATAAATACCGTCCTGGCCAATTTCCTAAATAAAGAATACCTAAACTGATTTTGGCGGCTGATTCTTTCTTAATTGAGAATATCGTCCAGGCTGATATGTTTATGACGGCTGCCTTAATGAGGATGTCTTAATTCAAGTTTCTTATTTTGGACATATCGTCCCGGCCGATATTATCAAAAATAGAAATCTTTTAAGAAATAACAGGAAATCTTTCAAGTTACAAATCAATAGGTCCCACAACAAATACAACAGACTCGAGAAAAGAAAAAGATTATAAACTGACTCAGACCTAGTCTACCAAATCTTGAGCTGGTTCTAAATTGCAGTCCGATCGTGTGAACCTGAAATGTTAGTAGAAAGCAGTCATAGAGAAAAAGAATGTTTGCTATCATCAAAATCATAAGTCATAGATCCGCAACAATCTCCCCCTTTTTGATGATGACAAACATTACAATTTGAATTTTCAAAAAAAAAAAAAAATTATTTCTCCTAATCTCCCCCTCACTAGAATAACCCCTTATAAAAAATAGGGGGGATAAAAATATTTTTGTTATTTTTAATTTTTGAAAAACAAGATACAACCATGATAACAGTACAAAAATTCAACAATACGTTCTCCCCCTTTGACATTATCAAAAAGAGAGGAGGCACAAACAAAAAACAAAATGATCAAAAGACAAAAACATTCCTTGATCTAATGAAAAATAAATATTCTTAAAATGAGAAAATTACCTCTTGGTTTTAATCAAAAACTTAGTAGAATTGGATTGACAACTCATAGCCCAGAAAAGGTTAGGAACTAAGAAATTGAAAATCCAAACTCAAGTTCTTTAAAACGGAAAAAAAAACTTTTTAATTCAAGATCTAAATCAAGGAATAAATTAGAGAAAGAAATAATAATTTTTCAAAAACTCCTTCCATAAAATATATCTAATAGAAGATCAATGCACAAATTTTTGAATCAAGAATCAAGATTTTCAAACTCAAGTATCAAAAGTATCAAGGGTTTTCTTAAGCTTTTTAAGAAGTTTAAGAATGGTAAGCATTAACTTTGCGGGCTCATTTTATGCCTCTTGTCAATTGGTTGGCGCACTGTGCATTTTTTGATACACTTTGTGTATTCTATATTTTTAATTTGGCGTCTTTGCGCATCTTTTATTTTTGGCATCATTGGCCAATTTTTTGAATATGCTTCCTTTCTTAAATCTTAAAACATAAAGGAAAACCCATCTTAGTGACAAAGCGAATTTCTTGATTAAGAAAATTATGAGTTAGATTCAAAAACTTGCAAAAGATTCCTATGCGATAAATAAAACATATGGAGATAAAAAAATTTGTTTCAAAAACCAATTTAAAACATGAAGAAGATTTTAAATCAAAAGTAGGATAAGCTCTTTTAGAAAATAGAGATTGTGAGTTAAAAGATAAATGAGTTTCCTTCTTTTGACTGTTTTAGAGAAGTCAAACACAACTTACCAAGGATTTCAAGAAAAATCATGAAGTATATTTTTCATTTTTAGAAAAAAGAATGTGTGTATTGATGAGAGAAAAAATTTAACGAAAACAAAAACACACAAAAAAATAAAAATAATAAAAGATTAAAAAAAAAATAAAAAACAAAAAAGAATGTCACAAATAAGGCGTTTAACCATTATCTCTTTCCAGGTCTGATGCTTCTGAGATCAGATCTGCCCATGAGATTTTTTGCCTTTCATTATTTCCCCAGTTTAAATTTAGCTTTACCTTACCCTTTTCTTTTACAGAAAGAATTCTTAAATTAGGGTACTCATTTTTCATATGTCCAGGTTTCCTGCATCGAAAACAAATAACGTTAGAGGAAATATTAACATCCTAACCATTTTTATTTTTTTTTTCCACTTTTGCTTATGCTTTGGTGAGCTTTGTGATTTACTTGATAAGTCATTGCTATTGTCATCAACTAAGCTTCTTCTTTCCGTATCTTCAGCTTTTAGAACGATTGTTTCATCTACAACCAAAAGTCTTTGACCCAAACCTTGCTCGTAGGCAATGAGTGAGTCAATCAAATTATCAATAGAATATACATTCAAATCTTTAGATTTACAAATAGTAACAACTTTAGGATCAAATTTATCCAGTAGACATCGAAGAACTTTGTTAACTTTTTCAAAATTTGAAAAATCTTTTCCTAAAGCATGCAATGAGTTTACAATTTGAATGAATATGGTATACATATCTAAGATCGTTTCAAAAGGTTTCATGGAAAATAATTCAAAATTATACATTAACAATTTCAACTTGGATTGCTTGATTTCACTAGTGCCTTCGTATATGGTGTGCAATTTATCACAAACTTCCTTACCGGTAGTACACGTGGATACTAACATGAAATCATCAGAATTTAAAGCATAGAAAAAAGCAATTTAAAGACTCCGCATTCAATTGAGCATTGAGTTGTTCTTCTCTGTTCCATTGACTAAAAGGAATATCAATTTTAACTCCATTAATAATTCGTGATGGTGATGAATAACCAGTTAAAATCATATGCCACATGCGAAAATCAATCGATTGCAAGAAAATAGACATGCGAGTTTTCCAAAAATCAAATGACATATTTTCAAATAAAGGAGGTCTGGTGATTGAATAACCTTCCGCAATAGTATGATTAGCCATGGATCGAAATTCAAAAGCTTTTAACAACTTATTTTATGAAAACTTGCTCTGATACCACTTGAAAGTTTGTTAGGGATGTTAAGCCCTAGAAAATTGGCCCAAGCTAACCAAGAAGAAGGTGAATTGGAAAACTTTAAAACCAAAGATAAAACTCCTACCAAAATCACCATAAACAAAGTGCGGAAGAAAAATAAATGCGGAAGTGATAATAAGAAAAAAACACACCGGATTTATAGTGGTTCGATTAAACCTTGACCTACGTCCACTCATTGGAGGCACCCTTCAAGTATTGCACTAAAAAAAGTGTCTCTCCTTTAGCCCCCACAGCTAGGCGGAGAAGCCCTTACAAAATCACTTCCACCTTCTCCGATGAGGCGAAGTCGCCGGGTCCTTTGACACAGTGGAGATCTTCTTCTTTGGTGAACTTACCTTGAGATAAGCCTTGAATCCGATGGTACTAAGGTGTGAGTTCGCCGGAGCAATCGTGTGAAATCCCCTCCACACTCCCTTGAGTTCCTCCCCCTCACAAGATCTTCTCCCTCTTAAACTCCACCCTTTCCTCTCTCCCTTTCAAGCTCTCTCTTCAAGTCTCCCCAACAAGAACGAAGCTCCAATGGCTGCCAAAGACACTTACAACAGTTTCCATAGCTTAAATAGAAGCTCTCAAAACGAGCTCATTAATTCAGGTTTCCGACATTATCGTCCAGGATGATAGGCATATCGTCCTGGCTGATTAGTTTAAATTCAGCTCAACGGCCTGAGACGATTTTGGACGATCAGAAGAAAATTGGTTATATCGTCCTGGCCGATCTCACGATCGTCCCGCCCGATTAGTTTAAAACCGATTTTAATCATCCTTATCATCGCCCTGATTTGGTGCTGGCTGAAGTCAATCATCCAGGCCATCATTCTGGCCGATCATAAGATCGTCCTGGATGATGTGATCGTATCAATCAGCCATTAATAATTTCCAAATAATACCAAATCAATTTAGGTATGATAGTTAGATCGTCCTGGACGATATAAATACCGTCATGGCCGATTTCCTAAAATAAAGAATACCTAAATTGATTATGGCACCTGATTCTTTCTGAATTGAGAATATTATCCTGGCCGATACAAGTGTCATTCAGGCCGATATATTTATGACGGCTTCCTTAATGAGAATGCCCTAATTCAGGTTTCTGATTTTGGACATATCGTCCAGGACGATATAAATATCATCCCGGTTGATATTACCAAAAAAAAATATTTTTTAGGAAATAGAAGGAAATCTTCCAAGTTACAATTCAATACGTCCCACAACAACTATAACAGACTCAAGAATAGAAAAAGATTACAAACTGACTCAAACCTAGTTTGACCCAATCTTGAGCTGGTTCCAAATTGCAGTCTGATCGTGTGAACCTGAAATGTTAGTAGAAAGCAGACATAAAGAAAAAGAATGTTTGCTATCATCAAAATCATAAGCCATAGATCCGCAACATCATGGAGGTTAATTTTAACATAATTTCAAATTTTTATACAATATGATTTGCAACATACAGTATGATTAGTTTAAATTATGAACTTAAAAATGTTACTTAAATTATCTTGGTAGCTAGGGTTTTGATCATGGTGAATCGTATCGTATGATATATATCATATAATAAGATTAATTTACAGAACATGATAGTTCAATTAGCTGTTAAACTATTCTTTAAAATAAATGATCTTATAGTACGACTTTCAATTGTACAGTACATTTGTTCTGAAAATTTTAATTTTTGAAAATTTTCTCTCACCCCCTCTGTGTGTGTATGGTCACCCAATTGAATACAATCTAATATGCCTTAACTCAAGAAATTAGAAAATATAAGAAAATAAAGAACAAACTCTTTTGACTTGACATCTTAACATACCCAATCTTGGGCTTTAGTCTTCTTAAGTATTATACCTACAATCATTAGTGCACAAACACAAATAATACCCAACATATTTCTTGAGAATGTATAATTCAATCAATAGGGTTTATCATCATTAAAATTATAGGCCAGAGATCCTAGATTTGTAACACTCCCTTACTATTATCATCATACAATATGGTTAGTTAATTTCAAGTACGGTCAATATGATATAAATATTGTATATTACGATAGTTCAAAAATCATAGTTTTATTTGGTATGATATTTAGGACGAACAAATTTCATCTCTGGAAATCATTTGGGATGATAAATATCGTTCAGTATGATATGTTATAATTATTAAAACATGATTTGACTTAATAATTAGGGGGGTTAGTTTAAGTAAGATTTAAAAAGTTTGTATGGTACAATTAGTTTATAGATCATATATTATGAATACTTCAAAAATTGAATTTAAAAGTTTTACATAATTCATCCAGCGGTTAGGGTTTTCAAATCATAATAAATTATGCAGTATGATCTAGATTATACAATACGATTAGTTAATATAAACTAATTATTCAAATAGTCATTAAGCCCATTCTTTCTATACTGATCGTATAACATGATTAATACAAAAAAATAAACTTTTAAAATTCGTCTCAATCCCTCTGTGTGTGTGTACGGTTAGCCAATTTCATACACTCTTATATATCTAGACTCAAGAAATTAAAAAAAAAAGAAGATAAAATTACATACTTTGTTTATTAGGCATTCCTATTCATCAAATTCTTGAGCTTTCAATAGCCTTAAGCAGTGTATGTCTTACCTACAAAGTTAGTGCTGATAAAGAAAGAAATATCTAAAATATTCAATAAGAAAAATAATAATTGAATCAATAATATTTGTCATCATCAAAATCATAAACTAAGGATCCTATATTGTAACAATCTCCCCATTTTTTATGATGACAAATAATATTTATTGATAGGTAAGATAAATTTTTTTTTTATCCTAAGCTCTTCATCACTAGGTAATAATTTTAAAAATTAGGTTTGCAAATATTTTTGTTTTATTTTTTTTAATAAACGACCAAAGGAGAAAAAACATAACGGAAAAAATAAAGTAACACAAACGTATGATTCTATTAAAACATACAACCATAACATATATTTCCTTTCCTTTTTGACATCACCAAAAAGAGGAGGAACAACAAATAAAGAGAACAATATAAGAAATAAAAGCAATAAAATTAAACAAATAGCCATTAAAGGTAAGGCAAATCAGGTTGTGGTGGTGGTGGTTGAAAGTATTGATGGATGGAGGCAAACTGTTTGTCAATTGAAGAAAACCTTTCTCCAAATAATCTCATTTCTTCCTCATATTATTATTATTGTTGTTGAATTTGGTAGTCAAGCCTTAATTATAATCGCTCGTGTTGCTGAATGATGTCATCGTGAGGGTAAGTAGGTGCATGTGGTAGTATTGGTGGTGGTGTAGGTCCACCTGTAGGAGCAGCTTGCCCTTCTTAAGCAAACTCTTTCTCACCATGCTCATGCCCCCCATGGAAAAGGATACGGAAGTAGACATCCGTATAGAAAATAGGAACATTATCGGGAGTAGCACAAAAGTTAATTTGGTATTTTTGTCTAGGATATATCCTATGATTTGTCCTAAGGAAATATTTTATTTTCTTTGGGTACTCAGATGTATAATATGAGTTATATTTTGGATATAATCAAGAATCATTTAGGCTTTATAAAATTGGGTATTCGATATGACTAGGTAGGTGACTACTGAAAGAAGTGGGGTTATGTTAACCTGATCCCCATTTTTGGGTATAATTGAAGTTCTAAGGACATGCTAGAAGACCCAGACATTCTGATTTAAGGTTTGGAGTAGTAGTTAATGTTAGTTTATGGTCACATTCCTAATGATCAAGTTGATAGCAGTCTGGTCAAAATTAGTTATAGAGACAAGAGATTGTGGATGAGGTCCTTCAATATAAAAACATGTACATTCTTCTAAATCTTCCTTGGTGATCTTTTCAGGTTGGCAATAAATAAAGGAAGTCACGACCGAGGTTTTCAAATTTAGTCTAAGGTTGGCTAAGAATTCATAAAGAAGTTTAGAGTTGAAGGGAAAAACAAGTGTGAGGAGATTGAAGAGTAGTGGAGGCAAAAAGGTTCATCACCTTGAACATAAGTGCTGATTTATTTAACATTCTAAAAGAGCTAATTTTTGCCTCCTTGTACTTTTAATAGGAATCTTCATCCCTTATGAATAAAAAATGATCGCTATAGTGATGAGCGGAGGAGCTCCCCTGAGTCATTCTACCATCTTTCGCTTCCACCAATAATTAGCCAGGAAGGTTTAGAGGGTATGAGTTTGAGGGAGTAGTGAGTTGAGCGAATTAAAATGTTTAAATCCTTCTAATTTATAGATTTAGGTGGATCATATAGTACGATCGAGATTCATACCTTATGATTAGAAAAATTAATTCATCTGGATCACTTATCATAAAAAGTTGTCAAATCATATAGTATGATCAGGTTTTATACTAGACAATCTTATGGAATTGCGTTCGTCCTGAGGAGTCATCAGTATGGCATTTGTCAAAATGTATTGTATAATATGAATAGTGTTCGTACAATACAAAATGTAGTTATTATTATACATGTCGAATTGAATTCATCCCAATCCTGTTTGACATGTGTACCATACAATATAAAGAGAGGTATCATAACATATGATTGACAATAATTTTAATACTAAACTGATTGAATTCCTTAACTATTAGTGCCAAAGTGCTCTCTCTCTCTCTCTCTCTCTCTCTCTCTCTCTTTATATATATATAGTTCATGTCATAGTACTCATCTTATCAATACCAAAGCACTCTACATCAAAATTTTAATATTTTTCAAATAAATTTATTTCTTATATTCTATTTATTACACTACACAATTGAGCAAGGTTCCATTATTTAGAAGAAACATCCATTGCATAAATATGACAGCACAGCACCTTAAGTTGGATTTAAATTAAATTGATTCATAAAAAGAGAGAGAGAGTTGGGGTGGTAGGTTGTAAGGAGATCATTTTAGTTAAGGGTTTTAAAAATAGTTGGAATTGAGGTTTCTTGATGAGCGTGATATTGACTTGTTATTTCTTTATGATTTGGGCCTATTGAGAAGAATTAGAAGCTTGGAGGAGGAAAATAGTTCATGGAATTTAGTAGGGGATCAGGAGAATCTTATGGTTGAAGAGGGGAATTGAAGATAAGAACTTCATGAGAGAAAAACATTATTGATCTTGGGTCAAAAACTTTAGAGAAATTCTTTATATAGATTTTCAACTTCAATCTAATTAAATGGACAAGCTAAATAATACGAAGAGAACGGATATGGTACTTGATGATTATGTGTGTGTGAAAGGGGGGGGGGGGGGGGGGGGGGGGGGGGTGTTAGATAAAATGGAGAGTATTGGCATCGTATAGAGCCTTCTAAGCAATACTAGAGGAAACAAAGTGGGAGAGTCTTGTAGAAATAATTTGTGGCACAAAACCTTTAAAAAAGAGAAGAAGAACCTATGGGAGAGGCAGGAGAAGAAGAGAAGTGATAAAACATCACGCTTGTGAGGCCATAGTGAAATGTCTCAACTAAAGTCACAACTCAATTAACATTAATCAAATTATTAATAATCTGTTGCATAATTTTAATGGATTCATTTAGAAGCCTACTTAAAATGATTAAATTTGCTCAAGTGGTTTAATCTCTCTCAATTAATTATTAGAGAGGAAGGTAGAGAGAAAGTAAATGTTTAATGTTCTTGAGAATTACGAAAATACCTCAACTAAAATCCTAATTGAATCTTCATGTTTCTTATTAAAATATTTTAAACTCTATCATCTTGCAAATAATATTTCACTCCCTTTATATGATTTTAAGGGGAATATAATTATCTATTATGACACATGAAATGTCTCTGAAGAGACAGAAATCAATTGATCACAACACTAACAATGTGAAGCTATAGAAAGGTATTAGTAGACTCTTTATCAAAATAATCTGACATATTTGCATTTTATGTCCTATTCTCGTGATAATGATCACATGCTTATTATTCCTCATAGCAATGCCTGAAAATCACTTTTAATAAGAAATAAAGAGATATTATTACGTTCGGAGTTCAGATCGAAAATCGTCCGTTTTTTTTAGTGTGTGAAGTAAAAGTATAGCTATTGTTCACCATTGTACTATTATTATACTTTTACTACGCACACTCATAAAAATTAAAGATAACTTTAATCAAAGAACTCAATATGTAATAATTTCTCTACTTTAATAGACATAAATATTTGTCCTTGCAATTGTTCTAATATTGTCATTTCATGCCGCGTGGTTGCGTGATATAAAATAAAAGGACGTGGTTTGGAAGCTACAACTAAATTCCCCTCATGACACTTTCAACTCGGCCCTTCCTTCCACGCACGTGCTTTGAGGTTTGAAACGCTTGCAAATGGAGACGTAGGTCCGTTTGCTGTGGGATCCACACGTTAGTAGCCACAATAATTGCATTTAAGAACTTAGATATTTTTTTTATATTATGAATTTACATCACAAATTTATTGGTTAAAAATGATAAATATAAAAAAATTTAATCGTATAGTATCTCATGAGTAATATTTTTTCGTTGTGCTTATATTTTTACCTATTATGACCTTCATAACTGTTGAAGAGAAATAAACTTTATATAAAAGAAAAATATTGAGTAAGGATAGTTTATAAAATTTTATGATGATTAATTTTAAAGGAATCAATATAATAAAAATTATTTTTATATTATATTTATTTAAGAGTAAATTTTAAGTGTTTTGATTTTTAGTTTAACTACTTTACTATCATAATACTTTTTTATATTATAAAAGTAAAGCTATGCAATGGATGCCTTTTAAATAATTATTGGTCAATTTGATTACCGAAAGCATATTGATCCCCAAAAATTTTGTTGGAAAGATCCGAACAATTGTGCATGAACACTTTGTCTACCCTCCAAAGATCTCTAAAGCACTAATAATTACATCACTAAATAAAAGTGGTTCCCTTAATCAATCTTAGAATTATATAGGAATCACCTTCAAACAAAAATTTTATTGTCGGAACCATATTTATGAGTTTATATGAAAAAAATCATCTTTAAACTATAAATGTAAATAACATGATGCATTCAACCAGAAAAAATATATCGTCAACTAATTAAAATTAGTCGAAGTCACTAACTTTCTTGATTGAGTGCTAGTGAATAGCTTCGAGCATAGGTAAACAGATATTGTCGAGCCCTCGAATCGAGTAAGGCTTAAGGTGAGTTTGTCATGTACTGATAATGAGTATATTGAACACATGTCAAGTTCAACATAATGAATTTATGATTGCTTTGACGAGTTTAATGCGGCGAGTTCACTATAATCTTGATGAGTTCGATAAAGTTTTGTTAACTTCATAGTATCTCCAACAAGTTCGGTACGAACCTATAAAATTTATAATGAACATGAAGAGTTCATGTTAAACCAATAGTGTTTGAATTAGACTTAAGAAGTTCATCTTGATCCACACAAGTTCATATTGAATATAAAACTTTACCCTGTTTGACTTGAACTGAGATTTTGAAATATTTGAGTATGCATATGTATCACGCTTAGGCAAAGTAACTTGCATCATGCTCTCCTTGTCACTTGAAGCTAAATTAGTGGAATCAAACAAATACTAACATATAAATAAATTGGAGATTGTGACGTCTACATAGAGCTGCTCATAAAGCACTAAAATACATGCACGACAACAAAAAAGCTTACTTGAAACACATTAATAGAAGTTATTAGTGTTGGAAAAATATAGAGAGAAAAGTACTATGGAAGATGTGTTGTGACTGAAGGGTTGCGGGATGTTGAAGATGGTTTAGTAAGAAATTATCTTTCGATGAGAAACTTTTTGAGGAAATATTATCGGTTAAGCATGACTTAGTGGTCGATTATAAGGTAGTGAATGTCAAATATGGTGAAATATTGGAATTAAAGGATATAAGACCCTCCTATCATCCATGATTTTTCAATTCTTAATATGAACAAGTTCTTCTTTTGGAGCGTGATAATTAAAAAATGTAAGGAATGCTATAGCTGAAGTAGATTGTAGATGTTTTGGCTTATGAGTTGCATAATTTGTAGAGCCTTAGGGTCTATGTTCAAACAATATAGAGCATGGTGTGGAGACATTAATTCCAATCACTGTTTAATATTCTATCCTCCATAAAACATGGGAAAATTTTGGAACACCTATAGCGGGAAGTTGTGTACGTGGAGAGGAAACTATAGGTGTGATTCAACAAGTATAAGCTTGTAGAGAAAGAGACATCTACATTTGGCAAACGAATGACCGAATGTCTAAGTAGTCTATATAATTGAGAAGACATTCATTCAAAATTATAACATGGAAAGTAAAATATGGCTGAAAGACCAAGAAGAGAAAAAATTATTGAATCAAGATGTAAGTAAATGAGAGCCAAATTATTGATGAAATATCTAGGCCGAGGCAAGAATATTTATACCTAGAGGAAGTATATAATAAGAGTTTTGAGAGATTTGTTTTTTTTTAAGAAAGATTATTAGACAATATCAAGCTCATGTGGTGAGACATAATGCATATGAAAGGTTGGTAACATTATCAATGGAGTTTAGCGATCTTAAGACAAAAAGTCATGGAACCATAAGTGAGAGCAAAATTTTATTCTTGACTATCCAAAGAGTCACAAAGAAAAAGAGATAGTAATGAGATTGAATTATACATTGTACTTAAGCAGGGAACTATAGTTGGGGGAAAGGGGTGTTTTAATTTGAACTATTTATTAATCTTCGTAATGGAATTCTAGCCAATGTAATTTGATGAAGAGAATGTATGAATAGAATATTATTTTTGAAATAGAGCTTTCTATTTTATATTGTAACAAGAATGATGTTGATTCAAAGATAAAAAAATTACTTGGTAGATATTATGAAAACTTTTAAAATACAAAAATCTACAAATAACTTTTGCTGTGGAAGCACTCAAGATGGAGGAAAAACAGAGAACAAATGCACAAAGCACTACAACAATAATCATGTAAAGAGCTTTATTAACTATCAAGTAAAATGAGTTCTAAAGTGTTTCTTCATCCTCATATAACAGAGGGCAATTTTACTTAAAGTTAGTGAGCAAAGAGTAAATGTGTGTGTGTGTACTAAGGTGCCAAGTTTAGTAATAACAGTACTGGAGAATAAGGTGCAAAATAGAAAGTGGTTCTCCACGGTGTAATGAGCCTGCGTAATACTACAAGTGAGAGTGAGTCCACATCAGTCCTCCCCCACTCCAGAAGAATTCTTCTTTGACGAATCAATTTCAGTAGCTGCTACGTCTCTGGGATGGTACTGGATAATATCATCCACCACTACAGGAAATTCCTTGATTACCGACGGTTGTCCAGCCACCGGCAATATCGGCGGCTTAACCGGCGATCTAACCACTGGTTATTACCGACGGCCCAACCGGCCGTTATGCAAGCATAAGCCGCTGAAAATAGCGGTGATCTAGAAATCGCCAGTTAAACAGCCGGTATTTAAACTTACCGACGCATTACCTACGGCTAGAACTGCTGGTGTTAAGTGATTTTTGTACCGACTGCTTGGGCCGCCAGAAAAGCCCTAAAATTAACCTTTCTGAGCCTCCCATTTCATTCCATCTCCATCTCTCTCTCCTACGCTGCGCTCGCCCCCTCTCCTCCTCACGCCCTTTCGCGATCGAAATGATTTAGGTCACCGACGAGGTCCCTCCGGCCGCTGACGAGCTCCCGACTGCAAGGCTGAAGGGCTCTCACCACTCCTGTGCGCGATGCCTTCCTCCGATTGAGGTTTGCATTTTTTTTATTTTTGAAGAAGTTTTTTGTTATTCTGGTTGGATTACCTCAAGAAACAGCTCTAAGCCCATATCTTTTTGCTTTAGTCATGGATTTTCTCACTACACATTTGCGAGAGGATGTACCTTATTGTATGCTTTTTGTTGATGATATTTTACTTGTTGATGTTTGTGATTTGGGTTAGAATACATCAAGGATCAGTCTTAAGTCAATATCTTTTTGCTTTAGTCATGGATGTTCTCACTAGACATTTGCGAGAGGATGTAGCCAATATCTTTTTGCTTTAGTCATGGATTTTCTAACTAGACATTTGCGAGAGGATGTACCTAGTAGTATACTTTTTGTTGTTGATATTCTACATGTTGAGTAAACTAGAGAGAGAGTTGAAGGTAAACTCAAATTATGGAGGTTAACTATAGAGTCTAAAGGTTTTCGCTTGAGTATATCTAAAACTGAATATATGGAGTGTAATTTTAGTAGCAATAGACCTAGTGAGGGGTTTGTGACTTTGGGCGATCAAGTAATTAATAAAAGTACATGTTTTATATATCTTGGATCTTTTGTTTAGAGCGATGGTGAAATAGAAAGGGATATTATCAGCACAATTCAAGTTGGATGGTTGAAATGGAGGAATTAATCGGGCCTGTTGTGTGATAGAAAAGCCCCCCTCAAACTTTAGGGAAAATTTTATAAGATGGTGGTGTGATCTGCAATGCTTTATGGTGCCAAATCTTGGTCAATAAAAGAGAAACATAATACTAAGTTAAGTGTTGCAGAAATGAGGGTGCTTAGGTGGATGAGTGGCTTTACCCCTAGAGATAGAATACGAAATGAGCATATACATGAAAATGTTGGAGTACCTCCAGTGGATGATGATATTAGAGAGTGCCGCCTTAGATGGTTTGGTCACATAAAATGACAGCCTTCAGATTACCCGGTTAGGAAAGTAGACGTATTAGTCATGGATGTTCTCACTAAACATTTGCAAGAGGATGTACCTTGGTGTATGCTTTTGTTGATGATATTCTTCTTGTTGATAAGACTAGAGAGGGAGTTGAAGGTAAACTTGAATTATGGAGGTCAATTTTAGAGTCTAAAAATTTTTGCTTGAGTAGATCTAAAATTGAATATATGGAGTGTAATTTAGTAGCAATAGACCTAGTGAGGGGTTTATGACTTTGGGCGATCAAGTAATTAATAAAAGTACACAGTTTAGATATCTTGGATCTTTTGTTCAGAGTTATGGTGAAATAGAAGGGGATATTATCAGCATAATTCAAGTTGGATGGTTGAAATGGAGGAATGAATCAGGCTTATTGTGTGATAGAAAAGTCCCCCTCAAACTTTAGGGGAGTAGCTCCTATTAGATTTGACCCGGTTAGGAAAGTAGACGTATTAGATTTGACTTATGTTAAGAAAGGTAAAGATAGACCTAAGCATCCTCATCTCTGCAATACTTAACTTAGTATTATGCTTCTCTTTTAATGTCCAACATTCGACATAATAAAATTTTAAACTTGTTTTTGCTTGGGTGGATGAGTAGCTTGACCCTTAGAGATAGGATACGAAGTGAGCATATACGTGATATGGTTGGAGTAGCTCCAGTGGATGATAAGATTATAGAGAGTCAGTTTACATTGTTTTGTAACATTAAATGGAGACCTTCTGATGACCCGATAAAGAAAGTTGAGGTATTAGATTTGACTTATGTTAATAAGCATTATGAGATGGTTGTAAGACCTACAATGCATTCCAATTCAAGTGAACACTTAACTTAGTATTATGCTTCTCAACATAAGAATTATTAACTCCTTTTTTTCAAGAACTCTCCATAACATTTTTCTTAGAACTTTATCATATGCTTTCTCTAAATCAATAAATATCATATGAGATGGTTGTGAGACCTACAATGCATTCCAATGCAAGTAAAGTACACTTGTTCAAAAGTATAACATGTACACTTATTAAGGTTGCATATCTTCTAATAAATTTTTTCATAACTATACAGGGGGATGTTTACTTCAACGTCCAAATGACTATCCAAGAATAGAGATATTGGATGTATAACAGATTTTTACCAGGTCGAAAAAGATTGACATATGAATTTATACATGGAATTGAGACTTTCATTCAAGTTGCATCTCAACTGCCTTCCTTTAAGTTTGATAAAATGTTTTGATATCCATGTTTGAAGCATAAAAATCAAGCATTAATCAAACCCGATGATGTGAAGCTTGATTTATATCGTAGGGGATTTCTTCCAGACTACGGGATTTGAACATCACATGGCGAGTACGAGCCACACAGAGATGCTCATGCTGGTTCATCCATAACTTATGAAACATTTGATGAAGATCAAATGCGTATACCGTATGAAGAACTTATTTTTGATGTAGCAGGTCCGAATTTAAGGGCTAGTGTGGAAGATCCACCAAATGCAAAAACACAAAAATTCTTTGAGTTACTACATGCAGCTCAAAAACTAATTTAAAAAGGTTGCAGTACTCATTTAGAATTCTCCATTACATTTAAAATACTACGTATTAAAACTGAGTATATTATATATCATAATTATTTCAATGATTTTATTGGTCTTCTCAGGAAAACTAATATAACGGATAATTTAATTCCTTAGATTTGTACTGAACGAAGAAATTAGTATCCAAGTTTGGTCTTACTGCTACAAAAATTGATTGTTGTATCAATGGATGTATGATATACTATAAGGATGATGTAACAGAAGTTTATTGTCACACCTGTAATACTCCTCAGTTTAAGCCAAACTCGGGAAAATAACATCGTCAAAAGAAACATATTCCATATTCCCATTTGTTTTATTTATCTATCATTCTAAGATTTCAGCGACTCTATGCATCAATGAGTTTAGCATGTCATATGAGATGGAATAAGGAGAAATTAGCAAAAAGTGGTATTCTTTCTTATCCATTAGATGTTGAAGCGTTAAAACATTTTGATAGAGTGCATGTTTCATTTGCTGTTGAATCCTACAACATAAGATTGAGATTATGTGCCAATAGTTTTACCCCATATAGTCAAGCAGCTACATCGTACTCTTATTAGCCAATTATACTAACACCATACAACCTTCAACCAGATATGTGTATGACTACTCCATACATGTTCTTAACTCTTATAATACCTGGACCACATAATCTAAAAGCAAAAATTGCCATTTTTTTGAAACCGATAATTGATGATCTCAATTATTATGGGAAGGAGTTCTCATATATGACATATTAACAAATTAAAAATTTTCCTTTCGAGCTGCATTGTTGTGGACCATTGGTTATTTTCTAGCAAATGGTATATTGTCTTGTTGGAGCACAATAGAAAAATTAGCATGTCCGTACTGCATGGAGAATACTAAAGCTTTCACACTAAAACATGGAGGGAAAAATACTTGGTTTGATTGTCATCGTATGTTTCAACCTGTTGATCGTCAATTTCAGAGAAATAAGGAAGCATTCATTAAAAATAGAGTTGAGCGGTCAGCTTCACCCAGATTAAGTGGTGATAATGTACTACAGATACTTTCTGACATTCCAACAATTATTGATTTTTCAATGTTTTCAGAGTCTAAATATTCGGGATATGGTGTTGAACATAATTGGATTAAAAAAAGTATTTTCTAGATATTATCATATTGGAGAACTAATTTGATAAGGCATAATCTAGATATTATGCACATTGAGAAGAACTTCCTGGACAATATTTTTAATATAATTATGGATGTTAAAGGTAAGAGTTAATATGATGTCAAAGCAAGGATGGACATTAAAGAGTACTACCAATGAAAAAATCTGGAGTAACAACAACTGACGGTAAAATAATGACGCCCAAAGTAACTTACTCTTTCACGTTAGAGTAAAAAAAGATCAATATGTAAGTGGTTTAAAGGTTTAAAAATGCCTAATGAATATGAATCAAACATAAGACAATGTGTTGACTTGAAATATACGAGGCTATTTGGACTAAAAAGTCATGATTGTCACATAATTATGGAGGTTATTCTTATGTTCATAGTATATATGTTACCCGATTACATATCAAATCCGTTGACTGAGCTTTGCATTTTCTTCAAAGACATATGTTCATCTAAACTAAGACATACCAATCATCCTCTACAAGTTAGAAAAAAAATTTCCCCTGCATTTTTTTGATTCTATTGAACATCTTCTAGTCCATCTACCTTTTGAAGCTAGAGTTGGTGGACCTGTACAATATCGTTGGATGTATCCTTTTGAGAGATAAAATATATTTTTATTTAATTTCTAATATTTTTGAATAAGTTGAGAGAACATACATTTATTAACTTGATAATTATAATTATTTAATAGATATTTAAATAAGTTGAAGAAATATGTTAAAAATAAAGCACGACCAAAATGATCGATATGTGAAGCATATTTATCTCAAGAAATCACTCACTTTTGCTCATACTACTTCGAGCCCCATGTAAGGAGTACAAGAACAAAGATTATTCGTAACATGGACTTCGATGTAGACCTCTCTAGAACTACAAGTCTTATTTTGTTGAACTTATCGAACTTATGATGATCTGATTGTAAACTTATTTGGTTGAACTTAGAACTTGTGAACTTAGTTATGAAATCATTTGTTTTCATTTATTATTTTATTTGGTTTAACTTATGAATATATTTGTGATAATTACTGTGATTGACTATAGTGGCATGTGCCCAAAATTGTTGTGATTGTTGTATTTTCTATGCAGGTTTAGAGTTTAGGGTGAAAATCCCTCAAATAGAGGGAGGCTGTCAATTTTTTTTCTTCAGATGCTACAGGTTTTTAGTGGCCAACCAGCATTTTAGCCACCTAAAACTTCGATATTGGATGGATAATTAATGCCACCAAAAATCTACTATAACCACCAGTATTTACTGGTTGTTTACCGATGGTTTCCAGCGATTGTTCGGCGACACGCCGGTGGTTACACTACCGATAATTCCTTCACTTCTAGTCGTCGGTAAGCCCTCGGTACTATTACTGACGGCTTACCAATGGTCGAAAGATGGTATTTTTACCAGCGGTTTAATGGTCGGTGCACTACTGGCAAAAACACTGGTGATGACCGACGCTCAAACTGCGAAAAGATAACCGACGGTACAAATTACCGGAAAATCATCGGTGAAAAAAACTTTTGAAAAAGCACCTCTAGTAATGGTTTCTGGCGCCCTTTTTTCCAATGGTTTGGAAACCGCAAAAAAATCGTCGGTGTTTTACACAACCTCCAGAAAATAAGAGTTAACCTCCGGCAAAAACTGTCAGTAATGAGTGATTTTCCTGTAGTGCACGTTGAAGGTAGCTGACGTTAGGACGTTAGGTGGAAGTTCTATTATATAGGTGTTGTCACTGATTTTATGCTTAATTTCCACTAGACCGATCTTCCTTAGACTGAATTTTGTGTATACTCCAATTGGAAATCTTTCTCTCCTCAAGTGCACAATAACTATTTCTCCCGGTTGGAAACTCTTAGAGCGACGGTGTACATTGTCTTCCTGCTTGTACGAGTCATTGCAGGCTTGCAAATTATCGCGAATAGTATTGACCATGGTCTTGAAGTCACCAGCTAACTTGGTTGCCGTCGTATTGTGACATCTCGGTAGAATAGTGATATTTATAAGATGGTTAGGAGGTTTTGTGTAGATGATATTAAAGGGGAACATACTGGTGGATCTGTTCGACTTTGACTTATAGGCAAACTCAGCTTGGCTCAATATTTCATCCCACTTCTTCGGATTGCCTTTCACTAAGCAACATAACATGTTGCCTATAATACGATTCACTACTTCAGTCTGCCCATCTATTTGGGGGTGGTATGCCGAGCTTAATTTACTGTTTGTTTACTCCTTTTTTTGTTCGCGGCAAGCCAAACAGAAAATCCTTGCTTACGTCCTCCCAAATTGAAATTGAAACTGGAAGTTCATTGTATAAACCTATATTATGGCTTGAACCTTTATAAACATGGCACACTGGATAGCTTTGCACATATTTCACAACATCTTTGCATAAGTGCGGCAAAAAAAAAATGCGACCACATTTACTCAATTTTTTTCCTCGCCCAAGTTGGCTGCCATCCCACCAGCATGCATCTCACGTAATAATTGTAGTCGGACAGAGGAAGCAGGGATGCACATGGAGTTTCCTTTGATAGAAATCCATGCCGAAGAGTATAATCATCAAAGGGTTATCCAGCCACACAATGTTCCCATGGTGAGGCAAAATCTTTGTCAGCACAATAAAGGTCCTTGAGGGCTTCAATGCCAAGAATTTTTATTTGGAGTTGAGTGATGAGAGCGAAGCATCTACTTACGGCATCAACCACCCTATTTTACTGTCCTGATTTATGCTTTAGTACAAAGTTGAATTTTTGCAAGAAGATGACCTATCTAACGTGCATCCTATTTATGTTTTTCTGGGTGTTCATAAATTGAAATGCTTGGTTGTCACTGCATAAGATAATTTCCCCATTATTTAAGTGCTTGAATTAATGTATATAGCTCCTACTTATATGCTAATCATTTTCGTCTTGCCGAGCTTATTTTTTCACTGAAGAAATCAATGGGCCTATCGTCTTTAGACAGCACGAAGCCAATCCCAACGGCTGATGCATCCATGTCTTTGTCGAAGGATTTATGTAAATTTGGGGATGTTAATACAAGATCTAAAGTGAGTGCCATCTTGATTGTATCAAAGCTTCACTACTGCTCCATTCCCCATCTAAACGAGCTAGCCTTCAGGCAATCAGTGATTGGGGCCATTATTATGCTAAACCCAATTATGAACCGTCTATAGAAGTTAACAAAGCCGTGGAAACTGTGAATTTTGGTCTGAGTACGTGGCTGCGGCCATTATTATGTTATGGCAATTTTGTTGGGATCCATACTAATGCCTTCCTCGGAAATTATATAACCAAAAAAATGCACTGCAGAAGTGGCAAACTCACATTTGACCTTATTTAAGAACAATTTATGCTGGTGAAGCAGATCAAATATCTCCTTAAATGTTTCCAATGGTCCTCTCAGGACAAACTAAACACAAAGATATCATCAAAGTAAACCACACACCATTTTCCTAAAAAATGGTTTTAGAACCTTTATCATGACCCGCAAAAAGGTAGATGGTGCATTGCATAACCCGAAGGGCATAACTCTCCATTCAAAAAGGCCACTGCATGTTTTGAATGTCGTCTTCCATTCATCGTTGGGTTGAATCCGGATCTGGTGTATTTGCTCCTCAAATCCAATTTTGAGAATACTTTGGCACCTGTAAGGTAATTTAACATATCTTCTACTCGAGGGACCAAGAACCAATATTTAATGGTGATTTTATAATAGCCTAGCTATCAATACACATCCTTCATGACCCATCTTTCTTTGGGACTAATAGAGCCGAAATAGCACACAGGCTCAGGCTGGGTTAAATGAGTTATTTTTCGAGTAACTCATCAATAATTTTCTGTAGTTGTACGTGTTCTGTGGTGCTCATTTTGTAATGTTGCAAATTTGGCAGAGAAGTGTTTGATACAAAGTTTATCGGCGCTATATGGAATGTAGTGGTGGAAGATCATTATGAAGTTCTGCTGGAGTTATATCAGAAAACTCTTACAAAAGTTGGAATAGCTCGAGCGCGTGCTCTTCCCATTTTTGAAAATCATTTGCTTCAACCACGACTAGGGAAAAAATAGACTTCTCTTCACGCCCCACCTTCAGGAGTGAATTTCCCGTGATAATGCAAAGGAATGGTTTACATTCTAGATTTTCTCTAGTTGTGCCTAGAATAGTTAGCAACAATCGCAACTTACACCCTTTCCGTTCAATTGAATATGTATTAGCTTGTCCATCATATATGGCGCCGGTGTCGAACTACCACGGCCTGCCTAGGATTAAATGACATACATCCATGTCTAGGACGTTGCATAGTATCTCATTGCTATAATGCTTTCTAATTGAAAAGGTGACCTGACACATATCAGACACTTGAATGTCTATGCCCTTTTTTACCCAGTCGATCCTATATGGATTTGGATTTTTGGAGGTTTTAAGCTGTAGGGCCTGCACCACCACTTTTGAAATAAAGTTCTATGTGCACCCGTTATCAATCAAGAGATCACATACCTTCCCTTTTATAGTACACTTTGATATGAAAATAGCATTCCTTTGGGAATATGTTTTCTAGTTTGGTGCCAGCAAGAGCTTTTGTAGCACGCACAAGACTGGATCTCCTTCATCTCCCACGACTTCTTCATACTCCTCTTCAGATTCACCTTCAGCTGGAGCCACGTTCGGTTCGGATTCCCCTTCCATGAGTTGTAATTGCTGGCGGCCCGGACATTTCATTAGATTTATGCCCCGGTTGGAAACATCAAAAGCACTTCAAAGTTGTTGGTTGGACATAGGGATTTTCTTTTGCAGGAGCTTTCTTTTTGTGTTGTAATTTGTTCTCAACTGCGGTGGAGGCAATGTGGCTCACTACAGGAAAATCACTTATTACCGGCGGAATTTTCCGGCGGCTTTCCGGCGGTCAATTTTCCGGCGGCTTTCCGGCGGTTTATGACGTCTTATTTCCAACAAAAAATTCCGGCAGCTTTCCGACGGCTTTCCGGCGGCTTGCCGGCGGTTTTCCGACGGCTAATTTCCCCGCAAAATTTTGCGACGGCTAATTTCCCGCAAAATTTTGCCGCGGTATTTTCTGGCGGCTTTCCGGCGGCTTTCCGACGGCTTTTCGACTTAAAAATAGTTAAATCTTTTTTTAATAAAAATTTTAAATTAATAATGTTTAATTATAATATTAAGACTTTTTTAATATAAATAAAAAAATACTTAGATTTAACTATTTTGCAGAAACGGCGCAGTGGTCAGGGTCCGGGGCAGCGGGTGAGGAGGTCCACGGTTCGAAACCCAGCGAAGGCAGCACGGGAGGCGGGCCCGTTGGCGCACTCGGGCTCGCCTGGCTCACGCGAGCCCGGTCCGACGCGACGCGGTCTGGTCCCCCGCGGGAGCTGGTTCGACGCTGTCTGGTCCGCCCGCGGGAGCTGGTTCGACGCTCTGGTCCGCCCGCCGGAGCGGGTTGCTGGCGTGCCGCCGGAGCCGCCGCCGGGGAGCGGTTTCAGCGGGAGCGGGAAATTGTTTTTTTTTTTTTTTATTTCAACAGGCGGTTTTTGACCGCCGGCAAACCGCCGGAAATATATTGCCGCCGGAAAACGCCGTCGGAAATTATTTTCCTACGCCGTTTTTTCCGGCGGCACGAAAGCCGCCGGAAAACCGCCGGAAAATTAAAAAACCGCCGGAAATAGGTCAAATGCCGCCGGAAAAAGCCGCCGGAAGTGGGTGATTTTCCTGTAGTGGCTGGGGAAAATTATTTAGGAGGTGATTTTGGTGTGTTAATTTGATCAAAACCTTGGACCTGATTGTCTGGGGGATATCATCGTCGTCGGAATCAGACTCATTACCAGGTTGCCGCACAACTGCATTAACGACAAAATCTGTCAACTATGGGGCATCATGGTGCATCCGCCAGTCTACTCTTGCCCGAGGATGGCCTGCCCAGTGGGGCGGAGATGCAGATTGCGGTGGTAGTTGGACATTATTATCACCAGCTTTGATACTATGTAACTCCATGAGTACCTCTATGGAAATCGATGGAACTCAGTTTTGAGTTCCTCCAACGGCTTAATTATCTTGGATTGGATCACCCACAAAGCACCTTCGCCTTGATCTCCATCAAGAACGGGTTGTCTACTACGTTCTGCCATTAGTCACAACCTAGCTCTAATACCAGATTGCTGTGGAAGAACTCAAGCTGGAAGAAAAATAGAGAACAAACACACAAAGAAATGTAACAGTAATCCTATAAAGAGTTTTATTAACTATCAAGTAGAATGAGTTCTAAAGTGTATCTTCATCCTCATATAATAGAGGGCAACTTTACTAAAAGTTAGTGAACAAAGAGTAAAAGTGTGTGTGTACTAAGGTGCCAAGTTTAAAAATAGCGGTAGTGGAGAATAAGCTGCAAAACAGAAAGTGGTTCTCTACGGTGTAATGAGCCTGCACAACACTCCAAGTGAGAGTAAGTCCATATCAACTTTGAGATAGTTTAATGTAGTAGTGAAAATAAATCTTGAGATTAAGATTAAGATAAGACAAAGAAATCCTAAAAGATGAGAACGTTTTGGTGGTAATGAAAATAAATTTTAAAAGAGATCTCACATTAAATAAGATAATAAAAGATATTTAGTATTTATAAATAGTGTTTTTTAAAAGGGTTTATGGGCAACCTCATTAATATAGCATGCCTTGGTAACATAAAGATTCATTCATCATGAATGTCGTGAATGATTATAATGATGCACTATTTAACATTCCATGCATTTTTTTATTACAATTTTACCCATATTAAATGACATTTTAAATAATGTGGAATATATTTGAAAACCCTTTATGTGAATTAAATTTCAGGTCATGTTCTTCACTTTTGATTTTCCAGCTCCTTAAGATTTTTATTTCTGGAAACTCTCAATGATAATATCAATAGAGACTAAAGTAAAATTGATGTAACATCAGGAGCATCAAAAGCATGAGATGATAGAGAGGGTCCAAGTTCTCAATCCAATAAAATAATAGCTGAGAAAAGTTGACATCAACAATAGTAAGAAGAAGATGAGAAGCTACTTTTTTTGTCTATTTTTAATTAATTATGTGTGTGAAGATTTTATGTGATATTATAATTGAATATGTAAGACTTATTATTTGTATTGTGGATTTTATGTATTAATCGGTTAGTGGAGAGAACTTAATAGAGTTAATTAAATGCTCAATGCCTCATGATTGGAGAGAGTGGGCGTAGGGAAAAAAATCATTGAAGGTGGAGGAAGTTGTCATGGTTACTAGTGCGGTCCAACCTACTTATGTTTGTTACTAGTGTGGGTCACTCTTTCTCATTTTTCTCCCTTTTCTAAATTCAAAATTTTCTTATGTAAGTTGTATAAATACTTAATTGGAAATGGAATATGAAGATTGATGCATTTTTTATAGAATTTTGAAGAATATTTGTTGATTAGATCTAGGTGTCTGGTTAAACTAGACAATGTCTATTTCTTTTCTAGGACGACTACTTTGGTGAGTAGTAGAGATTTATCAATATTTTTATTTTTGTATAATACACCATACCTCACTCCTAGAAAATATAAAACTAAATTTACTATAAATCAATCCCATTCATTTAGGAATTTTGTAAGAATTGACCAAACTAGATCATAACATACCTAGTTGCAGGTTTGCCTTCATCTATCGAACATAAGCTCCTCCAAATCACCAAAATATTTAGATAAATAATAGATACCTAAAGATTTAATTTTCATAAACTTATTTGGGTTCTGGTTCACAAAAAGATAAAGTTCTAGACGTCCTAAATCAAATTTAGTCCGTAGATAGAGAGAAAATCACAAACCATCCTTGGAAAAAAATTAAGGAAATTATTAAATAATCCTAAAAAATCACCAAATTCTTTAAATCATAGCTAAACCTATAAGAATAAAATATATTTTTTTAATTTCTTGTAATTTGGAACTCTTGAGAGGATGTTATAAGCTTTGAATATGGGGCTTCATATATTTACTTTTTGCAAAAATTAGGTTCGCCAACCACTAACTTGAACTCAATTTTAAACTCCACTAATTATAGCTTTACACTCTTAAGAATCTTACAAAATCCTTCCATCAATCAGTTAGATTACAACAGTTAAACTAAGACCCATACATGCAGTAACCACATTGTTGGTATTACAAAAAAGGTTAATTGGTGTAAAACATTAGAGGAGAACATCAAGAGGAGTCAGAAGCTTGTAGAGGCAATTAGAAAGTCTGGAATTGAAGCTGGTCTTGGTAAAATTACTTGTGCGATATTTTGTTTTTCAAAAATAATTATTGTGATTTATCATATACTTAATGCAATTCTATTTACATATGCAAGAACAATAAGTTGTTACCTCCTCATATTGAACTAACTTTCAACCTTAAACATTTAAAACCCTAATTCACTTGAAAGCATCCAAATCATTGAGGAAGTGATTGATTAAAATATTTAAAATCTCACCTTGATTTTTATTAATGAAAAAAAAAACTACCTTGAATTGAGGGAGTGATCCTTTAAAATATTTAAAATCCCACCTTGATTTTCATTAATAGAAAAAAGAACTACCTTAAAAATTTTATGTTTATGTCCTATTCCTTATTTAGTTGTTTTGTGCTTGTTTGCTTCTATTTAAGATTTGTAAGTTTGTGAATGCTTAAAAATAATTTTCTAAAACTATTTTCATGCATTTTACTTAAATTATCAAGCATTTCATATTTAAAAAAAAAACAAGTTATATAAATCATATTTAAATCTATGATATTCTTTGTTTTGCCATTCCACCAAAGTCAACTTGTGATGATTAAATTGCTAATACCAATAGGACGATAGACGAGTTAGCTTTCTGAACTGATGAAAATTTTAACAAACTCTAAGATCTCATTTTGAACTTAACCATATATGTTTAAAATTTGAGTGTTAGAATTTAAACACCTCCTCCAGCTCAAAATTACATTAAATATGAAACCATAGAAGAGGAGTAACTAGACATTAGGAAAAACAATAAACTTAGAATACATTTTTTTAGGAATTTTCATAAGGATGATCAAGCTATAACTAATGAAGCATTAATTTAGACAAAATCAAAGATTAAGGTATATTCTTTTGCATTTGGTGGAGTCCTAACCCTAGTATGTTCTTAGATTAGCATACAAAATAAGTATAAATTTTTTTATTGATATCAAATGTATGACCAACAAAGAACCCCTTTTGCTAAAATAAACATATAGGACAAGCAAGAATTTATTAGTCCAATGTTTTAATTAAATAAGTAAGGTTAGAAAAACACTGTCTTACATGGATATTGATGAATAAATTGAAAGGGAAAGTACTATCCCGCAAACCATGGTAAGAAGCTAAAGGAATAGTTGATGACCCATAGGCAAGGCAATATATAAGTGTTAGTTTATATGAATTTATTTAAGCTAGCTATGCCTTGCTACACATACTATGAGTGGTAGTTAGCCAACAAGTTTTTTATTTGTCTGAGTGAGATTAGATATAAAATATAGTTATAAAACACTTAAACCCTAAAAGATACATTTCATAATGCTTTACTCCTAGATAATCATAAAAAATAGCTTCATCATCTAAAGTTAAAGGTCTAAACTCATACTTTCAAGCATCCCCTTATCTACCCAAAGGTCTATTGATAGACCTTAACCTGCACCATTTAGTGCCCAATTAGATAAGATTACCATTGAAACATCTTCTAAGACTAAAGAGAAAATATGCTTCAAGTTTTATAATAAGCGACATCTACAAAATTAGTGCAAAGCTAACTATATATTCCAAGATGAGAATGAGGAAAAAGTAGAATGAAGGAGAGTTAATAATGAGATATTGGAAATCCATGATGGAACCTCTTTATCTAATGAGGATATAAGTTATTTATAGAAACCTGTTCAACACCATGTAACTTCTAAAAAAATAATGTACTAAATATTGGAGCAAGAGGAGTATTTTTTTTCCATAATTATTGAATGTTAGAATAAAATAAGTAAATAAATTATTGATGGGATGGTTCCATAAATATAGTATTGAAAAACATACTCTTACAGCTAACCTTCAACATGAATCTCATCTAGAGTCATATATAGTTGGTTGGTTGATAACACTTCATTATTTATAACATCATGATTTTTAGTGCATATTAAGATAGGTGACTATGTAGGAAATATATCGTGTGATGCACTTTAAATGGACATAGCCAATGTACTTTTAGGAAGACCCTACTTATCTAATAGGGATGTCATACATTTTGGGAGATAGAACAACTAGCCATTTCAATTAAATGATAAAAATTTTAAGACCTGACCTTTTGAACTCTCTAAAATAGAAAGAAGAATCTTCTACACGTCATTCTAAGAACCCCCAAAAAACTTACATTAGACATACAACCTGAACATGAACACCCACACAAAATTATAAACTTCACAAGATTATGATTAGAGTTTCACTTTTTATCAAAGCAATCTATGGTAGTAATTTAAACAAATTAATTCTTTTTGCTAGTATCCCCATGCAAATTTTTTTATTTTACATTTATATCCACATAAGATTTCCCAAGCCTACTTGAAAATATAAAATAACAATTGTAAGTCACTAATGATAAATACATTAAAAATAAAAATAAAATAAAATAATTTAAAGAGTTTAAAGTAGAAGATTATTGTGTTATTAAAAATTCATCCCATTAGGTATCCTTCCACTAAGTATGGAAAACTACAAGCAAGAACATGTAGGCGATTTGTCACGTTTTCCTCCAAATTGCAGTTAATCAAATTATGGCTTGTATTTTTCTACTATTTGTACTGTATGAAGCTAGTTCATATAGAAGGCTGATAGTGTATGAAATCAGATGCGTACTAGTTCATCCCGAACAAACTCATTTATTTTTGTATTGTTCATAATATACGAAGTTAGTTTGTATAGATGAATGATAGTGTACGAAATTGGGTGCATACCAGTACATCCCAAACAAATTCATTTGTTTTTGTTCTATTTGTAATGTACAAAGTTAGTTTATACATATGGCTGATAGTGTACAAAATTGGGATCATCCACGTTCGTACCAAAAGAAGCATGATTTGTGTTAACTATTTGTACTAAGTTTGTATATATAACAAATAGTGTACGAAATAAGGTTTGTACCATCTTGTACCAAACTAACACATTCAGTTTTGAACTATTCATGCAGTACGATGTTAGTTCACACAAACGTCTAACAGGGTATGAAATAAGATTCATACATGATTGTACTTAGAATTTTGAACAATTTGTACAGACCATCCATGATCATACTGTACTATCTTAAGTTAGTTCACTTGTAATTTTCAATTTTTTGAATATTTTTTCTTATGTTTTTCATATAATAAGTCCTAAAACTGTCAGTCAATACCTTCACTGTGATTTTATCTTGAGAGTGACCAATGTGTGTGAGTGTTTGGGAGAGATTGTGAGAGTTAAGTGTGAGAGATCAAGTGAGGGGGAGTTATGAGGGATTCTCAAGGTTGCCCAAAGCAAGGAACTCTTTATCATTTTCAAATTTCTATCCATCTCCTTTGGAGGCTTTTGAGAGAAGATCTTCAATATTGTGTTGAGGTACTCTACCTTGACCAAGAAGGTGAAAAAGGATGAAGGTTATCTACCTTCACTATAAGGGTAAAAAAGGATGAAGGTTCTTCGCTAGGTGGATGTTTGAAGAATTGAGTCGTCGTCCATTTAGAAGCTCAAGTTTAGATGCTCTTCAAACATCCAAAGAGGAAATATAACACCCCGTTCAAGGGGGAGTTTCCTTTCATTTGGATATTCGGAACCGACGAATCAAGATGCTCGTAAGAAGATAAAGATGTAGATAATGAGAAGAATCCCAAATCTCAAAGTGACTTGAGTCTTAGGACTAGAAACCTGGGCTGTTGTCAGTGGTGCCCGACCACTTTACTTTCAGCAGACCCTGGTTTGTAATAAGCAAGGCAACTTTGCCTATCGACATTTATTAATTAATTCATTTATATTTGATGTTTGATGTGATTGCGTATATAATTACCTATTTTTCATAGATTTTTGACGTTTGTGTGCCGCTTTTGTTTTTGCCTAGACTCGTGAGACTCGTGAGGGTGTGAAAATCTTTATACTCATAACTTTAAAGTTTAAGATTTTAGTGAGTCTGAATAACATAGAAAGATAACTAATTTAGGAAATTAGCCGGAGATCAACCCCGGGGTTGCATGCATATTTCTGCACTTCTTCTCTCCTTACTTTAGACCCTTCCCCGCCTGCGGATAGAGTCCGGATAGACTGACCTTTGAGGATGAGGTGCCGGACCTAGGGAAGTCCAGTCTTCTAAAAAATTATTTTATAAGCCTATTTTTTAACTTTCAAGCATACTTGATTTGAGGTTGTTAACCAGCATGCATTGCATTATAAACAAATTAAAAGAGTCAAAATTTTAATTGCATTAGTCCTTAGCATCTTACACCCAACATAAGTCAAAGGGGCCAATTAGGATCCGCTCTAGATGTCGGCACCGTTTTCAAAAACTTTTCTTAAATAACGTCTCTACCACTCAACATTAAAAGAGTCAAGCCTAACCCTTTTTAAAACTTTCTATAAATGTTATAAACTTGCATGCTTAGATTAATCAATAGCGTGCTAAGTTATATAACTTATAGAAGATTTCTTCAATGTCAAAATCAAAGTTCTCAATTCTTTAGTAAAATTCAAGTCCTTTCAAAGTCTAAGTGATCGCCACGCTGTATCGCTATATATTGGATTGTAGTCTTTATGACTCAATATATGAGATCAACTGTAGAATTCACTCTTAAGGATTCGATTCAAAAATTCAATTATTCTGGTAAAGTTAAACTATGACATTTCATTTCTAAGCCATTAACTGAAATGAAAGAGCGAGTAAACTTCTTAGGATTTCCCTTAATTATTGTGAACCTTTTTTGTTGAACGAAAATTCAACACATTGAGTTCCAAAAATAAGGGGAAATGCTGTCGGATTTTTGAATTTTCAAATGTTCATCCTTCAAATCCAATTCAATTCTCAATTTTACATGTATTTCCATGACATTTTCTAATGGTATAACATGTACAATATAAACTCGATCATTTTCAAATTCAAACATCCTTTCAGAATCCGTTTAAATCAAACTCAAGTCATCATTGTTATACGCTTTCTACAACATTCATTTGTAGTTAGGCATATACAATGAAAGTTTAACTTTTCTTTAAATCAAAGTTAACTTGTATATCTTATTGTCGCACATCGGATTATAATTCTTATAATTTGATATACATAATATGATATAGAATTCTTTTCAAAATCAAATCCAAAGTTCTAATTCAAATCTTCTCTCTTCTAAATCTCAGATAATCAAATCACTTGCAATGGCTGGAAAACTGTTATTCTCAATGGACCGCGACCTACTGATTGAAGAACATATCTATAAGAATTCGATTCAATTTGGAATAGGGTTTAAATCTCTGAGATTGGTAATGAATGGGAATACTTTGGTGGACCTTGCTGTTGAAGGTGAGAAGGATGCCCCTTTAGTTCAGTTAGCTGTAGGAGCCAGAAATGATGCCCCTCCTAGTCTCTGGTATGCACTAAATCTCGCTTCCACACCCAAAGAATTCCTTGAGGATGCGAAGAAACTAGAAGTTGCCACTGAAGGCAAGTTAGTGTTTAAGAAAGGATCTTCTAGTTCTGAAACCCTCTATGTAAGCAATAATGCCAAAAATAACTACCTAACGAGGGTGAGAAAGAAAATCACCAGGTCAAAGAAAATAGCCGAGCTGAAGGCCTTAACTAAAGTTGAACTCGTGGCCGCTGAGTAGCTACCAATCCCTGTCTCTTCGCCACTCCTGAAAGGGAGTCGTTTTCACCCCCTTGCAGTTGTTGAGGGGGAGGAGAGAGTTACTAGGATAGCTAGCACTCCTCCAAGCCCAGTGGATTACTCAGTTAAGAGAAAACCAAAGAAAAAGCTCACTTTGAGGACTAGGATGTTGAGGAACATCATCCATACTTGTGCTGCTCAGACAGATGAGACCAAAGAACAATATGTGAGACACCTGAAGGGGGTTATCTCATATAAACTTGAGAAAGATGTGTTAAAGGAAGAAAAGTTTGAAGCAAAGAATCTGACTCCTCAGCTAGTGAGGAAGAATAAGAAATTTATCAAGCAACCTTCAACTTCAGTTCTAGTGGATGGATATCATTGGGTGCCTCGCCTCCCATCTGCAAAGATGGAGGAGCTAGTGTTTACCAGGTCCATCCAGAGTCTCCCTTTTAGCGGTATACCACCGCCCCCACCTTCAAAACTGTCCAAGCTGGCCCTAGTGATTACCAAATCTAAAGAAATCATTAAGGAGCAGAAACCAGTTAATGTCAAGGGAAAGAGGCCTATGTCTCCAGATGAATCATATGAGCGAAAGAAGTTTAGTAGATCTATTGACATTCAAATTAGAGAACCTCAAATTCAGCCGCCAGTTGAACTCCCTCGACTCCCAGTTCAGGGATGTGAGGATTCTGTTCTGATTGATGTTGAAATCCCCACTATTCAAGCTCCTCCATCACCAATTAAGATTGATATCCCTCACCCTACTGGGGATGTCACCCTCGTGACTACTGACCCTGGGAAATTTGAAGGAGAGGAGACAATTCAAAATCCTGATGAAAAAAAGTTAGATCAATTGGTTGCTGAAGAACTCACTGAAGAAGACGTTAAAATTAACAACATCTTCGCTAAACTGAATGTAGAAGAGTTCGATCAAGTCATAGAATATGAAGAATACTTACCAATCTATGCTAAAGAAATAAATGGGAGACTAGTTGAGGAGGTAGTACAAGAAATTAGTGACATTCTTAAAAAGAAGGTTGTTGAAGAATTCAATCCATATGATGATGATTTGTTAGTAGAGGAAGATCCAGTAGCAGATGTTTATATGGTTGAAACTCGAGAATCAACTAAGGATGCTGAGCCTTCTAAACAGCGCTCTGGTAAAGAAGAAGAATCACCTGCAGTAGATTTAGACTCGAATATTTCTGTTAAATTGAAGGAAAAAGATGAATATATCCAGAGTCTTGATAGAAAGTTGAGGAGATGATGATAAGGATTGAACAGATGCAGAATCAGATTTTTTTTTAATCACAGAAGTCTAAACCCGAGCAGTTGCAGCCTGCAGTACACATAATGGGTGAGCATAACAAAAAGACTGATTCAAACCTCAAACTTCCAAAAATTACTTCCCCAGTATCTCCAACAGACAAAGATATTCGCCAGATGATTGAAACTCAGGTAAGGGAGGCCTTAGCTCATTCTCAAGGAACTGTATCTATTCCGAAGGGTAGATCCTACTCCAAGGAATATGATTTAGTTCCTTATCCAAAGGGCTTCGTGCCACCTTCTTTTAAAAATTTTAGTGGTTTAGAAAATTTGAGGCAGCATTTGGCCCATTTCGAGCGAGCTATTGCATCGTAGGAGGGTTAGATGCTCTACTCTTTCGTTAGTTTGTGAGTAGTCTATCTGGTATTGCTTTTGAGTGATACACGGATCTTCCATATGGTTCAGTGAAAACTTTTACAGAGCTTGAAGGTCTATTCTTAAAAAGATTCTCAGGAGCTCAGCAGCATATAACTCTTGGCAATCTCGTCATCGAAAAGCAAAAACTGGATGAGCCTTTGGTTGGTTACATCTTAAGATGGTGAAACCTTTCAATGAAATGTGAACCCCAACTGCAAGAGCAACATGTAGTGGAGATTCTTCTGAAGAATATTCATGGGCCTATTGCTTTTCTGCTAAAGGGGTTTACAATCAAAACCTTTGAAAAATTTCTTAATAAAGCTTTTAATCAATAGAAAGAGGCTTCCAAAATGCCATTCCTGAAAGATTATATTGAAGATAAGAAGGCTAGTAAACCGTTGAAGTTCTTTAAAAAGAGAACAACAACGATTTCAATAGTTAACAAAGGGAAGAAACCGATCAATACCCAGTCAAGTAATCTTATAACTCAACAAACTCAAAAATCTCAACCTTTTCAGGTGACTTCTCAACCTACCAAAGAATCTCACCATATTACTTTTAAAAGGAGATTGACTCATCCGTATCCATTTAAAAGGGAGTTAGAGAGAAAAAATTTTAAGAGCTTTCAAAAGAAGCAAGATTTTTTATTGTCGGAGGCCAAGAAGCCAGAAGAGGCAAATAAAAATGATGATCCAACTTTTTTCCCCTACCATTGCATGTTACGCCACACAATCGAAGACTGCATAGTCTTTAAGGATTGGCTCGAGAAGAACTTTCGTCAAGATAACATCATAATTCCAAAGGAGTTCCTGGTCGATCCGGATTAGGGGTCTATCAAATCCATTTCAGGTAAAAACTCTAATCTTTCTTTGTCCCTTGAAGATGGTTGGGATATAACATTATCCCGGGCATTTAAAAAGTCGTTTAATCGATCTTTTCATCTTTCTCAACAGTTACTAACGAGAGCTAGGGGCCCGATCTGGGAAGTTGACCTGGAGGCATCGCAGGAGGACGTTGGGATGATTTTCTCTCCAATAGTCGTAGGAAATACTGTAATAAATAAAAATGAAAAGAGTGAACCTTTTGTGGAGTGGAAATTTGTTGATGAGAGATCCATACAAGTGGTGGATGGTGGCTCAAAACCATTAGCCCCACTAAAGTTATCTGACTTTTACTTTGCCCCGTCAAAGATAATTTGTCAAAAATTAAATAAAAAGAAATATCCTTTTGCTCAAATTTTGATGATTAATGTTGAGAATGTGATTCCAGATGACTCTTCTGTTGAAAATAACCCAGAACTAGCTGAGATCAATCAAGAAGTTCAAAAGCTTAGCCCTCCAGATTTGACCCCTCAAGGGGAAAATGAATATGATGTCTTATCAGATGGTGATACCCTAGAAATTAACTTTCAAGGGAGCCCCGTTATGATAGATTTCTCATATTCAGATTCTCACTCAAAAAATGATAATCAATTGCCTAAAGAGAGTGTAGACCTCCCCATAGCTTGTTCTTCCGATGAGATTGTGAAAGTATAATTGCAAGATGGTAAGGTTTTACCCCCTAAGCTTCCCCCACAGGAAAAGGGAAAACAGGTTGTTTCCACTGATCCAATTCAAATCCACACTCAACAATCAAACCCTCCTTCAAATTCACCGGGTCATAGTGTTAACATTCCAAGTGTTGATTATAATGTCTTAGCTCACCTTAAAAAGTTACCTGCTAAGTTGAGCATTTATGACGCCCTTATCCTTTCAAAAGAGATGAGGGAGACTCTAATTAAAGCACTTCTTGATCTAGAGATTTGCTTAGTTCAACTAGCTTCAACTTCTGAGGAAGAAGCTTTATACTTCAAGAAAATTCCAAGAGTTACCTTCTCATACAAAGATCTAATCCTAGCAACTGCCGATCACATCGCCCACTCTCTATCACTGTAAATGTGGGCAATTTCAAGCTATCAAGAGTTCTTGTTGATCTGAGCGCATCGGTCAACATGATGAACATAAAGACTCTCTCAAAGCTAGCAAGCTTTCAACCAATAAGATGGTGCTTCGTTGGTTTAACGAAAAGAGCAAGAAGGCTTTAGGTTCAATCACACTTCTTCTAGAGATAGGAGAGTTAAAAACTGAAGCAAAATTTCATATAATCGATTCGGTGATGTCCTTTAACGCTCTCCTAGGTAGGCCCTGGATCCATGAATATAGGATGGTTCCTTCCACCCTACACCAATGCATCAAGTACCAATGAGATGGCATTAAATTTGCAATTAAGGGTGATCTGCAACCATTCTCTATTCACGAGATCGGGATCAACGAGGACACTGCATATTATATTCCCAAAGGGTCCACTACAAAATCTCAGGTAGAGATCAACGTTAAGGAGGAAAAAGCATAAAGTCAAAGTTTAAAAGCAATTCAAAAGTTGAGAAAAGGAAAAATCAAGAATAAAAAAAGACAAAATTTAAGTAATGAAGATGACATCGAGCGCGTGGCCCAAAGAGCACACGGCCGAGGTCACCCTAAAGTTGAAAAAAGAAATCCCCCAATATACATCGAACTTGAGACAAGTTATGATGAAGAATAAAAAAAGAAGGGTGCTAGAATTGCTTTTGACTACAGAAAATTCAATCCTCCTCCAAAGTTTGATCTCACCTTAGACTCAGATAGTGACCAGAAGGGAAACAATTCAAAACTTCAAAGTAACGAGTCTGAATTGACTTTACATGAAAAGTTTAATAGGGCAGTTGAATACTTAACCTTAATCCCACTGTCTGTTGATAGAGTCTTAGGGTTAGTAACTAAGGATGCCCCTAACTTAGATGAAGATGTAAAGAAGGTCCAGAGGTTCTTCCCTGGCTCCTCCTCTTTAAGGAACAAAGGTGATGTAATCCTTGAGGAGGCAGATTTCAATGAATTAATGGAATTATCTTTTGGCTACTTTTCTGTCGGTGTTAACGCTTTTATCTCTAAAGGTTTCGCTCCGAGTCGATGGACTAAGGATCAAGCTAGATACCACCAAAATATTTGGAATTCAAAATTCAAAAAAAAAAATTAGACAAGTGGTATCGGCTTTGGTACCATTAGTTCGTTTGACGATGTTGAATATTGCTTGATGATAACTAGTCATTCTGAATCTGAAAGTGTCCATACAGAAGTCGTTGATTCATTTGACAAACTTTATTTGGAGACCTTAGACTATTCCAATAAAGTTTAAATTCGGGATGCACCCCCTAAATTTGAAGAGGAAATCAAATCGACAGTTGATGAACTTAAAGAAATCAATTTTGGAACAGAGGATGACCATCGCCCACTTTCATAAGTTCTTTGTTGAGTGAGGATAAGTCTAAGGATCTAATTCAACTACTATTCAAGTTTAAGGACTATTTCTCCTGGACATACGATGAAATGTCGGGCTTGTCTGCCGATGTAGCAGTTCATAAACTTGGAATCCGGCATGATGCCATTCCTGTTAAACAAGCTCTGCGGCGCATGCGCTTGGAGATCGAACAACAAGTCATTTATGAAGTCAAGAAATTGGCCAAGGCCTGATTTATCTGGGAGGAACAATATCCTTCGTGGGTAGCCAGCGTCGTGCTTGTTCGAAAGAAAAATTGTCAAATCCGGGTCTGTGTTGACTATAGAGACCTGAATAAGTCATGTCCTAAGGATGAATTTCCTTTGCCTATTTCAGAACTCATTGTGGACATTGCCTCTTCGCATGTTATTTTCTCCTTTATGGATGGCTCGTCTGGTTATAACAAAATCAAGATGGCCCTAGAAGATGAGAGAAACACTACAATCAGAAGTCCTATAGGGATCTTTTGTTATAAAGTGATGTCATTTGGCCTTAAAAATATCGATGCAACCTAACAGTGGGCTATGACTCGAATCTTTGATGACTTAATCCATAATCAAGTCGAATGCTACATCGATGATTTAGTTATCAAGAGTAAAGTTAAAGAGGCTCATCTTTATGACTTAAGAATTGTCTTTGAGCGGCTGTGCCGCTACGACCTTAAGATGAATCCCTTGAAGTGCGTCTTCGGTGTCACGTTAGGGAAATTTCAAGATTTTGTAGTAAGACACCGCATAATTGAAATTGATCTTACCAAAATTGAAGCTATCTTAAATATGCTGCCTCCCAAAAGTCTTACTCAACTAAGGTCCCTTCAAGATAGATTGGCGTATATAAGAAGATTTATTTCTAATCTTTCTGGAAGATGTCAGCCATTCTCGGTCCTTGCTAAAAAGAATGCCAAGTTTATTTGGGACGAGAAATGTGAATCTGCCTTTGAAAGTATCAAACAATACATGACAAATCTGCCAGTCTTGGCAGCCCTATTTCGGGGAGACCTTTAATCCTTTACACTGCGGCCCTTGACGAGCCTCTCGAGGCCCTCCTTGCTCAAGTCAATGACGAGGGGAAAGTGAATGTTCTATACTACCTAAGTTGGAGACTCCTTCCAACAAAAATTTGTTACCCGACGATTGAGAAATATTGTCTTGCCTTAGTTTTTGCAGCCAAAAAACTAAGTCATTATATGCTTTCTCATCAAGTCAATTTGATTTCCAGTGTTAACCCCCTGTAATATCTTATGACCAGGCCTACGTATCAAGACGTTTGGCTCGCTGGTCTATGATATTTCTTCAATTTGAAATCACTTTCATTCCCCTACGTGTTGTGAAAGGGCAGGTTGTTGCCGACTTCCTTGCAGCACATCCACTGCTAGCGGAGTCTCCTTTGAATGATGATTTACCTGACTAGCAAATCATGAGTTTAAAGGAACCTAACAACCAAGTTTGGGAGATGTATTTTGATGGAGCTGCGTTCTCCCAGCGGGGCAAAGCAGATCAACCTACTATCCCTGGAAAAGCAAGAATCAGCCTGGTTTTCATAACACTAGATAAGGGAATGATGTACTTTTCCTACCATTTATTAGAACCTTGTACGAATAATAAAGCTGAGTACGAAGCTTTAATAACTGGATTGGAACTTACAATATTGATGGAGATTAAAGAGATTAAAATCTTTTGTGACTCGCAACTGGTGATCAACCAAATTGCAGCAACCTATAAGGTTTTAAATCATAAACTTCTGAAGTACCACCAATACACTAGTCACCTGCTTGAGCAAATTCTTGTCATAATTATGTATAGGATTCCTCATGGAAGCAATTCTTTGGCGTATGCCCTTGCAAATGTTACAAAGGAATTTGCTTATCCGGAAGAAGATTTCATCCCTATAGAAGTTTTAGGTCGAAATACCTTGTCTCCTATAGATATGGAATACATAAATAGGCAAACTTCCCAGGTCCTTTATACCTCTTCAACATCCAGTGAAGAAGGAGAATGGAGACAACCAATAATTGAATACCTTCAAGAAGGCAAACTTCCCTAGAAAAATCACTTGCCAATCAAATCAAGAAATGTGTCATATCCTACACATTAGTCAATAATATGTTGTACCGTCGATCGTTTGATCAGATGTGGCTCTGTTGTTTAGAAAAACGTGAGGCCCTGAAGATTGTTAATGAAGTCCATGCTGGACTATACGGTGCTCATCCATCGGGTCCTAAGATGAAAATGAAGATCAAAAGACTTGGTTACTACTAGCCTACGATGATTGACGATTGCATGAAAATTGTAAAATGTTGTCACAAGTTCCAAGTACATGGTGTGGTTTTACATCAGCCACCCAACGTGTTGCACCCCATGATAGCTTTTTGGCCCTTTGAAAGTTGGGGCACGGATATTGTTGGGCCAATTTACCCTCCTTCGAAGGGTCACCGCTTCATTTTGGCAGCGACTGATTACTTTTCAAAATGGGCGGAAGCAGTCCCACTTAGAAATGTAATATCACACATATAATAAAATTCTTTCATGACCATATCGTATATCAATTTGACGTGCCCCGCAGAATCATATCCGATAATGGGTCCACTTTCAAATCTACAAAAATTAATAACTTTGCAAACCGCCATGGTATTGATTGGAGATACTCAACAATCTATTACCCACTGGCTAATGGGTTGGTTGAGGCCTTCAACAAAACTTTGGTGCAAATCCTAAAAAAAAACCATTGATGACAACAAACATCAGTGGGATGAGAGGTTGGTGGAAGCTTTGTGGGCCTACAAGACCACTTATCGAACCCCGACCCAATCCACACCATTTGCACTAGTGTATGGATTCAAGGCCGTGCTCTCTCTAGAAGTTCAAATTCCTTCACTAAGAATTACAATCCAAAATCAAATCACAACTCAACATAATGCACAACTCCGATTAGAAGAACTTGAAAGCCTTGAAGGACGTCGTCTTCAGGCTCAACAAAACCTAGAGTTGTACAAAGCCCGAATGATTCAAGCTCACGATAAGTTATTGCGACCTAGAACCTTCCAAGTAGGAAACTTGGTCCTGGTTCTTCGGAGGCCTATCTTAGCGCACCGAAAGATTGGTGAAAAGTTTGAACCAACTTGGGAAGGACCCTTCGTAGTAGAAATAGTCTATGAAGGAGGCTCGTATCAGTTTGTGGATTGTAAAGGAAATCACCCAATGCTTCCTGTAAATGGGCGTTTCCTTTAGATATACTACACTTGATGTAGCTCGAAGTGCCAATCAATAAAGTTTTCAAGTTTTTAAATTGTCATGTCTTCTTGCCTTAGGTTTAGGCTTCTCAGCGGTGGAGTACGCCCCTCGTGGAACCACCCTAAAATTCAAATCTTCACCCTAACTCGATTATTCGTAGAGTAAGCTTCCTCTACCAGTGATCATTCCGGACCCGACCCTCTATACAGAGCAAGTTTCCCTTATATATGATCGTTCAAACCCGATCCTCTATGTAAAGCAAATTTCCTTTTCATACGATCAATCCAGACTCGACCTTCTGTGTAGAGCAAGTTTCCTCTACGTACAATCTCCCAGACTCGATCCTCTATTTGAAGCAAGTTTTCTTCATATACGATCATTCCAGATCCAATCTTTCGGAGAAACAATGCTTCTTTCCCACAAGATCTTTAATCTTCTCTTCCTTAAGGACATATATGAGTCACCGTGCTTTCTTTCCTTAGGATTAGATCCACTAGTGGTAGAGTACGCCCTATGTGGCACTATCCTTGTTTTAAATTCCATACCAGATCTTTCGAATAGAGCAAGTTTCTTCTCCACGAGATCGTTCTTTAGTGATGGAGTACGCTTTTTATGGCACCATCCTAAATTCAAATCCTGATTCAATCTTTCATGAGAAGCAATGCTTCCTTCCCACGAGATTTTCAAATCCTCTCTTCCTTAAGGACATATGTGAGTCATCGTGCTTTCCTCCCTTAGGATTAGATCTTCTAATGGTAGAGTAAGCTCATCGTGGCACTACCCTAGTATCAATTTCAAATTCAATCTTCTATAGTTAGGAACTCTTCCTGCCTATATGATCATCCAGGTTTTCTTTTCCTCTAGGGATAAACTTTCTCATCCCTTAGGATTGGACCCATTAGTGGTAGAATACGTCCTCCGTGGCACTATCTTAGTATAAAATTAAAACCTCAATTCCCTAGGGATTAATTTTTTTAACCCTTAGGATCAAAACTCCAAACTTGACCTTTCAATTTGGTCAACACCAATATGTGCAATAGAACTTTATTATATTACACATATTGGGGCTCCATTTGTTGACCTCATTTTTGTATGAGGTCACTTAGACAAATCCTGACTCTAGATCAATTCAACTTCCAGACCTTAGGAGCTACTTAGACCATAGATCAAATTAGGCTTTAATATTAGTTTAGATCTTAGATCAATTTAAACTTCAAACTAATTCTGACCTCAAGCCAATCCGTACCTTAATTCAATTCAAACTTCAATCAAATCCAGACTTTAAACCTATCTAGATCTTTATATCCATTTCAAACCTTGATTTTTCCTTTGATCAAGCTTTAATCTTATCATATCACTTATGATCATCAAAATGATTATGAATGATATAAATAATTAAAATCCAATCATCCAAACTCAAAATCCAGATCATACTCAAAATCCAGACTTAAATCCTAAGTTCAGAATCCTTGTCCTAAAGGCATTTTCCAGAGATTTTTTAAACACTTTAAAACCTAGTCAAATGACCTATGATTCAGAGTATATCACTTGCAAAGTGATAATACCTGTCTCTAGAGGTAACCCTCCAAATTTGATCTCATTTTGAGGTCTCTAACCTCAGAATCTAAATCAAAATTCAAAGGATATAAAACCTTTAAATATTTACAGTTTATGCCATTGGACCTGCCATCCAGTGGATTTTGACCCTGGAGCTTTCTTCAAAGCTTCAAGTCATATTCAGACCATTGATATTAACCTATTGAGCAATAAACAACCTTCTGTTGGACCCATTTTGACCCACAGAAGACCAGAGGTCAAAATGACCAAAATACCCTTGTGGGGTTAAAAAATTCATTTCAAACCAAACAACCTCAAAATTGAATGCAATCACCTCCAGCAAGTTTCAAATATCAAACCAAACCTATTGGACCCATTCCCAGACTCTAGGTCAACCTGGTTGACTAAGTCAACCTGGTGTTGCGAATATATGGCTTATGATTTTGATGATAACAAACATTCTTTTTCTCTACGACTGCCTTATCTTCTAATATTTCAGGTTCACACGATCGGACTGCAATTTGGAACCAACTCAAGATCGGGTAGACTAGTTCTGAGACAGTTTGTATCCATTTTCCTTTCTTGAGTCTATAGTATTTGGTGTGGCTCCTGATGCTTTGTAACTTGGAAGATTTCTGACTGTTCCCTAGAGTTTACTATTTTTGGTAACATCGTCCGGGACGATTTTATATCATCCTGGATGATTTGTTCAAAAGAAGAAACCCTAACTAGGGCATCTCATTAAAGCAGCCATCATTATGTAAAACTCTTCATCCTTAACGATTTTGTATCGGCCACGATGATAGGCTCAATTCAGAAAGAATCTACCGCCAGATCTATTTATAAATAACCTATTTTGGACATCGTCCAGATGGATCGTCTAGGACTATAAAATATCGTCCAGGATGGTCCAGGTCAATTTTTCTAAAATTTAAGGAAAGCAATTATGACTTGATTTCACGATCAAATCGGCCTAGACGATCGCCAGATCGTCCTGGTCGATATGCTGGATGATTGGTCATCGGATAGCTATTTTTTAGGGCGAAGTTGAGGATGATATTCCATAATTTGTACTGATCGTCCAAGACGATATATTATCATCCTGGACAATATAAATAAATTTCTTATGATCGTCTCAAATCGTCCCGACTAATTGGGCTTAAATTGTACTAATCGTACAGGATGATATGCCTATCGTCCTGGACGATAATCTCGATAACTTACATTAATGAGCTCGTTTTGAGAGCTTCCATTTAAGCTTTGTCAAGGCACTTTTGTAAGTGCCTTTGGCAGCCATTATAGCTTCCTTTTTTTTTGTGAGACTTGAAGAGAGAGCTTGAAAGGGAGTGAGGAACGGGTGAAGTCTGAGAGGGAGAAGATCCTGTGAGGGAGGACTCAAGGGAGTGTGGAGGGGATTCCATACGGTTGCTCTGGCAGGCTTGCATCTTAATATCATCGGATTCAAGGCTTGTCTCAAGGGAAGTTCACCAAAGAAGAAGTTCACTTTGGTGTCAAAGGACCCGGCGACTCCGCCACACCGACGAAGGTGGAAGTTATTTTGTAAGGGCTTCTCCGTCTAGCTATGGGGGCTAAAGGAGAGACACTTAGTTAGTACAATACTTGGAGGGTGCCTCCAAGGAGTGGACGTAGGTCAAGGTTTGACCGAACGACTATAAATCTGGTGTGTATTTTCTTATTATTTGCTTCCGCATTTAATTTTCGTATTTATTTTATTTGTGGTGATTTTGGTTTGTACTTTGCTTAAAGTTTCTTCTTTACCAAATTACCAATCTCGTTATTTAGCCTTGGGCCAGTTTTATAGGGCTTGACATCCCTAACAAACTTTCAAGTGGTATAAGAGCCGTATTCATAAAATCTAGTTTTTAAAAGCTTTTGAATTTTGATCCATGGCTAATTTTTTAAATCATACTATTGTGGAAGGTTATTCAATCACCAGACCATCTTTGTTTAAAAATATTACTTTTGATTTTTGGAAAATTCGCATGACTACTTTCTTGCAATCGATTGATTTTCGCATGTAGCGTATAATTTTAATTGGTTAATCATCTCCGTCACGTATTGTTAATGAAGTTAAAATTTATATTACTTTTAATTAATGGAACAAAGAAGAACAACTCAATGCTCAATTGAATGCAAAATCATTAAATTTCTATTTTTGTGCTTTAAATACTGAAGATTTTATGTTAGTATCCACGTGCACTACTGGTAAGGAAGCTTGGGATAAACTACACGCCATATACGAAGGCACTAGTGAAATCAAGCAATCCAAGTTGAATATGTTAATGCATGATTTTGAACTATTTTCCATGAAACCTTATGAGACGATCATAGACATGTATACCGAGGTTCATTCAAATTGTAACATCATTGCATGCCTTAGGAAAAGAATTTTCAAATTTTAAAAAAGTTAACAAAATTCTTCGTTGTCTACTGGATAAGTTCAATGCTAAAGTAGTTGCTATTTGTGAATCAAAAAATTTGAATGATTATTCTATTGATAATTTAATTGGCTCACTCATTGCCTATGAGCAAAGTTTGGGTCAAAGACTTTTGGATGCAGGTGAAAAGATTGTTCTAAAAATTGAAGATACATAAATAGATAGCTTAGTTGGTGACGAATGCAATAACTTGTCAAGTAAATCACAAAGTTCACCAAAACATAAGCAAAAGTGGAAAAAAGATAAAAATGGTAAGAATGTTCATATTCCTTCTGACGTTATTTGCTTTCGATGTAGGAAACCTGGACATATGAAAAATCAGTGCCCTAATTTAAAAATTCTTCCTACAAAAGAAAAGGGCAAGGCGAAGCAAAATTTAAACTAGGGAAATAATGAAAGGCAAAAAATCTCATGGGCAGATCTGGTTTTTGAAGCATCGGACCAGGAGAGAGATAATGGTTAAAAGCCTTTCATATTTTTGTGTTGTGTTTTTGTTTTTATGTTTTTCATTTTTATTTTATATTTTTTAATTTGTCTATTCTTTGAAATTTTTGTTTTGTGAAATTTTTCTTTGATCATTACACATATTCACTTTTCTAAAAATGAAAAATCTACTTCCTATTTTTTCTTGAAATCTTTGGTAAGTTGTGTTTGACTTCTCTACAAATAGTTAAAGGAAGGAAACTCATTTTTTTCTCTCAATCTCTGTTTTCTAAAAGAGGTTTTCTACTTTTGATTTAAAATCTTTTTCATCTTTTAAATTGGATTTTGAAACTAATTTTTTTCATCTCCCTACATTTTTTCTATCGCATATGAATCATTTGCAAGATTATTGAATCCACCTTAAAATTTTCTTAATCAAGTTATTCATGTTGTCAATAATTTGGGTTTACTTTAGTTTTGAAAATATAATAAAGAAAGCATATTTTTTGAAAAAAGAAGTGGCCAATGATGCGAAACCAAAAGATGCGCAATGACGCCAAATTGAAGAAAATAATACACAAAGTGTATTAAAAATCAAAAGATGCTCAAAGAGCCATTCAAGTGATAAAGGGCATAAAATGAGCCACAAAAAAAATATGCTTATTTTTTCTAATACTACTAAAAGCCTAAGAAAATCTTTGATATGTTCAAAACTTGTGCTTGAAAATTTTGGTTCCTGATTCAGCAATTCGTGCATTGATCTTCTATTAGATATGAAAGGAGTTTTGAAAAATTAATGTTTCTTTTTCTCATTTATTCCTTGATTTGGATATTAGATAAAAAGTTTTTGAGCCTTTAAAAGAACTTGAGTTGGGATTATTAAACTCTGAATTTCTAACCTTTTCTAGGCTATACGTTGTCAATACAATTATATTAAGTTTTTGATTAAAACCAAGAGGTAACTTTCTCATTTTAATAATATTTGTTTTTTCACTAGATCAAGGAATATTTTTGGTCTTTTGTTCGTTTTGTTTTTTGTTTGTGCCTTTTCTCCTTTTGATAATGTCAAAGGGGGAGAACGTACTGTTGAATTTGTATCCTTTTTTTTCTTTTTAAAAATTTAAAACAACAAAAATATTTTTTTCTCCCCTATTTTTTTAAAGTGTTATTCTAGTAAGGGGTAGATTAGGAGAAAATGTGTCTTTTTGCAAATTCAAATTGAAATGTTTGCCATCATAAAAAAGGGGGAGATTATTGCGGATCTATGACATATGATTTTGATGATAGCAAACATTCTTTTTCTCTATGACTGCCTTATCTACTGATATTTCAAATTCACATGATCGGACTGCAATTTAGAACCAGCTCAAGATTGGGTAGACTAAGTCTGAGTCAGTTTGTATCCTAAGTCTGAGTCAGTTTGTATCCTTTTTCCTTTCTTGAGTCTATTGTATTTGATGTGACTCCTGATGCTTTGTAACTTGAAAGATTTCTAACTGTTCCCTAGAGTTTACTATTTTTGGTAACATCATCAGGGATGATTTTATATCATCCTGGATGATCTGTTCAAAAGCAGAAACTCTAATTAGGGCATCCTCATTAAAGCAGCCGTCATTATGCAAAACATATCATCCTGGATGATTTTGTATCAACCAGGATGATAGGCTCAATTCAGAAAGAATATGTCGTCAGATCTATTTAGAAATAACCTATTTTTGGACATCGTCCAGGTGGATCGTCCAGGACTATAAAATATCGTTCAGGATGATCCAGGTCAATTTTTTCAGAATTTCTCTAAAGTTTAAGGAAAGAAATTATGACTTGATTTAATGATCAAATCGACCTGGACGATCTCCAAATTGTCCTAGCCGATATGCTGGACGATTGGTCATTAGATAGCTATTTTTCAGGGCGATGTCAAGGATGATATTCCATAATTTGTACTGATCATCCAGGACGATATATTATCATCATGGACGATATGAATAAATTTCTTATGATCGTCTCAAATCGTCCCGGCTGATTGGGCTTATATTATACTGATCTTTCAAGATGATATGCCAATCATTCTGGACGATAATGTCGACAACTTGCATTAATAAGCTCATTTTAAGATTTCTATTTAAGCTTTGTCAAGGCACTTTTGAAAGTGTCATTTGCAGCCATTGTAGCTTCGTTCTTGAGGGTGAGACTTGAAGAGAGAGCTTGAAAGAGAGTGAGGAACGGGAGAAGTCCAAGAGGGAGAAGATCCTGTGAGGGGGGACTCAAGGGAGTGTGGAGGGGATTCCACACGGTTGCTCCAGCAGGCTTGCATCTTAATACCGTCGGATTCAAGTATTGTCTCGAAGGAAGTTCACCAAAGAAGAAGTTCACTTTGGTGTTAAAGGACTCGGCAACTCCGCCACACCGGGGAAGGTAGAAGTGAATTTGTAAGGGCTTCTCCGCCTACCTGTGGGGGCTAAAGGAGAGACACATAGTTAGTGTAATACTTGGAGGGTGCCTCCAAGGAGCGGACGTAGGTCAAGGTTTGACTGAACCACTATAAATCTGGTGTGTTCTTTCTTATTATTTGCTTTCGCATTTAATTTTCGCATTGGTTTTATTTGTGGTGATTTTGGTTTGTACTTTTCTTAAAGTTTCTTCTTTACCAATTCACCAATCTCTTTATTTAGCCTTGGGCCAATTTTATAGGGCCTAACATCCCTAACGAACTTTCACCTGATGAGCTAAGAGGCCCTTCAAGGCTCCAAACAGGTGATTTCACTGAAATAACTTATCTAATCCATGGAACCACATCTATTGCTCTTCAAATGTCATTTCGAACCTGCTGAGCATGATCTCAGACCCTGGGTCAACCTGGTAGACCAAATCAAATAAAATTGACCAGAATACCCTTTAAGGGCCTGAATGGGCTTTTCAAACCAATAACCCTCGACTCCAAATCCTTTCAAACTCCTATAATCACTTCCTTTACTGATCTAGATTGGATTTGACCCTCTGACCCAGTCAATATTTAACCTGGTCAACTTAACCCAAGTCTTGATCTAACTTAACCTATTTGGCTCAAAGCATTCTATTTAATCAAATCAATCTCATAAAACCCTTAAAAATGTTCCATTTGATGCCTTGATCATCCTTAAATCTATCATGAGCCACATCATAGTTATTTGACCAAGTCAACTTTATATCACTTTGTCAAAACTCTTCCCAAATATTCAAATTTCAATATCAAGCTATCAAATCTCCCTTAAATCAATCTAACTTGCATTCAAAACATCCTCCCATGCCACATCAGCTGCCACATGGCAGGAAGATCAGTCAAACCAACCCTTTGGAATGGTCAAAGATGATCAAAACCCATCTTAATTCAATCCTCTCCATCCCCAAACCTATCCAGCTGTTTGGAGGGACTCTAAAACATTCCTAAAGCTTTTTTCATCCCTTGGATCTAAATCAAACAGCCCCCATTGCTCCCATGCCCAAATAGGGATCAAAGCCCATTTTTCATGTGGCTTGTCCTTTTATCCTTTGATCCACCTACTCCCACCAACTCCTTGGACAGATGGCTTGATCATAGATACTCCCTTAGTTGATCATAGCCATCCATTTAATCTAGGGGCAAGTGAATAGAGCAAAATATCTTAGTTAAGCCAATCCAAAATCAAACTCTCTCTAACTTATTCTCTATCATCCAAAGCCACTCCAGCCCTAAAAACCCTCCAAAAACCTTTTCCAGACCTTACCCTAATCTTTCCAAGCCTTCCCACACCAGATCTTGACCTCCAATCTCTAATTAGAGAAGAGAGAAGAACCTAGAGAGAGAATCAGGTGATTCAAGAATAACTTCAAATCCAACAAGATCCAGCTCCTGAGGTCTTCTAAAAAGTTGAAGAGGATCTTAACAGCTTTCCAACAAGCCCAAGAAATTGAAAATCATACAGTTTAAGTTTATGGGAGGATCAGGTGTAAGTTATGCCCATTTAAAGTTTAAATTTCAATTTGAAACTGTAGCAAATCTACCAGGCATCGAGCCTCCAAACTCCAGGCATTGTTAGATCATGTTGCCCTCTAGATACAGTTCAAATTTCATGTAATTTAATTTAGCATTTTGAAAGTTATGGGCATTTGAAAATCCTTAACTCTGGTTCAACCAGAGCCGTCCGATCGCACCTTCCTTAGGGCTCAAACGCGGGCCCTTCTGCTGTCACGTGGCGCCCATCCGGCCGTCCATCTCTCCCGCGGGCGATCCAACGATCAGATCTTAGATCCGACGTGGTTAAGTGGCAAGACCCACCCCGCCACGTGTCACGTCGCCATTCGGCGCCACTGATCCAGCACCAATCATTGACACTGGCGGCCGATTTGACCAAAGATGGTCCAAACAAATTCAAAAAATGCCCAAATCTTCCAAAATTCATAGAAAATCTAATTTTCCACAAAATTAGACATTTTAGGGCTCGTTGGAAAGGGAATTTAAGGTAATATTTATTAAAATTAAAACTAAGTTGATTTGGTCTCTTTATTATGAGATATTGTCATTTCATTGAATTTTGTGTTTTGTAATTTTCTCACAATCCAGTGATTAACTGGAGTCCAAATTTTGGTGGAAGATTATTGGTTATCTTAGGCATGTTCAATAATTTTTCTAGGGTCAGATACCCAATAGATTTCTATAATGTGAATTTTTAAGGTAAAGGGTCCATTTTGGACCCTAAACTTTGAAAATTCATAACTCCATAAATGTTTAGTATTTTTCTGTGAAAATTCTGTGACGTGAATGCATGTGAATAAGGGTTAGCCTCACCAAGTTTCATGATCTTTTGAACTGTAGAGACACCTAGGGAAAATAATTAAGGAGATGTCTAGAAACTTTAGAAAATTCCTAGGGCATTGTATACACATCCAATAGGGATGAAATTCGAGAATATTAAACTTAGTAACATTTTTCCCTTTAGGCTCAAATGTCACCTAATTTGGAGTTCATTAAGTTAAAAATTTATAATAAATTAAATTTAAATCTAAAAAATATAAATAATAACTTGAACTGACCAGAAACGAACCCTTAATCAAAGAAAATTAAAATCAATTTAATTTGACAGTAATTTGTTCTTAATCTAATTTTAAGTAAAATTGAATATTTAATTAAAATAATTAATTAATAATAATTAAAAATTCCAAAAAATTTCCAAACACTTGGGAATATCTCCTTAGGTCACTTCTGACCTTTGGAGTTGATTTCAAGGAGTTGGGAGTTCATTTGGATTAAAATCATAAAAAGCCTTCTAATTAAACAATTTCAAAAATTTAATAAATACATTAAACTCTCAAATTTCATAACTAAATGTAGAAAAATCCAAATTGACCAAACTCACTTGCATTCAACTCATAATATTGTCTAATATTTATTAAAAATATCAAAATTCTAGAAAACTCTTAAATTTGAAAAGTCAACTTTTTGGTAAACCTAAGTTAAAATTAGTTCAAAAATTCAAATCTTCATAATAAAATCCAGAAAAATCTAATTTCAGTGTACTTACAGTCTAATTGAACGTATTAAGGCTTAGTATTTTAATAAAATATTAATTTTCTAGAAAACATTCTTAATCAAAAAGTTAACTTTTGACCTCTTAATTAAATGATTAAAATAATCCAAAAAATTCATAAAACTCAAAAAATCACTTTAAAACTCCATTTAATCTTAAAACCAGTAATCAACCAACCTTAATTAAAATTTATTAACCTTCAAACTTTAATCAAATCAAAACACTTAATCATACCGGGTACCACTAGGTAATTTAGGCCTACGAGGCTATTAGCTTAGCCCCAAGGAAGGTGAAATAAACTTCACGGTCTCGGTGAGAAACAAGGTGGTATCCAACCAACAATTAAAATCAACCTTAAAATTAATTTCAAATCATTAATACTTAAACTCAAATTTAAATCTTTCATTAAGCCTTTCAACCAACCAGAACTTCAAACAACTTTAACAACTTGTCCTCAGAGGACATATCCAAACCACACGACCTAACTCACACACTTTAGATAGTTTTCTAGGAAAACCAACTCTAATTTAAAGATAGGCCGGTGTTTACGTTTCTGTCGTGTGCCAGGTTTTCGAGCTTTCACTGCATGTTGGTTGTTAGCTTAGAATTGATTGACTGTCTGTTTACTTATTTACTGCACTCCGTTGAGCATTTAAATTTCAAATATATCAACTGCTTGAGATCAATTATAACTGCTTGGGATTATATATAAATGCTGATTATTAGGACAACCCTACAGGATCAAGTCTAGATTTTTCAATTTTGAATAATGTAATTTGATATAATTTGAGTTGTATTTAAAGTGATTTCAGTTGAGATGTTTAGATCTAACTTGAATTTCAAAGATGAGAAAACATCCCTAAAGGGGAGAGTAATCGTCCATTTGGAAGATCAAGTTTGAATGCTCTTCAAATATCCAAAGAGGAAAGATAAAACCGCATTCAAGGGGGAGTTTCCTTTCATTTGGATATCCGAAACCGATGAATCAAGATGCTCGTAAGAAGATAAATATGTAGATAACGAGAAGAATCCCAAATCTCAAATTCACTTGAGTCTTAGGATTAGAAAACCGGGTTGTTGTCAGGGTGCCCGACCACTTTACTTTCAGCAGATCCTAGTCTGTAATAAGAAAGGCAACTTTGCCTATGACATTTATTAATTAATTCATTTATATTTGATGTTTGATGTGATTGCGTATAGAATTGCCTACTTTTTGTAGTTTTTTAGTATTTGTGTGCCGCTTTTATTTTTGTATGAACTCGTGAGACTCGTGAGGGTGTGAAAATATTTATACTCATAACTTTAAAGTTTAAGATTTTAGTGAGTTTGAATAACATAGAAAGATAATGAATTTAAGAAATTAGCCGGGGATCGACCCCGGGGTCGCATGCATATTTTTGCACTTCTTTTCTCCTTATTTTAGACCCTTCCCCACCTGCAGGTAGAGTCCAGATAGTCTGACCTATGAGGATGAGGGGCTGGACCTAGGGAAGTCCAATATTCTAAAAAATTATTTTATAAGCTTATTTTTTTAACTTTCAAGCATACTTGATTTGAGGTTGTTAACCAGCATGTATTGCATTATAAACAAATTAAAAGAGTCAAAATTTTAATTGCATTAGTCCTTAGCATCTTACACCCAATATAAGTCAAAGGGGTCAATTAGGATATGCTCTAGATGTCGGCCTTGTTCTCAAAAACTTTTCTTATATAACATCCCTACCACTCAACATTAAAAGACTGGATACATATTTTTAAAATGCTAGGTGGTTTAGCTGGCTCCACAATCCAGGCCGGGGTAAGTCCAGATTTGGACTACATTAGCTAGGTTAGGGTTACTTTTTAGTACCCACTTTAGAGTTAAATTCTGAGGCAAGCTCGGGCTATAAGACGTCAACCTCCGGGAATATAATCCCAATGTTTTAATAAATTGACCATTTAACTTAAAAATCTCTTTCAATCAAATTCGAGCCCAACACTTAGGGTAGATTGGAGTATTTTTTGAATTATTTCAGAATCTCAAAACACTCACTAGTCCTCCTTTGACTCTAAAAATAACTGTTCAACCTTGAACCAATTCCGATTGAAAATTCAAACCCTTACCTCCTTTGACATTGATCTTTGAATTCTTAAATAAAATTCATACTGCTATTTTAATCGAGAGTATTCGTAGGAAAATTTTAATTTTCCTATGATGTAATTAACTATGAGGGCTTGAGCTCGTAGGATATTTAGAAACCCAGATCTAATTTTTTCAAAAATCAATTTTTCAAAACCTTTAATTAATTATCTTTAGGAAATTCAAAATCAACGATCATTATCATCATTTTTAAATAATCAATAGTATTTGATAGCTTCTTTTTAAGGAGATATATATCAATTAAATTTGTGATTTTGATTATGAAACTAATGATCTCTTATCCAAATTATTATAGTCAAACATTTGATTGAACATCATTTTGATCTTCCGAGATCATATATTGTTTCTCCTCAATTTGAATATGATAATCAGGATAAAATTCAAAGTTTTAAATATATAAATCCATTAGGGAATGGTATATTCGCCTTTCGAGGTGATATGCTATTCATAATGATGTGTTCGATTTCAAAACACTACGACCTCTATCGATCGTTAACTAAGGTTCTTTAATCCTCTATTGCCTATTGATTAAGGTTCCTCTAACATCCACCTCATACTATTTGCATTCAGTCTATCAATAAATGCACATCCATAATAATCTATATAACCTCTATCACCTACTAACAACCATCCCTCTTACCATCGTTGCCCACTAAAGTGGTCCTCCGACCTCTATTACCTCATATCCATTATGATCTATGTATCGCTCTATAGGGGTGTTAAAATTTGACACGACCTAAAAATCCAACCCAACCCGACCTAAAAAATATGGTTTTGGGTTAGCCCATTTAGCAAATGGGACAGGTTCAAAATAAATTTTTTGACCTGTTTAGAAAATTTGGTCAGGTCCGGGTCAAGCCACTAACCTAAAAAATACCGGGAATAAGAAATGACCTTCTAGCAGCACATTTTGCTCGCATGCAACCACACACCGGATAACATCCTTCTTGTAAATGACTTAGTGCATTTTTGCTAGCTTAAGCATGAGCGCGACCCGATGCAAGCACGAGTTTGACCCGCACTATTTTTTTTATTCGCCTACGCAAGTGCAAGTGGGCACCCTATGCTCTTACGCAATTAAAACTCCATGATCCCCTGTTGCCATACCCATACTATTATTGACCTCATTTTTGAATGAAGTCCTTGGGCCAATCCTGACCCAAGATCAATCCTTACCCCAGGTCAATCTTGACCCTAAATCAATTAAATCTCCAGACCAATCTAAACTCTAGGATTCCCCTAGATCTAGACCTTAGGATCTATCTAGACCCTAAGATTTTTCTAAAACCTAGACCTTAGGATCTACCTAGACCCTAGGATTCTTCCAGACCAATCTAGACCTTAGGATCTATCTAGGTCATAGGATCCTTCTAGACTCTAGACCCTAGGATTTTTTCTGGGATTCTTCTAGAGTAATCCAAAATTTTAAGATTTTTCTATATTCTAGATTCTAGGATCCTCCTACACTTCAAACCCTATGATCTTCTTAGGCCTTAAGAGCTACCTAGACCTTAGATCAATTCAGACCTTAAGATCAATTTAGATCTTAGATCAATTCAAATTTTCAAATCAAACTTAACTTCAAGCCAATTCAGACCTTAATCCAATTAAAACTTCAATCAAATCTAGACTTCAAACCTATCAAGACTTTAAACCTATCCTGATCCCAAATCCAGTTCAAACCTTGATTGTGCTTTTATCAAACTTTAATCCTATCATATCATTCAGGATCCCCTCAAATGGTTACAGATGATATGGACAATTCAAATCCACTCATTCAAACTCAAAATCTAATTCAAATCCAGAAATTCAAACTCAAACTCAAGGCCAAAGGTCCATGTATTGAAAGCATTTTCTAATGATTTTTCAAATACCTCAAAACCCAGTCAAACAACCTTTGATTCAGAGTATATCACTTGCACGGTGATAAGAAATGTATCTAGAGATAACCCTCCAAATTTGAGCTCATTCTGAGGTCTCTAACCCTAGAAATCGAATTGAAATTCAAAGGCTATAAAGCCTTCAAATATTTATAGTCTATGCCACTGTACCTGTCATCCAGTAGATCCTGACCTTAGAGCCTTCTCCAAAGCCTCCAGTCACTTCCAGACCCTTAATCATTACTTTTTAATCATTAAATTGTATTTTTTTGGACTCATTTCAGCCCCCAGGGGACTTGAGGTCAAAATGACCTAAATACCCCTTAGGGTGTGAATAGTCATTTTGAATCAAATGAGCTCCAAATAAAATGCAATCACTTCTAGGAAGTTTCAAATATCAAACCAAACCTGTCAGACCCAAACCCAGATCCTGGTTCAACCTAGTTGACCAAGTCAACCTTGGTTGACCAAACAGGCCTTTAAGGGTCAAAATAGACATTTTGACTGAATTGATCTCCCCAAACCTGAGGATCACCTCCAATGGTCTCCAAGTGTCATTTCAAATTGATTGAGCTCATTTCTATACCTTGGGCCCACCTAGTTGACCTAGTCAACCTAGGTTGACCTAGTTAACCTAGCTTGACCCAAATGCCCCTTAAGGCCTTAAATTAGTCATTTCAACCCATTTGACATATTTAACCCATTCAAGCTCTCAAACCTATGCCAAAACCTAAGTCAAATCCATTCAAACTCATTTGTAGTCAAACCATTTTGATTTTGTTTTGTCAACTTGACCTATGGTCAAATCTCCTTATACATAGGTTATTTCACTTAAACAATTGAACCTATGCCTTGATATTCCTTCCAAGCTAATTCATTAAGTCCTCTCACCTGCCACCTCAGCCCTTATGGACCATTGATTGGTCAAACCAATCAAATGACCATTAAATGGTCAAAATGACCACTTTAAAATCATTTTTACTCTAATTTAAATAACCACACCTTCCTAGATTCTTTCTAGAGTCTTCTTAAGCCATTTACAGCCCTTGGATCAATATCCAATGGTTTAGATTAACTCCACATGCACATATGGGGTCCAAGGCACCTTTCCACCTCATGTACCCCTTGTCCTTTGATTCTCTATTCTCACCAACTTCTAGGGACATGTGGCATCATCAAGGTAAGCTATTGAATCAATCACATCCAACCAAATGCACTAGGATATTTTGAATAGGGTAAAATATCTTAATTAAGCCATTCTTAACCCCTAACACTCACACACTTAATTCCTCTCATCCAAAGCCATTACAGCCCCAAAAACTCTCCAAAAAACCTTCTCTAGTAATTTCTATAGCCTCCCCAAGCTTTTCCCCACAAAAATCAAGCCTTCATATCATGTTTTGGTGAAGAGAGATGATTTAGAGAGAGAATTAAGAAAATCAAGAATAACTTCAAATCCAGTCAGATACAGATCTTGAAGTCTTCAACAAAGTTAGAGAGAAAGTTCTAAGCTTTCCAACAAGTCCAAGAAGTCAAAAATCTGATGGTTGGATTGTAAGTTATTCACATTTTTATTTAAATTTTAAATTTGAAACCGTAGAAAATCTACAATGCAAGGAGCCACCAAAATCTAGGCATTGTTAGATCATGTTGACCTCTAGCTACATTTCAAATTTCATGTAATTTTGTTAAGTATTTTCAAAGATATGGGCATTTAAAAATTCTTAACTCTAGTTAAACCAGAGCCTTCCGATTGCACCTTTAGCACAATCGGACGGCCCAGAAACAGCCACGTCACCTCCTAGCCCACACAATGCTCTTCCTGGGACTCGAACGCGGGTCCTTCCATGGTCATGGAGGTGACTTAGCGGCCATCCGGCCATCCATCTCATCGCTTTTTGATCCAACGGTCGGATCATTGGATCCAATGTGGATAAGTGGTCCGTCCAGGATATGACATATGGCGCCACGCCGCGCTGCTACGTTGCCACATCCAATGATTGGTCGGCGGCCGGTTTGACCAAAATGGGATTTAAAAGAAATTCAAAAAAATGTCCAGATCTTCTAAAATTTACATAAAATTGAATTTTCCACCAAATGGGGTGTTCTTGAACTCGTTGGAAAGATAATTTAATGTAGTATTTATTAAAATTAAAATAAAGTTTATGTGATCACTATATTGTGAGATATTATTGATTGTTTAAAATTAGTTTTTTATGAATTTGTTATAATCCAGTGGTCAATTGAGCCCAAAATTTTGGTGGAAAGTTTTTGGGTATCTTAGGCATATTTTGTATTTTGTTTAGGGGAAGACACTAGTGGATTCATGTGATATGAATTTTCAAAGTAATGGGTCAATTTTGGACCCAAACTTTAAAAATTCATAACTCCATATATCTTTAGAATTAGGGTGCATGATTGTTGTTATATGATTGCATGTGTACCAGGGTTAGTTGGACAAAATTGCAAACCAAATTGAATTCTAGTGACACCTAGGAAAATAATTAAGGACAAAAACTAGTTAACTTAGAAAAATCATAGGAAATTCTACACATATTCAATAGAGGAGAAACTTGAGAATATTAAACTTATTGACATTTAACACCTTAGGTTCAAGTTTACTCAATTTGGAGCTCATTAGGTCAAAAAATTAAACAAGTCAAAATTAACCCCTCAATTAAGCATTAACACTTCCAAAAATTATAATAAATCAAATTTAAGTTTAAAAAATACACATAATACCTCTAATTTACCACAATTAAATCCTTAATCAATAAAAATTAAAATCTCTTTGATTTGACAACAAAATTGAACTTAATTTAATTTTAATCAAAAATTAATATTTAATTACTTCAATTAATTAATAATAATTAAAAATTCTAGAAAATTCTCAAACACTTGGGAATCTCTCCTTAGGTCATTCCTAACTTTTGGAGTTGATTTTAAAAAGTTTGAAATTCATTTGGAATGAAATCAAGAAAACCCCTCTAATTAAATAATTAAATAAATTTAATAAATACACAAACTTTGAAAAATCATAACTAATTCCAGAAAAATCCAAATTGACCAAACTTAAAGGCATTCAACTCCATATTAAGTCTAATATTTATTAAAAATTTCAAACCTTCAAAAATAAGTTAAAGTCAAAAAGTCATCAAATCAGTCAAACTTAGGTCAAAATCAAGTCAAAACTTCAAACCTTCATAATTAAATCTAGAAAAATCCAAATCCAACAAACTTAGTGTCTAACAGCTCATCTTAAGGTCTTATATTTTAATAAAATACTAACTTTTCAAAACTCAATTTTAATTAAAAAGGTCCATTTTGACCCCTTAATTAAAGGATTAAGATAATCGAGAAAATTCTAAAAACTCAGAAAACACTTTAAAACTCCAAAAATGTTTAATCAACATTAAAATTAGTAGTCAACCAAATCAAATTAAAATTCATTTACTTTTAAACCTTAATAAACTTAAGTCACTTAATTATACCGGGTACCACTAGGTAACCTAGACCTACGAGGCTATTAGCTTAGCTCAAAGGAATGTGAAATAAACATCACAGCCTCGGTGAGCAATAAAGGTGGTATCCAACCAACAATTAAAATCAACCTTAAAATTAATTTCAAATCATTAATACTTAAACTCAATTTGAATCTTCCCTTATGCCTTGCAACCAACTAGAACTTCAAACAACTTTAACAAATTGCTCTCCATAGGATATATCCAAACCACATGGCCTACCTCACACACTTTAGATGGTTTGCGAGGACAACCAACTCTAGTTTTAGGCTAGGCTACTGTTTACCTTTTAGCTGTGTGCCAGGTTTCGAGCTTTCACTGCATGCTGGTTGCTAACTTAGAATTGATGTATCTGTTTACTTTTTACTGCACTTTATGGATTGTTGATGTGTTTGAAGACTAGATTACCCATAGGATAGGAACGATCTGGATGTTCACATAGTTTTCTGTAGGTGGCCACATTCATGCAGGGCAATAAAAGAGGGCTAAGTCAATAAAAAAATTAATTATAAATACTTGTACAGGTGCTTCAGCTGCTAAAGCCCCCAAAATAAAATCGGAATGTGACGAGCGTGTTTATTTATTTTTTTGTACATATATAACTGCTTGAGAATAAATGCTTTTGATTCATTAACTGCTTAGGATAACTCTGTAGGAGAGTCTAGAATTTTGATTTTATACAAATGTAATTTGGGCAAGTGTTAAGTGTTGTGAAAGTAGGATTTTGAGTTGGGATATATAGGTCCAAAGCTTGGACTCCAAAGAGAAAAGGACACCCTTTAGGGGAGTAGCCCTTTTCTATTTAGAGATCTAAATTTGGATCACTTCTTCACTATCCAAAGAGGAAAGAGTGGCCTTCCCCTCAAAGGAAGTTCCCTCTTATCCATTTAGGGTAGCCTGTTACGAATAATTCAAGAAGCCTGAGGAAAAGGAGCCCGAAGGAGACCAAGATTGAAGATTTGAAGACAAAGAGTATCCCACTCAAAATTACTTGCATCTTTTTTAGGTTTAGAACCTGGGTTGTTATCAGTGGTGCCCGACCACTTTACTTTCAGCAAACCCTGGTTTATAATACGCAAGGAAACTTTGCCTATGAACATTCATTAATTAATTCATTTATATTTGATGTTTGATGTGATTGCGTATAGAATTACCTATTTTTTCTAGTTTTTTTGGCGTTTGTGTGCCACTTTTGTTATTGCCTGGACTCATGAGACTCGTGAGTATGTGAAGATTTTTATACTCATAGCATTAAAGTTTAAGATTTTAATGAGTTTGAATAATATAGAAAGATAATGAATTTATGGAATTAGCCAAGGATCGACCCCGGGGTCGCATGCATATTTCTGCACTTCCTCTCTTCTTTTTTTAGACCCTTCCCCACCTGTGGGTAGAGTCCAGATAGTCTGACCTATAAGGAGGAGGTGCCGGATCTGGGGAAGCCAATTCTTCTAAAAAATTATTTTCTAAGCCTGTTTTTAACTTTCAAGCAAACTTGATATGAGGTTGTTAACTAGCATGCATTGCATTAGAAATAGATTTAAAAGAGTCAAAAATTTTAATTACATTAGTCCTTAACATTTTTAGCATAAGTCAAAGAGGCCAATTAGAAAAATCTCTAGATGTCGGCCCCAACTCTCTAAAACTTTAAATAAAACATCCCTATCACTCTTTCATAAAAGAATGGATTCATCTATTTTAAATTGATTAGGTGGTTAGCTGGCTCCCCAATCTAGGCCGGGGTAAGTCCAGATTTATACTTAGCTAGGTTCGGGTTACTTTTAGTACCCATTTTAGACTTAGGTTTTGAAGAAAGCTCGGACTATAAGAGCTTAAACTCCAAGAATTGAATCCCAAATTTCTAATAAAATTGATCACTCAAATTAAAATTCTCTTTCAATCAAATTCAAGCCCAACACTTAGGATAGACTGGGCACTTCTGAATTATTTCAGAATCTCAAGTGCCTCCTACACTTTTTCCTTCGACTCCAGAAATAAATGCTCAACCTTGAATCAATCCCACTTAAAATTTCAAATCCTTACCTCCTTTGACATCAAACTTTGAAAATGTAAATAAAAGTTCTAATGCTATTTTAATCGATAGTATTCGTAGGAAATTCGGGTTTCCTACGATGTAAGTAACTGCGAGGACTTGCGCTCATAGGAGATTTAGAAACCTAGACCAGATTTTCAAAAATCAAATTTTCAAAACCTTAATTAATTCTCTTCAAGAAATACAAAAAAATTGCAATCGTTGTCGTCTTATTCAAATAATCGATAATAGACAATATCCTCTTTTTTTGGGAAGATATATTGCTTTATTATCATTACTTTGATTATGACATTAATGATCGATTATTCAAATCATTATAGTCAAACACTCGATCAAATTTAATGTTGACCCTCCGGGGTCATAAGTGTTTCTTTCCTGAGTTTTACTACGATAATCATGATGAATTTAAATTTTGTAATTATAACCCATTAGAGAATGATATATTCGCCTCCCGATGTGATATATTGTTCATAATGACATGTTCAATTTCAAAATTCAAAAAATTAAATATTCTCAAAGATAATTAATTCTTTTTCAAAACTATACTTTTCAATCAAACAATTATGCGCGATGTTACTATCCCCCTTGTTATACCTACTACTTTCAGCAACACTGCTGGCAACCTCAAAAGTTGGGTCAGGTAAATTTTATTGCAACTCAAACTTATGAGTTTATATTTTTGATGATAACAAATATTATGGCTCACTTTATGCTGTCTATTTGTATTTGTAATATATATTTGTTTGTGTGTATACTAACATTTCATGAATACCATGCAACATCAAACAAAAAATTAGAGCTCAAGATTGGGTTGAATAATATTATATTATAAAAGGGTCTGTAATATTCATTGATGTAATTTTAATTTCTTGAGTCAAGCCTTATAAGAGTGTATACTTACTTGGTGACCATGCACATGCACACTCAAGGGAGTGAGATCTAGTCAAATCTAGAAAATTAAGTTTTGAACTAATCGTACAGGACGATTTTGAATCATCCAGGATGATCATTTATGATCTTAGAAAATAGCCGCCAATGCTAATTTAGGGAAGATTTTAAGATTTAATTTTTGTTCTAATTGTCCAGGACGATCAGGATCGTCCAGGACGAACAATACAAATAATGCCTAAATTGATCTTATGATTAGGGGATTAATTATAGTTAAATTTTTCAATCCGATCATCCTGGATGATCTGTATATCGTATATGATGATGTTTACCGACATACTTGATTTACCTTAACCATCCAAGCTGAAATACCATAATTTTCCTTCTAATCATCCTTGACAATCCACAATATCGTCATGGACGATATATACATTTTTGTACTAATCAGCCTAGATTATCCAAATATCATCCAAGACTATCAGGTCAAATTGTGCACATCATACTGGACGATCCTGTGATCGTCCAGGATAATTCTGGGCACAGAAATTGTGTTTTTAGAATTTTCTAAATCTCTTTTTTTAAGCACATCGTACAGGACGATCCTATGATCTTATTAGATAATATTTGGTGTTGGAATTGAGTTTTAAGGATTTTCACTACAGGAAATTCAGCTATTACTGGCAGTTTACCTTGTTGTACCGGCGTTTTAAAAAACATCGGCGGCTTTTCAGCAGTTTATTAGCCATCGGAAAAAATAGCGCCGGAAATTTATTGCGGCGATTTCTTTCCGGCGATTTATTTTTCCGGCAGCTTTCCAGCGGTGCTTGCTACCGGTTATCACCGAAGTTTTTACCGGTGGCTTTCCAGCCATCCAACCACCGGCAACCATACCGACGGCTACCCGGCGGTTCGTGCTGACCAAATTGCCGGCGGTTGTAGCCGTCGGCGTGTCGCCGAATAACCGCCGGTAAAATATCGGTACTTACCTGGCGGTCCGAACCGACGGCATGTCTAATGGTGTAAGCCACCGGTGTATTGCTGGACACCCATCGGCAAGCGTCGTAAAATCGCTGGTAAAAATTGACAGTTTAAAGAGATTTTCGACGGCGTCAATTAGCCGTCCAGTATCATCATTTCCAATAGCCAAACCACCGGTTGGCCGCCGAAAACCTGTAGCATCTGAAAAAATAATTGATAGCATCCCCTCTATTTGAGGGAGGTTAACCCTAAAGTCTAAACCTGCACAGAAAGCAAGCAATAACAACAATTTTGGGTAACACGCCACAATATTCAATCAATTATCACAACTATATACATAAGTAAAACCAAACAAAATAATAAATGTAACCAAAGTTCACATGTTCAACAAAATTCACAAGTTCTAAGTTCAACCAAAAAGGTTTACAATCATATCATCATAAGTTCATCAAATATAAAAAAGTGCTAATCCTCATCCGTATCCTCACTATCTGGAGTTGCATGTGGCTGCTCTGTCTCTTGCTCTTTCTTCCTTTGACTTTCATCTCTGTAGGATCGCAGCTCTGCTTGCATTTTATTTTGAACCTTTCACATTTCTTCTATCTCTCTAGTTAGCGCTGCAACCCTCTGGCTTATAGTTTCTTCAGCCCCACTTGGATCATAAAATGCTGATGTGGATGAACTGCCCTCATAAATATATCCTTGCGATCCCAAGCAATACACCCTCCCCCTCTGTCTTCCTCCAATAACATCTACCCATGTATGATTATCAAAAATTTGGTTTGATCATAAAGATGATCTCTCACCAGTGGACTGCGGACTTTCCCAAGCTCGTATAAAATTATCCTGCGATAATAAATCTATAAAATTTATTGATATTACAATTAGCTAGCTTTATTAAAATAAATTTCTATTCCCAAACTCCAAAAAATTATGCTCACATAAGCCTTCTTAGCCTTTTCATCAATCCACTGATGGTCAGCTTGATGTTGATGAGTTCTTGTATGCAACTCCAGCGGTGTTGGCTCCCGACCAAGGTACTCTTTCTAAAAATATAAGATATAATTATAATAACATAGATATATTAAATAAACTAATTTTAAACTCTTGCTAGTCGTTCTACATTCCATATGAGGAACAGATTCACCAGTATGAAGAGCGCTTCCTAAACCCCCACAGTCAGATGCTCGATTCCGCTTATTCTACTCACTTATTTTTGTGAAATTAGGGGTAGCCTAAGCTCTACTTAGATGGTTGCTCCGGCGACCTTGCACCTTAGTACCATCGAATTCAAGACTCGTCTTGATGGAAGTTTTGGGAAGAAGAAGATCTTTTTGGTGTCAAAGGGCTCAGTTACTCCGCCGCACCGAGGAAGCTGGAAGTGATTTTGTAAGGGCTTCTCCGCCTAGCTGTGGGGCCTAAAGGAGAGACACTGAGTTTAGTACAATACTCGGAGGGTGCCTCTGAGGAGTGGACATAGGTCAAGGTTTGACCGAACCACTATAAATCTGGTGTGTTCTTTCCTTTATTATTTTTGCATTTTTTTTTTGACACTTTGATTTCTGTGCTGCATCTTGGTTTTTGTTTTAAGATTATGTTTTGATTATGAAAGATTTTTTAAAATACTAATTCACCACCCCTCTTGATTAGCCTTGGGACTAGTTCACATGGGCTTAACATCCCTAACAAACTTTCAAGTTCTTTCAGTGCGCTTTCAAATTTGACCTCGTAACCCAGTTGTTCATGATTGGGTTAAATTTTTTGTGCAAAAAAAAGGTCAAATTTAGATTTTGGCAAACAGTAATGGGTCAATATCAGGTTCGTCCCAAACCAGACTAGCAACACATTTTTTGCACCTCTATCACCCACTAACTACAATCTCTCAGACCAACGTCGCCCGCCGACTTCGATTCCTGCATCATTTGTCACATCCCAACTACTATCCTTCTAGCCTCTTTTGCTCGCGGACCACAGTCTCTTTAACTTTCATCGCATGCCGATTATAGTTCCTTCGGCCATTGTTACCCATCGACTTCAACCCATCTGATCTTCGTCGCCCGCGGACAAAGTTCCTCCAACCTCTGTCACCGGACAATTTTCCCCTCTCACTTTATATGTATGTGTGGTGGATCTTTGTTCAAAGCTAAGATGCTAAGCTCTTTATCTCTCTAGCGCCAAAAATGTTTTAGGATGCATTAAAACTCACTAAGCTCGATCATGTGGCTAAATTTTTTTGTTTTGTTTTTCAAAACAATGATTTGAGATCGTTTAAAATAGCTCAAAATGGCGTAAAATCCAGCTGCAAGAGCATACGAAATATTTCTCTCAATCTCGACAAGAATAACCTAAGCTGAAGGAAACACAATGAGCCCATAAGCAATTTTCCAAAACCATGAAAACAGCCAATATTTGACATATGAAACATAAATTCGTAAGGCTGTCTCATAGAAAATTTCCATTCCAATAATCAGTTGCGGGTCCACCGTAGCGGCGAGAGAATCTATTTTATGAAATTTCTAGCCTGCGGTTGTCATCTAGGCGGAATTCTCATATTTCTTTCCAGGAAACCGCGTTCATATCTATTTTGACCTGTGGTAATCAAACCGCGAACTTCCGCTTGAGTTTCCTCCCTTAGTCCCGGTAACTGTTTGTAGCCGTGGCTCACATTTGCGGGTTCCACTCCCCCGCTATCACATCACCAGCGTAAGCAACTCTACCGCGGCTTATGTCACCTCGCTCTCTCCCACTCTTCTACTTCCACGCGTAAACGTGGCTGAAAATTCCTGCTTCCATCCAAATTCCATTCCTATCTTTCCCTCTACTATTTTCTTCTCCTCCTTTTCATTTATCACTCTTTTTCATGCTTATAAAGTCGATGCTATGTAAGCCCATAATCCGATGTACCACGAATCGGTCACTGGATACCAGAAACACGCGGCCTTCTAATACGACTGCCAAATCAACTCAAATCTCTCTTACCATTATATATTTCTCTGGCTTAAAGCCTTATATTGGAACGCTGTTCGCAAACGAAAGAGGCCTCATCTTTTCAAGTTGCAGAGGACAAAGATGGAGAGCGGCACAGATATGATGGTTTCTGAGCTGCACCAAATCCATGAGCTAGCGAGGAAGCTCAACGAGAACCTTGAACTTTCGCATTATGAAATCTGCAGATCACTTGCAAAAGAGATCATCTGCGCTATCGAGAAGACTATCTGCACGGCCAAGTCTAGTAGCACTGGTGAAACACAGTTGGCCTTTTTCAATGGCAGAGAATTTCATGTGGATAAATTGAACAAGGAATTAAGTGATAACGAGCCGAAGAAATCCAAGAAGAGGTAGTTCATAAATTCCCGTAAATCATTTGATTCAAATAGAAAAGTTAATTATCACCAAAAACTAATTATTTCTTATGTCATTGCAGGAAGATAATGGCCAACGGGACCAGCCAAGTGAGAGTGAGCTCCGATCCAGGAGCTGATATGCCACCAGATGATGGCCATAGCTGGAGAAAATACGGCCAGAAAGATATCCTTGGAGCAAAACATCCTAGGTTAGTACTTGATAAGTATAATAATTCGTACATCTTCCCAACTTGTGATTTATCACAAGTAGATTCCTTTTTCTTTTAGTACTTTGCAAAGTGATTCGAAGGCCACAAACTTAAAAAGTTATTCCACTCACAAAGGATAAGCATAATATCGTTTTTCTGATGTCTTGCGCCTTTCACTTTTTAAGCATTAAAGCCAGCAAAATCACCTTAATTACTAGCCATTATTCAAAATAGCAAACATCTTTGTCTTGTTAGAATAGAAAGATTTTCAGCATCTAAACTTCGTTAAACTGATCTTTTATCTGGATCTAATTAGAGATTATCTTGTTAACGAACTTCGCAGATCTTACTACCGCTGCACTCACCGCAAGACTCAGGGATGCGCGGCCATGAAACAAGTGCAGAAAACGGATGAAAACTCTTCAATATTTGACATTACCTACCTGGGAACTCATACTTGTTTCAATTCGCCGCAGCAGATTGCATCAAAAACTCGCTATTATAACCCACAACAGAGCTTACTTGATCAACAGAATAGTTTGGTTCTGCATCTTGGCTTCGAAACCAACCTCAAATTAAAGACCGAAAGCTCACACTTCGAGAATCAAGATCCGACCTCTTCATTTTCTTTCCCCTCAACCCCAATCGAAGGAATGAATTCGGAAAATGTCTTGTTCTGCTCTTCTCAACGCACAGATTGCTGTTATGGGGTAAATCTCTCTTCAGCGCTTATGTCACCAACAAGCTATGAATCGAACTGCTTCACATGGCCTTCATGTGAAATGAGCAGCGAAGTGGATTACGCACTAACTGAAATAATCTCAGCATCAAATTCAGTGGCAGATTTGCCAGTTATGGATGTCGAGTTCATGCGGGACTACGAAGAAATGGATGCCGAGATCCTTTTTGACACGTCCATCTTCTTCGAGTAAGGAAATGGACTATATTTTAGCCTGCTAGATTAAAAACCTGGCCTGTGAGAAAACTGAGAGGATTGCTTGACCAGATCATGGAAAATAAATAATTATCCTGCTCGTCTTCAAATATCCTCCGTCCACGGCTAGAGTAATTTTAATTTCAGCATTGAATGTTCGCTTTCTTGTATTGGAACTACTTTAAGCGCAACTATTAACAATTTCACTTCATTTTCGCCAAGCATTTCTTCTTCTTACACAAACAATTGTATCGCCGCAGAGTATTTGTCTCCAATGAAAGCATAATGCAACTATAAATCTCATCATGATTGATTATAGCTTTATATTAAATAATAATAGGTTTAATAACTTATGTAATATTCTTGAGAAACATATGAAAAACGACAACACATAAAACCAGCCCCAAATAGTTGGAATAATTAAAAATGATTAATAAATAATATATCTGTAGAGCGTAATAACAATGATCTTCAGTAGATTGGAAGATATTTGTGCATGTTAAATTTTAGTTTATGTGGTTATTCTAAAGAGTGCCAAAAGTGGCTTCTCAACGGGAATAATAGCGGCAGCCAAACACGAAATAGATATTCAGTAGGTGAAATTTTCGTGACGGACATTTTCTTTAGTAAATAGTTAATTAAAAAAAATGAAACAGACTGTCGCCAACGGTCCACCGTAGATCCGCGGAGCTATGTTGTCAAAAGCGGCGACAATATTACTATTTTTTAAACAGGACGCTACAGATAGGAAACCATTGGGTCCAATGTGTAGAACTGTAGGTCTAATCTTATTAAGTTCTTAGGTCATCTCCAATGGAATGGCAAATATTTATTTCTCGTTCTTTCGTCGCTCCAACCAAGAGACAATTTTGCCCCCTGTTCACCCACTAAATTTTTATGTCAACGGGATTTGCCTGTAAAATGGAGAAAAACAGTTACAAGACGAGGAAGCCCGCGAAATGGAGTTCGATTGGAGCAGAATTATCGCATTTTAGAGTTTTGCTGTATTTTGTAGTGGAAATGGTGTTTTCGGTTGGAGATGCCCTTATTCGGCCACTTTAAATCTTTTAAACCAACCTATACAACACCTATACACATGATTATTTTGCTCCACTATACCTACTGCATATAATTACCAACTCAACTGCATAATTGATGGTCGGCCATATACCATCATTCTTTATTTGTATATATATGTATTTCTTGTATTGAACAGTTATAGAGAATGTGATACACAAACACTAGTTATCTTCATTTTTCCTGCTCTTTGCTATTTGCTTCAAGTTACTTCTCTATAAATTCTTTCATGGTATCAGAGCAGAATTGAAGTCCTTAATTACTTTCTTTGGTGTGCTAATTCAGTTGATTCAATGACAAGTATAGAAGCTACTTCTATTGTCATTCCCACCGCCTCCTCCACCACAGCTCTCCCTATTCCCCCTCAGCTAAATTTTTTAATGGTCAATGTTAAATATGTGCTAAATGTTCAACTTGAAGCAACCAATTATCCCAGTTTGGCACTCTCAGGTCTTAAAGCTTTTCGGTATCAATGGCTTTACTGAATACCTAGATGGCTCTATCCACCCACCACCAAAAAATCTTTCCAATGATTCATTTATGGTGAACCCTACTTACCTCTCTTGGCATCTCATTGATCAAAACTTGGCTGCTTTCCTCTTCTCCTCTATTTCACAGCTGTTATTACCTTATGTCCTAAATCTCCAAACCTATCATGAAATCTAGCTTACCTTGGAATGTCGACTCCAGGCGATGAACCACTTTTGCATATTATAGCTAAAAAATGCACTGCATCAACTTAAGATGCAAGACAATCTGTTGTTCTAGTATCTATCAGATATCAAACAGAGAGTAAATGTCATTATCGTCGCTGGTTCGCACATAAATTCTGATGATGTCATCCTCTATACACTTAATGGATTACCATCAACATAGAATGCCTTTAAAACGATCATATGAACTAAGCTCCAGCCGATCAGTATTGATGTCCTGTTTGCTTTATTATGTAGTGAAGAGATTAATATCTCAACCGAGCAAGCTACTCAGCAAAAACCCTATTCGTTATTCACCCTTCCTGCATTCAGCGGATGCTCTCGTGCTTCCACACACAATCATTTTTCATCATCCCGTGGAGCTCGTTCTTCATCACAAGGTGGTGGTCAACAACATTTTAACTTTCTCACATTCCAAATTTATGGAAAACAAGGTCACATAACCATGTCCTGCTAGCACAGACCAATCTATCCTATCAATCTCTATAGCGGGCTTTTCTAGCTCAAGACGATAAATCATCCTTTGCAGACTGGTTTTTTGACTCCGAAGCATCTTCACACCTCACTGTTGATTATTCTCAACTACAGACTATTCAACCCTACTCCATGACATCTCATGTTCAAGTTGGAGATGGTACCCAGTTTCCAATTGCCAACCCGGGTAAAGGCATTTTTCCTACACCTAGCCAATAGCTTCACTTACCCCAAAATACTTCATGTCCCACATCTCGCTCACAATCTCATTTTTGCATCTAGCCTTCTTAAATATAATGCTTGTTATATAGTATTTGACAATACTAGTTTCACTCTAAAGGATTCCAAGACTCATCAAATCCTTCTTTGGGGCCATCTCAACATGGCATGTATCCTATTAAGCTGCCACCCGCATTTGGTCTTCCACACTCTACCATCAAAGCTACAACCCTTCTTACCACTCCCACTACTTCTCAACATGGCATAACCTTCTTGGTCACCCATCCATTCTTCTATAACAAAAGCTCTTCTTGGTTCTCTTGTTTGCTCAACAAGACAAGCCATCATCCCAATGTGATTCATGTGTTCATCCAAAATGTCATCGTCTTCCTTTTACGTTATCTTCTTCTAAAACTACTAAATGTTTAGAACTCTTACATTCTAATGTATGAGGAACTTTCCCAATTTTATCAAATTAGTATTATAAATATTATCTTTTATTTGTGGATAAATTTAGTCACTTTTGTTGGGTATTCCTTTTAAAGCTCAAATCTGATGTGTTTACCACATTTAAACGTTTTAAACAATTTGTTAAAACTCAATTAAAAACCCCTATTAAACATCTTTAAACTGATTATGGCGAAAAATTTGTTAATCAAAATTTCAAAAAATATTTGAATCAATGTGGTATTTGTTGCGAATCTGATTTTAGGAAATATAATTGTGATTAAAAGTTCGTTAGGGATGTTAAGCCCTATAGAACTTGCCCAAGGCTAACCAAGAGGGGGGGGGGGGGGTGAATTGGTATTTAAAAAAAAATCTTTAGGCAAAGCACAAATACAAACCAAATCTTCACAAAGAAATAATGTGCTGAAGAAATAAATATGGAAGCATTAAAAACAGGAACACAAGGGTTTATAGTGGTTCGATCAACTCGACCTACGTCCACTCCCCGGAGGCGCCCTCCGAGTATTGCACTACAATCGTGACTCTACTTTAGCCCTCACAGCTGGGCGGAGAAGCCTTTACAAACACCTCTTTTTGCCACACCCGGCAAGGAAGAGAACCTTCCTCCTTTTGCTTCCTCCTGAAGCAGGCAGAGAACCTCGATCGCTTGCTGGAACTTACCTCTCCCAACCCTTCCAAGGACAAGAGACTCTAGGGGAGAAAAAGTGGAATAATGCTTAGAGCAACCCTTGTGAATCCCCTCACAAGCTCCCCCTCACAATATCCTCTCTCTCTCTCTTCCTATTTCTCTCTCTCTCTCTCTCTCTCTCTCTCTCTCTCTCTCTCTCTCTCTTTCTCTCTCTCCTTTAGATTTTCTCAGGTCAAGACAGCAGTCAGGGATCATAAAAAAATTTTAAACAAAGAACTCTTAAATAGAAGAGCTTCAAAGGAGCCCATTAATTGCAAGTTGCCGACTATATCATCCAGGACGATATGGAAATCGTCCTGGCCGATCAGTACAAATTCCAAGAGATCGGCCAGAGCATCGCCCTAAATGCAAACTGGACGATTGAAAATTGGCTTGATCGTCTAGGCCGATCAGTTCAAATCAGAGGAACTAAAGTTTTTTGAATAGATCGTCCATAGCATCGCCCTGAATTTGTGCTGGCCGATATTAATCGTCCAGGAGTAACTAAAGATTTTTGAATAGATCGTCCTGGCCGATCGATGTGATCGTATCAATCATCCTTAATTACTTCCTTAATTTGTCTGATTAATTAAGGCATAATTGTGAATATCGTCCAGGCCGATCCAAGATCATCCTGGCCGATTTCCAAAAATACAGAATACCTTAATTGTTTATGGCGGCAATTTCTTTCTGTTTTGATCCTATTGTCCTGGCCGATACACGTATCGTCCAGGTCGATTTGCTAATGACGGCTGCCTTAATTAAGAACCCCTGATTAGAATTTCTGTTTTAAGCCAGATCGTCCAGGACGATGTAAATATCATCCCGGCCGATTTGAGTAAAAATAGAATTTTTAAGTCTCTCAAGTGTGTGTGTGTGTGTAGGGTTAATTTGCATTAGTCACACCAAAGATTACAATTGACTTCAGAAGGAAAAAAATAAAATTACAGACTGACTCAACCCTAATCTACCCCATCTTGAGCTGATTCCGATTTCCATTCGATCTTTGAGTCCTGAAAAGTTAGTAGAAAAAAGCAGTCATAGTGAAGCAAGATATGTTTGCTATCATCAAAATCATAATCTAAAAACATGTTTGTAACAGTGATGATAGCAAACATTTCTATTACTTTTATTTTTCTACGATTGCTTTGCCTACTAATGTTGCAAGTCCATAAGATCAAACTGCGAATCAAACCAGTTCAAGATTGCATAGATTAAGACTAAGTCAGTTTGTAATATACGATAAGTGTCTTTTACCTTTTTTTTTGAGTCCATTGTAATTGTGAGTCATGTTGCTAAGTAACCTTGCACACACACACTTGGGGAAAAATTTCTAACTATTTTGGAGTTTTCTATTTTCGATCAAATCATCCAGTATGATCCAAAAATCATCCTGGACAATTAGTTAAAAATAGAAACCCTAATTAGGGGATCATGGTTAAGGCAGCCGTAATTAAGCGCATCATCCAGGACGATAGGCTCAAATCAGAAAGAATCAGCCGCTAGATCTATTTAGGCACCTTTTATATTTGGACATCATCCGGGATGATGCAGTGCAATTATGCCTAAATTAATCTGGTAATTAAGGAAAATAATTAAGATTTTTGTGCTCGATCATATCGGCTTAGATGATAGCCGGATCATCCGGGATAATCAATTCATAAATTTCTAGATGATCAAAAATTGGCCTGACTCCATTCAGGGCGATGCTCTGGATGATATGAACTGAATTGAACTAATCATCTAGGATGATTCTTAGATCGGCCTGGACGATCAAGTTATTTTTTTCATCATCCAGACATCCATTCAGAGCCATGGTCTGGATGATATTTATCATTTTGTACTAATCGGCCCGGAAGATCTAGTTATTTTTCCATCATCCAGACATGCATCTAAGGTGATGGTATGGATTATGTTCGTTAAGTTAAACTAATCGTACAAGAGGATATACTATTATCCTAGACGATATTTGACGATTAGTTGCTAAATAGGGCTATTTTGGAGCCCTTATTTAAAAAGATCTCTTCTTTCTCAAGGGAAGATCTTTTGCTATTGTCTTGACCTTAGAGAGGAGGAGAGGGGGAGCAAGGGAGAGAGAGAGAAGATCTTCTGAGGGAGAGTTTGTGAGGGATTTCATAAAGGTTACTTCAAATAAGGATCTGAGTCATCTTCTCTAGTACTCATCCCTGGGTCCTTGGAGGTTCTAGAGAGGTCTACTTTAGCAACGGATCGATGTTCTCTACCTACTTCAGAAGAATGTAAAAGGAGATAGGTTCTCTGCCTGCTTCTTGACGAATTAAAAGGAGTTTGGTTCTCTATCTGCTTCTAGAGGAAGCAAAAGGAATTGGGTTCTCTACCACACCGGGGTCGATTGAAAGGAGTTTTTGTATGATCTTCTCCTCCTTGCTGTGGGGGCAAAAGAAGAGACACTGAGTTTAATGGAATACCTGGGAGAGAGGCTCCGCGGAGTAGACATAGGTCAAGTTGACCAAACCACTATAAAATTTGTTATGTTCTTTCTTTTATACTTTCGCATTTAATTTCAGCACTTTAATTTTTGTGGTGATTGTTTGGTTGTGTTTGTGATTTTATTTGGAGAAATTTTTAAACATCAATTCACCCTCCCTCTTGGTTAGCCTTGAGACTAGTTCATAAGGGCTTAACATCCATATCGAACTTTTAAGTGATATCAAAGTGGGATTCATAAAATTGAGTTTTTAAAAAACTTTTGAATTTCAATCAATGGCTAATTTTGGTAATTGTAAAACTGTGGAAGGTTATTATATTACCTGACCACCTTTGTTTGATAATATTTCTTTTAATTTTTGGAAAACTCGTATGTCTACATTTTTGCAATCGATTGACTATCGTATGTGGATGCTTGTTAAGGATGGTTGTTCACCTCTATCTCATAAAACTAATGGCATTAATGATGTACTTTCTTCCACTAAATAGACTCTTGAGAAAATTGATTTAGCTCAACTGAATGCAAATTGCTTGAACTATTTTTTTTTGTTCTTTGAAATCGGAAGATTATATATGTGTTTCAACTTGTGCTACTGGTAAAGAAATTTGGAATATATTATATATTATTTATGAAGGAACCAATGAAGTTAAATAATCTAGGTTGAATATTTTATTGCATGTGTGTGACCCTTTTTTGTATGAAACCAATTGAATCGATTTCTGACATGTATAATAGGTTTAATCAAATTGTCACCTCATTACATGTCTTAGGAAGAGAGCTAACTAACTATGAAAGAGTGAATAAAATTTTGAGATGCTTTCCTTCTTCCTTTGATGCTAAGATTATTGCAATTACTGAATCCAATGTTTTGAATACTTATTATATTGATAACTTACTTGGATCACATTGCTTAAAAGCACGAAATGAACCAAAGACAACTTGATGCAGGTGAGTGAAAGAAGGATAAAACTATGGCGTTGAAGGCCAACAACACGGACACTAATTCTTCCGAGTCTAAAAGCAATGATGTTGCCTTAATCACTAGGCAATTCAAAAGCTTTCTAATGAAGAATCACAAGCACCATAAAAAATGGAACAAAGATAAGGGTAGAAAAATTATAAAAGTTATTCTGATATTGTTTGTTTTGAATGTAGGAAGCCTGTACATATCAAAGCTAATTGTCTTACACTTAAGGATTGCTCAAGAAAGGAGAAGGGCGAGGAGAAACCCAAGTATAGAAAGGAAAAGAAGTTATTCCAAAAGATGTTCTTGATGGATTCTATATCTGACTCCTCTAAGACTGAAGCTAAGGAGGAGAAAACAAACTTGTGCATGGTGGGAGATCATCTTGGTTAGTCTGAAAAGAAGAGGTATGTAAACTAACCTATGATCAATTACTTAAAATTTGTCAGAACATTCATACATCATATAAGAAACTTAAGAAATCACATGCTAGTTTGAAATTAGAGTTGTTGAATTTATAAAAAGAGCAAGAAATTTTATTAAAAGATCACTCCCAAATTTATAGCAATCACATGTCATTACTTGATGTTTTTGATGAATTGAATAAAAAATATTCTATGTTTGTTGTTGAGCATGATTCATTGAAAGCATCCTACACTTCACTTGAAACTGATTTTAAAACTTATATTGATGAATCTGAGCATAGGGAGCACTATTTGAGAGTTGATAATGTTGTTTAGGAAATTTCTAACTCGAGGTTTAAAGCTGAATTGAATGCACTTGAGAAAAATAGGAATACACTCATACCTGAATAATTTTTCAATTTTGATCCAAAGCCAAAACCTAGAAAGATGTACTATAACTCAAAAATATTAGTAAATCCTTTTCTTTGAGTTAGATATTTTTCATGTGGCATACTAGGGCACATTTCACACACATGCACTTTTCACCATAGTACACATTGGGTGTGGAGACCCAAATTGCATGATTCATAGTATAACACACATATATTGCATTCTTCTTTTTATAAGAAGGGACCCAAACTTTTTTGGTTTCCTAAATTTGATGTTTGATGATTTTATAGGTTTGTTCTCACAAAAGTTCTCATGAGAGCATATGGTACTTGGACAACAGAGTTAACTCATTGGTATTACGTCTTTAAATTCAATCACATGGAGAATTTACCATATTCGTGCCTTAATTAATTAAAAAAAACTTTATTTTCATTTATTTTTGTTATTTTTATTATCTTTTTCATATTTTAATTGTATCTTTTACTGTTATTTTTTATGATTTTGATCCTTCTCTGATCATCTCCATCCACCTATAAAATTTTATTTTTTGTTCACATCGTCCTGGACGGTACGTTCAATCCACTCGTAACCTTTCATTTAATGTCTTGATATGATTTTCTGTTTATCATCATCCTGGACGAAACCTTATCATTCTGGATGAGCTGATCGTATCCTGCTTTTCTTTTTGGTAATTGGCCTGGATGATCCACCTATTTGTCCTAGACGATACACATGGCAATGCCTTTAGAAACTTTAAATTCTGCCAGTATGATTAATTATTGGTTATCATCCTAGATGATACACCTATTTATCCTAGATGAAACATATGGTAATGCTTTAGATATTTTAATTTCAGTTGGTACGATCCATTATTGTGCATCGTCCTGGATGATCCACCTAATCAGTCATGACGATCTACTTTTTTAATGGTCATCCAAATTGACTCATCGGGATGATCACTTGTGTATTATGGTCTTGGACGTTGTCTAATCGTCCTAGATGATTTTACCACCTTTTTGACCAATTGTCCTGAACGCAATAATTTTACATGATTGGCCTGGATGATTCTACAATCGTCATGGACGATCGATCCATTTTCTTTTTAAATTGAGGGATTCAAATGTTTTTCTCACACAACCTTCCTTGAATCTTCCTTGCTCTTACTTCCTCTTCATTTTTCTTAAACATGGCTGGTGAAAAAAGATCTTGTATGGCTTCTAGAAGCTCCTTGAGGGCCAATCTTCACCCTTATTTCACTGAGGCAACCGACCAAGCCGCCTATCAGCGATATAAGACAATCGGAATCACTTTATCCTGGATTGTCAAACCTTGCATACTTTTAAATCCTATTCTTGATTTATTTTCACACATATATCTTACCTTTGTCCTTACACTTATCATCCTTTTCAATTCTAAATTGATGTTCAAATTCTTTGCTATCCTTCACATCAACTCCTCCTTCACCGCTTTTCAGTCTTATGTTAATAGGTGCCATATCGAAATCATATATCAAAACTGTCATGAGCTCCTATAATTTTCCACCACTAGAGATAAGCTTCACATCTTATCTCAAGACTCTGACTATGACTAGGGTCTAACCAATCACTTTCTGAAGAATACTAATATTTATCATATTTGAGAGTCTAGCAGCTTACTGAAAGATGCTAGGACAATACAATATGTCCTTCGCACCTTAATTATTTTGAAAGCTGGTGATCATATTCACATCACTCCACTCCTTTCAATCATCACTTTCTACATCATGGCCCATCGTGAATTTAATGCAACTGATTTAATTTTTTGATATATTGAGCACCTGATGAGTATTAAAGATTCAGGACATAAAAGGAAGCCCAATCTTGCCTTAGGACACATCATAACCTATGTCTTAGAATTCAAATACAATCTTCAATATCCTATCCCTCCAAACTTTCAGCCTACCTTCTACTCCAAAAACTCCTTCCATATTCTTCATAGTACTCGTCTCCACCTGGAGCATGAGGAAGCTGAGGGAGTTGAGGGGGAGGCAGCTCCTACACCTGCTCCGCTCTACCAGTACTCACATCTGGATCACCTGGTAGAGTGGTTCGACCGTTGGGAGACTCAGTTAGAATCCTACGCTTTTGTATAGGAGCAGCAACATGTGGAGGATGTTGCTCACTTTATCTCGTTCGTAGCTCACCAGCAGCACCAGCATAACTAGGATATGGCCTGATTTGGGGAGCAGTTTGCTACTCTTTCCAGTTTCTTTTTGCGGCCACCACCACCTCCTCCTTCAGATGATCAGTGCTTGTCCTTCTTTTAGTTTGTTTTCGTGATGTTTTTTTTTTCTTGTTGTAGTTTACTTCTATTTGGTAGTTTCTATTTTATTTCTTTTCTCTTTCCCTCCTTTTTATGTTGTCAAAAGGGGGAGTAGTTGTAATATTTTATGTTGCTTAGTTGTATTATTTTATGTTGCTTAGTTGTATTATTTTATATTGTATTGTGTTAGTTCCTTTATGTTGATTAGTTGTACTATATTCATCCCTTAGTAAAATTTAAACTTCTTGATTCACGCTATTTCTATCAAACAACTTTAATTTTTTTGATTATTTTCCATCATAAAAAGGGGGAGATTATTGCGAATCTAATTTCAAGAAATAAAATTTTGATTATAACAAACATTTCTGTTACTTTTATTTCTCTATGACTGCCTTTCCTACTAATGTTTTAGGTCCATAATATTAAACTATGAATCGAACCAGCTCAAGATTAGGTAGATTAGGACTGAGTCAGTTTATAATGTATGACAAGTGTCTTTTACCTTTTCTTGAGTTCATTGTAACATTTTGGGTCTTGTTACTAAGTAACCTTGCACACACACACATGGGGGAATTTTTTTGACTATTTTAGAGTTTTTTGTTTTCAATCACATCATACGATATGATCCAAAAATCATCCTAGACAATCAATTAAAAATAAAAAACCCTAATTAGAATATCCTAGTTAAGGCATCCGCAATTAAACGTATCGTCCTGGACGATATTAGCTTCGTCAAGGAGGATAAGCTCAAATTAGAAAGAATTAACCGCCATATCTATTTAGGCATATTTTATTTTTAGACATTGTCAATGACATCATCTCGAATGATGCAGTACAATTTTGCCTAAATTAATCTGGTAATTAAGGTATGATTGCTCAATCATATCAGCTTGGACGATCACAGGATCAACCAAGATGATCAGTTCATAAACCTTAGTTCTTTATAGATGATTAAAAATAGGCCTGGCTCCATTCAGGGGGGTTTCTCTAGATGATATGAACTGAATTGAACTAGTCATCTAGGATGATCTTTATATTGGCATGGACGATCAAGTTTTCTTTCATCATCGAGACATCCATTCAAGGTGATGGTTTAGATGATATTTGTCATTTTGTACTCATCGGCCTGAACAATCTAGTTATTTTTCTATCATCTAAATATCCATGCAAGGCGATGGTTTAGACGATATTCATCGAGGTAAACTAATAGTACAGGATGATATACTATCATCCTGGATGATATTTGACGATTAGTTGCTATTTAGGGCTATTTTAGAGCCCTTGTTTAAAAGATATATTGGTTTCTCAAGGGAAGATCTTTTGCTTTTGTCCTGACCTAAAAGAGCCAAGAGGAGAGGGAGAGCTAGAGAGAGAGAGAGAGAGAGAGAGAGAGAGAGAGAGAGAGGATCTTGTGAGGGGGAGGTTGTGAGGGATTTCATAAAGGTTTCTCCAAGAAAGGATCCGAGTCGTCATCTTCGGTAGTCATCCCTAGGTCCTTGGAGGTTTTAGAGAGGTCTATTTCAGCAACTAATCGAGGTTCTGTGCCTGCTTCAGGAGGAACTAAAAGGAGTTGGGTTCTCTGCCTGCTTTTGGAGGAAGAAAAGTAGTTGAGTTCTCTGCTTGCTTCTGGAGGAAGCAAAAGGAGTTGGGTTTTCTGCCACACCAGGGTCGGTGGAAAGGAGTTTTTGTACGGGCTTCTCTGCCTTGCTATGGGGGTACAAGGAGAGACACAGAGTTTAGTGCAATACCTAGGGCAGAGGCTTCGGGGAGTGGACGTAGGTCAAGTTGATCGAACCTCTATAAAATATGGTGTGTTCTTCTTTATTGTGCTTCCGCATTTAGGGACTCAAGAAAGCACAATATCCTTCTTAGGTTTTCCAGCTACATAAGTCCATTTATGGACTCAAACTGTCCCCTCGATAGTAGTTCTTCACATTTTCCTCCCACCTCTTGCAATATGGCTCTCTTCCAAGCAAAACAAATCCATCTTTTCTGATATTTCATAATGGACATATCACTTTATATCTGATTTTATATGTTGATGATGTGCTGCTTTCTAGCAACAACACTTTCAAACTTAATAAGCTTCTTGACAGCCTAAGCAATCAATTTCGTATGAGAAACTTGAGCCCTATTTTTTAGTTTCTAGGAATTCATATTTAAACCACAAACCAAAGCATGTAGATTGATCAATCCCAATATTTTTTAGACTTGCTCATCAAACCTGGCATGACTCATTGCATGCCAGTGCTTAGTCTGATCCACTTCCCCTCAAACTGCCACCTCCATCATCTTTAGATAAACCCTTTCACAACTTGCTCTCTTGGTATGTCTAAAAGCTACTCACAATTGCAAGATCATCAACCAAAGCTGAATACATGGCACTGGTGGCTGTTGCAAGCGAACTTATGTGGCTATGATGCCTACTTGCTAATTTTTAGATATCCAATAGTTCTCCTACATCATTTTTTTATGATAATACTTCAACAATTACATTGGCTAATAATCCAATTTTTCGTGCTCGCACCAAGCACATCAAAGTGAACTATCACTTAATTTTGGACTGCATCATGACTAAGCATCTTATTGTCCACCACACTACATCACAGGACGAACCAGTGGTTATCCTTACAAAGGCACTTTCTACTACACGCTTCAGTGACCTCATAAGCAAGTTAACAATTCAACCTGAATTATTAACTTTAGGTTTGGGGGGGGGGGGGGGGGGGGGGGGGGGGGGGGGGGTGCATAAACCAACCTATACACATGATTTTTCTGCTCCTCTACCTACTGCATATAACTACCTACTCAACTATACAACTAATGCTCTGCCATATACCCAGCTTCACATAGCCGTTTTTATGCAGCGTTCTCTATTTGTATATATATGTATTTCTTGTATTGAACAATTACAGAGAATGCAATATACAAATACTAGTTATATTCATTCTCCTTGTTCTCTGCTATTTGCTTCAGGTTAGTTCTCTATGAATTCTTTCAAAGTCATACTTTGAATTTATTTAATATTACTTGTATATTTGTTAGTTTCAAGATTTTGTTTCCATGTTTCATTGATCACGTAGAACTTTTATTTGTCACAAGTATAGGAATTTCTACTTCTTATCTATTTATGCATAATAAGTGAAAAACAAAATCTCACATGAATTTCTTTATGTATTTCTTTTTCTTTTAAGGGAGACATTTATGACAATTAAGGAAAATTCATGCACACATCACATATGAAATACTCAAATACATGACCTCTTGGTTGGTAGCCGAAGCTCCCAACCAATAGACCAAGGTGAGCTACTCTTATGTATTTCATCTCCATCTCCAAAGGTGCATTGAATTAATCTTGTGTTTGCAACTATGCCAAGTATTTGTTATATTGTTTGATGGTTGGATGCGTCAAAAGTTTGAAGATTATTTAATATTGTATTCATAAATAGATTTTAAAGTAACTATAAATTTTCAATTGACCTGTATCTAGCATTATTGCATGAATATCTAAATGTCCAATACAAGTTACAACATGGACCAAATGTTAATAGGAAAAAATTTTCCAATCATCGAACTATTATTTGCTGAGTCTTATGGTGAATTTAATCTGTTGGTGTCCTATAAGCAATGGATTTGTTGTTACACCACTTCATGATAATGAAGCACACAACCTAAGGCTTCATTTTGATAATTTTCTAAAATAAATTTTTTGTGCAAAATATTTGATTTAAAAATTTTATAGGAAAAGTGAAAAAATGATGTCTCAAATAAAACCTAAATGTTGATAATTGATGCTTACGAGAAGACAATACAATTTTTTTTTTTTGTGGCGTGGGTGGGACCCATAGTGGGACCTACGTATTAATTAAAAATAGAAGTTACAAGGTCCTTTTGGGGGACCTTGAGCTCACTACTGCTCTGAAGAGCTACAAAAAATAAAAATAAAAAAGAAAATTTGTGAGCAGAAAGACCCCTTTGGGAAAAATTATAAAATTACCCGTTAACAATTTTTTGCGGCTAGGAGTCAGCTGTGAAAAAAGGAAAGATCTAATTTAACGCAATCAACATAATCTTTCTGGCAGAAAATGTGAAGTTTCAACAAAAAACAACGAACCAATTCACCTGCACATTATAAAGGCTCCAACAAAAGATGATAATGCAAATCATAACATAGTAATAATATAATAAGTTGAATAAAATTAAACCATTATAACAAACATAATTAGAAAAACTAGAAAGCAAATTAGTAGGAGAACTAAGATAAATTAAAGACATAGTATCTTTGATCCATTTGTAGAAGAGGGAGTCAGCAGCCCACCATAAAAACATAAGCTTCTTATTATTAGTGATGAAGATTTTAATGTTAACCCAATAGCAACAAAGAAGAATCGATAATAAGTCACGACCTGAATGCCCTAAACAAAATGCCTAATTAGAGTATAACGGGAGATTACATCAGAGAGAGGAACTTTTATTAGGTGCGGAGTGCAGACGTTGCTCTGTGTGTGCAACCAAATAGTTTCGCGCCACGTGGAGCCCACCTTGACCCCATCGATTTGAAGAGCACGTGTGTTATGTTTACCCGATAACCTGATAACACGAACCATCGAAATACTTAAAAAAATGCGCGGTTAAAGCTAGGGTTATATTTGATGGCGCCGTTTTTTTACCTCAGTTAAAACTTTTTCTCGTAACACCTGAAACCTCAGAAAGAAGGAGAAGAGCGTAAGGTCTATGAAGATGGATATTGTGCCGGAGGACATGAAAGACTGGTTGGAGATGGAAGGTTTTACGCAAGAGTCAAAGCTTAGAGGAGGAGATGGTTTGCAACAGAATACCCAACCAAACTTGGATATATTATCGGTAAATATGATATGAATGTCGCGACTTCTTCAGTGTTTACTTGAATATTTTTTATTTTAAAAATTTTGTATTGGTGAGAATATATGTATTGGTGGGCAAGCGGTATTGTTTAGTACCCTTTTTACATGTTCGGTACCGCTCGGTATCAGTAGGTATCGATCGGTACATGTAGGTACCGATAGGTACAGAAGTTATTTTGAAATTGTGTGTGTATTTCCAATGTTAAACTTGAATTGGTTGTTGTTCGTAGGTTGTTTGTAATAGTGAGAAAGAGGCATATGATATTTACTGTCATTACGCGTACAGTGTTGGTTTTAGTGTTCGCAAAGATCGTCACTGTTACTGGCCTAATTTGAGAAAGATACGGATGAAAGATTTTGTATGTTCGAAAGCTGGTTTTAAGAAGGGCATTGACTTGAATGTCAAATCGAAATACAGGAAATCCAATACTAGGATAGGGTGTCCCGCGATGATTAGATTTTTAGTTTATCAAGATGGGGAATGGAAGGTTAATAAATGCATTGAGAACCACAACCATGAGTTAGCAAGGCCTGGAGATCAACATTTACTAAGATCATGCAGAAATATTACCGAAGAGAGAGCATTCATTCTTTTTTTTTTTTAATTTTTTTTTTATTTTTTTTTATTTTTTTTTAGAGCATTCATTCTTAAATCTATGACTGATGCTGGGATTAGAACCATTGATGCATTCACATACTTAGCTGATGAAGTTGGTGGGAGGGAGTATGTAGGTTTTTTAAGAAGAGATGCATATAACTTTGTTCAGAAAAAAATAAGATGCAAGATTGAGACTGGGGACACCAATTTCCTAATTGAAATTTTTAAAAATCGTGCAAACAGTGATAACATGTTTGTGTGGGAAGTTCAATATGATGAGGAGGATCGATTGATGAATTTTTTCTGGGCTGATGGTGTGGGAAGAATAGACTACGACTGCTTTGGAGATGTTATAATTTTTGATACCAGCTATAGACTGAACAAATACAATCTAGCTTGTGCACCTTTTGTTGGAGTTAATAATCATTGGCAGAATGTTCTTTTGGGGGTTACATTTCTGTCGGAAGAAACAATAGAATCATTTACATGGCTGTTTAGAACATTCTTGCGAGTAATGGGTGATAAACATCCCATTACAATTTTTACTGACCAGGATCAGGCAATGTCTCGGGCAATAAAAATTGCATTTCCTCAAACACGCCATAGGCTTTGTCAATGGCACATCACCAAGAAGCTTCCATCTAAGTTGCATTGTTACAACAGCAACAACAAGGTTAGAGGTCTCATTTATAAATGTTTCAGCAAGTGTGATTCAGAGGAGGAATTTGAAAGTTGTTGGATTGAAATGTTGAATGAAGGGGACCTTCATAGCCATGACTGGTAGAAAGGACTCTACAAAATAAGGCATAAGTGGTCCACATCATACAACAAGACATATTTTAACCTTGGTATTCTTTCAACATAGCGTAGTGAATCCACTAAAAATGTGCTTCTTAAATTCTACGGGCTGGAGTGCTGTCCAAAAGAATTTTTTTGCAAATCATCATCACCTAGCCAGTGTTCATTTCTTGCAGCAGCGTTATCAAGAGCTGGCTTGTAAAGGAAATTTAACAAGCTATGATTATGTGGCCAGACGAGCTACTGATGTTGATAATGTAATTCTTTAACACCCGTGGGATCCAGCTGAAGAAAGTATTTTAGTTGATTTGTATAAGCAATTATTAAATAAACATGTTTATGGGCGCAAGAGGAAGTTTTTTTTGGATATCAAAGATTGGCAAGATTTACAATTTAAGCTTATGACAGAATTTGGATGTTGTCCTACACAAACTTAACTCCAACAACGTGTTCGGTGTTTGGTTAAGAAGTAAAACTTTTAAAAATATAGTTACATATTTATCAAATTAGAACATTTTGTCTATTTACAATTTACAATTGTAGTCCTACTATCGTTTAAGCGTGGAACATAACAACATGAATGCAAGTTCTGCTCTAAACTTACAACTTGTGGAAGCACAGCCCAATGCATGGGGTTAGGTAACGAATAAAAAAAATACCAAGTTGACTGCTTCAAATAAGCAACCATAAGAGTCAAATGGTCATTTTCATGTATTGGTAGTAGAAGGAAATTAGAAGCGGTAACTGCATCTTTGTTAATGTGAGACACGTATTACTTTCTTTCCATCTCATATTTTTTGGACCCCTGTATGTTTAATCGGGTAAGGAGAACTGTAAACATATTCAGTTATAGTGAGCAAAATAACAACATTACCCAATGTAGACTAGAAACATAAATAAATGGTTGATAAAGGTTAGGACAAAGTTTATTTTTCTCAGCCAACAAACTTGTGAAGGCGTCAATGTGGTTGTTGTCCAGATATTGGTTTATTAATAGTTCATCGATCTGACTTCTGAAGATCTGAATGTTTCCTGCAGAATAAATTGTATCTGACCTGAAAAATATAAGACGGTGTGTTACTATATGTACCGAACAGTTTATAGCGGTACTGATCGATACCTACCAGTACCGAGCGGTACCGACCGGTATCGATCAGTACCTAGAGGTACCTACCGGTAACTAGCAATATTTACAGCTTACTGTCAATGTTACATACTTACTTATCAGTATATTTCTCAAGGCAATCGTTGATAAACATCCTCATCTCGTCATTTATCATTGCTCACCCAGGATAATCTATTTTGGTAAGAGTTGGTCTTGGTCTGGGTGATTTTTGACTTTCAACTTCAATCAGAGCATTTGTAAGATTAATCTTTACTGGGGAGGGCCTAGCAGCAGCTTTTTTTAACATCTTCCTCTTATATTGGCCCTTGGTGTATGGTGTCTTAACCTCTTTAGCTTTACGGTCAGCCCGACGTCTCACCCGTTTGGCTATGTCTGAGCTGCATGGTTCAGATTTGGCAACATCATCCTTAATTGGCTGGCTCTCTTCAAATAGACATTCAACAATAACCTCTTCACACACTACCTTCTTCATTTCATCAGTCATAGTCCTGGAGGAAGATTGAACATGTAAATCTGCAGTCGAGGAGGGGTTAAATGAAGGAAAGTTCTAAGATAAGAACTGCTCCATTGCTTCCAATATCTTATTCATCTCCCTATGCTAAAAAAATATCATGTTCAAGTGCCTCTATTCTTTGTTCATTCAGAGATTTTGTTGTTTCCAAGCTAATTAACCTACTTTTTAGAAATTTATTTTGATCTAAAACCTTCTGCATATATTCTACTCTAAATTCATGTTGTCCATCAGGTGGGGAAGTTGGTTGCTGTTGCTGTTGGCAATGTGACATAGATGGTGTTTGAGTGGTTGGTCCACCTAGGCTGATTGGGCTTGGGGGCGACCTAATTGGGCTTGGGGGCGGCCTGATTGGGCTTGAGGGTGGGCTGTTTTATCTTGGAGGACTCTGGGTGTAAGTGATGTTGAAGGTGAAGAAAGTTGTTCACGAGGTTTGTGCAAGATGATTTCTTTGTTAGGGGATTTATCAGGTGATGTCTGTGGGGGAGGATTTGCTAATAAAGCCCTCTCCTCAGTTGTAATTGCATCAAAAGAAGTTAATAAATCAGCATCTTCAAGACCATCGAATAAACTAGAAGCATTTGCGTCGTTATAAACTACATCGGATCTCCAGCGGAGATACCTTGGTCTTGATTTCGAATTCAATGATTCGTGGAGTGTACAATGTTCTAGAATCCATATCTGAACTCATACATAAGAATATCAACTTAAAATATATCTACCAATATTCAACATCATCAATTAATACAAAACTATTTAAATTCACTGTACTCACAATTATAATATGAACAAAGCCATTCAAGTAACCGAGTGGCAGTCCTTTCTTCATCTTTTTGGCAATGGAAATAAAGTCAGCAATAAGGAATTCTCTGATCGATTCCGGCCAATTGTAAGATAAATATATGTCAACATTTTGAGCCACACTAATGATAGAGGCTGGTGTTCGATAGTTGTGCAAAGGAAAAAATAGATTTGACAACAAAAATATGATGAATTTCTTCAAAACATCAGACATTGGCGTAGATTCATCTAAACTAATCACCTCTTTCCTAATATCTTTGGTTGATTTCTTGTTATTCTAGCACTACCTATTTCAAAATTGTTGCCTCTATTTGGTAAGCCTAATATCATAGCTACTTCATCGGCAGTAAATAGTAACGTGTAATATTTAATGATAAAGCATTGCTTCTTAATGTCCCAGCAGGACAACAACTTGAAAACCGACGGAACATTCTGTACTAAACATGGCACAAAATAAAAAATGAACAGATTATTTTGCTTCAAACTCTCAACAAGGTTCTTGCCAAGTATTTCAACTGAATGATCACAAACTTCTCTAAAGGTTGACGTTCTGCAACAAAATCTAATCTTCGGCACATATCCCTGCGTAATATGTTGTAATTGATTAGGATAAATTTAATTCCAGTCCGGGACATCTACGTACCGCTCGGTACCAAGCGGTCCTAAGCGTATCGAGCGGAACCAAGAAAAAGAATCTAAAAGAGCTCGGCACCGAGCAATACCGAGAGTCCATAGAAAGCAGAAAAATAAAAAATTAAACTGTAACGACAAACCTTGGTTCTACAATAACTTATGGAACTTACAATGCTTACAGAAATATCCCAGCGTTACCTGGTAGGAACCGCTGGGTACATATTGGGATAACGCAGTGGTACCCAGCGGTACATTCTATCACACAACTTAACGAGCAAATAGCATTCTCAACATCATTCAAACCCTAAAAGCTGAAAATTATCGAAAATTACATATAACTCAAAAAAAAAAAAAAAAACCTTGCCCATTGCCACAATGAAGCTCAAGATGCTTCGCGTAGAAGATGAAGTTGCTTCGTTCATGTGGAAGATGAATAATCGCCTGCAACTTCTCCTTGTGGAAGAATGGACTGTAGACTAGCAAATCGCCCGAAAAAGTTAAATTGGAAGCGACGTTTCTGATGTTCTTGAAGATATGGGTACCGTGTATTTTTTTAAGTATTTCGGGTTGTTTGTGTTATCAGGTTATCGGGTAAACAGAACACACATGCTCTTCAAATTGATGGGGTCAAGGTGGGCTCCACGTGGCGTGAAACTATTTGGTTGCACACACAGAGCTACGTTCGCACTCCGCACCCAATAAAAGTTCCTCTCACTGATGTGATCTCCCTTATCGAGGTAGCATTCAGTCATCGTGAGTCATCTCCCTCTGTTTTAGTTTCTCTATCACTCTCTTTGCTTACAACTTTAAAAATTAAGATGGTTGAGGAGTGGTTGGGTAGGGATGGTATATACACCTTAAGAAAAATAAGTTTTCCTCAACTAATTTTAGAAATTTTGAATAATTGTTTTCTATGAAATGGTTCTCTAAATAAAATTTTTGGCATTATTTATATAAAATTAATGCTCTTACTTTTAAGTTAAATTGATAAATGGAAATTTATATTTTTTCAATATGAGTATTTTTTCATAAAGTATAATTTTAAACTATTTTGCCAACTTTTTGATAGAGACTAGTTATTATTGTTATTAACTATTTTTATATATAATACTAATGTTGTTCGTTATGAGTAGTAATTTTAAAATAATCTAATCTAATTTGTATTTGATAACTATTTTTTAATAAATAAAATTTTTTTTAATAATTATTTTAATGCGTATTAATTTGATTATTATTAAGTCGAAATAATTTATATGAGATGTGATCATTATTTTTATATACAATTTAGCTTTTTTTTTATTTGTAAAATATTAAATATCTTTAAATAGGAATGTTAAAGTAGAGAATCTAATAAACTTTAATTGTGTATTTATAGGCTCAAAAAATTCATACCCCGGTCTCCCCTTGCTTTCGGGTATTTTTAACAGATTAGGTTATGGGGTAAATTTTTTAAATGCATATTGGATTGTGAATAAGACACTACCCAGAGATTTCGTCCTCATTTTGCGAGGACTTTATGATCTGAGTTTTGGTTTCATATAGGCGCAAGCCTCTTTAGTTAACTACCCCTCCCGATAGTGAGAGAGAACTTTTGATTAAGGCTAGGCATCAATCAGATATGTAGAGGTATGTGTATCTTTCATATAGTAGCAGCACAGGTTTAGGTGTTTAAAGGTTAGATATTTAAAATTAAAAATTCCACCATCTTGTCCTTAAAGCAGATGGTGGGGGAATAGATGATGAGCCCTATCAATATGAGTATTTTTTCATAAAGTATAATTTTAAACTATTTTACCAACTTTTTGATAGAGACTAGTTAGTATTGTTATTAACTATTTTTATATATAATACTAATGTTATTCGTTCTGATTAGTAATTTTAAAAATAATCTAATCTAATTTATATTTGATAACTATTTTATAATAAACAAAATATTTTTTTAATAATTATTTTTAATGCATATTAATTTTATTATTAATAAGTTGGAATAATTTTTATGAGATGTGATCATTATTTTTATATACAATTCATGTTTTTTAAAATTTGTAAAATATTAAATATCTTTAAATAGGAATGTTAAAGAAGAGAATCTAATAAACTATAATTGTGTATTTATAGGCTAAAAAAATTCATGCCCTGGTCTCCCCTAGCTTTTGGGTATTTTCAACAGATTAGGTTATGGGGTAAATTTTTTAAATGCATATTGGATTGTGAATAAGACACTACCCAGAGATTTCACCCTCATTTTGCGAGGACATTATGATCTAAGTTTTGGTTTCATATAGGCGCAAGCCTCTATAGTTAACTACCCCTCCCGATAGTGAGAGAAAACTTTTGATTAAGGCTAGACATCAATCAGATATGTAGAGGTATGTGTATCTAGCATATAGTAGCAGCATGGGTTTAGGTGTTTAAAGGTTTCATATTTAAAATTAAAAATTCTACCATCTTGTCCTTAAAGCAAATTTTGGGGGAATGGACCCTATCAAGATCCTATAGTTCCATCATCCGAGGCCATCATAGTCTCGTCTACCTAGTTAAAGGACGTAGTCAACCAAACATGATTGAGGATCCTTGTCGACAACCATAGGTTGCGTCATCTAAGGGTACCTTATAGACCTGGGTTAGATGTTTGTCTAATTGAACAAATTTAAATCCACCTTACCTAACAGAGGACTTTATGCCCACTAAATGATATCCTATTGATTCACATCTCAAGAATTTCATATCATTATGGAGCATACAGGCTCTGGCCCAAACTATAACTAGTGCTGCCAATTTGCGGCAAACCACCACGTTCAGAGGGCCCCAGTCATAATCGTGCAGTGCCATTTGGATGCAAAACTGTCAGTTAGAGGACACTTGCCACATCCTTACAAGTATGAGATTATTTGAAATTGTATCTTTGTGATATTCTTGAACAAACATTAGCTCTTTATGAGCTGAAGTGATATTTAAATTTGACCAACTCTGTAAACTATTGTAGAAGATGGATGAATTTTTCTTTAAGTATTTGATGGAAGAATTTTTATTTTAAATATTTGGAATTTAGAATTTCTTCGAGTTTTGGGTTTTCATGGGTACTTGAGTGCATTTTAAAAATATTTGGAGTTAAACCCTCTCATTGAGATTTACATTCAACACAGACATCATTGGAGTGTTTATAGGGATTTTCATTTCATTTATTGAACCTTGTCAACTATGTCTAATTGCTGACAAAGGTTTGGGTTTGTCATCAATTGTAAGCCTTTTGTGGTGAATTTTTTTATTTATCATCCTAGAAGGCCTAACATGAATGTATAAAATAAATATCTTGGGTGATTACATGATTGTATATTTATTTGATGGTTTGAGCCAAGTCGACTCATATCTACTCGTATAGAAGGATCAAACTCTAACTTGTGTTCATCATTTAACCCGAGCAGCATCCCTCGAAGTCATGTATGAACCCATAACATGCTCGTTAGGGCCCATGGGGGTATTTAGCGGGCATTTAGTATTTTGAATTGCCCTCTTCAATTGAGGTCTATGTTCAACATGGTCATCATTGGTGCACTTATGGGTAATTTTATTTAAGTATTGAACCTTGTCAACTATGTTTGTTGTCAACAAAGGATTGGGTTCAAGCCAGTTGTATGCTTTTATTAAAGGAATTCCTATATAATAGATATTAAAGGCCTAACTTGAACGTATAAAATAAATATCACAATCGATTGCACCACCATAAATTTGTTTGGTGGTACGAGCCGTGTCGACTCCCATCTACCTGCATAGAAATATCTGGCTCAAACTTTGGTTTATGGTCTAACTCATGTAGCATAACTAGAAATCACATGTGTGTCAATAACATATTCGTCAAGGCCCATACAGGTGTATAATTTTTTCTCGCATTTTATTAAATGCATTTGTATGATAGTCATATATATGTAATATCGTGTGTATGTATGTTATGTTTACAAATTCACCCACATTTATACTGTCATTTGCATATTATCAAATTAATATATGCATTTGCATATTTTATGCATGCATGTATACCAATGTATGCATATGTATCTTGCAATAATGTTTTTTATATTCAATTTTAAAATTTTAATACACTAACTTAGCATATAGTGTATTTATATAATAGTCATGTATATGATATTTTGTTACATTGCATCTATTCACAACTATATGGCATCTACTATGTGCAGGTTACAATCATCTTGTACCTCTTAAATTGATTTAGATTAGCAGTTCAATGTACATTCCTTGTGTTCGTTATAACCTTTTCACATTATTCAATTGCAAAAATGAGTTGATATGAATGACAACACTATAGCTATCATTAATGTGCAACTTTTTGAGGAGAATTCAGCTATAGGTCTGAGTAGGATGTTTGTGAGGTGAAGGAAATAATGATGTCATTGTTATAACTATCTTTGAGTGTGTAGAAGGGATGCATATGTCGGGTTAACTACTTGCGCTAGAAGAAATAGTGGATTGAAATAAGTTATTGGTGAATGTTTGAATAGGTTATTAGACCTAAAGATTTGTCCCAAGGATAATCATGAGGAGGATGAATAGGTAATTTAAAAATTCTTGGTAAGTTAGAAAACTAATTTAAGATTTTATGCACCAGATTTAATTTTCTCAAAATATTTTTCCAACTACCAAAATTTAAATGTGTAGAAAAATAAAAATGTAATAAAAAGTAAAGATAGAAGAACATGGAATTTTATAGTTGTTCGATCCAACTATACCTACGTCCACTCCATGAAGACTACCCTTCAAGTATTGCATAATTCTAAAGTGACTTTACTTTTGCTCCCACAGTAAGGTAGAGAGGCCCTTATAATAAGCTCTCTTTCACCAACCCCGGTGTGGCAGAGTACTGTCATCCTTTTTCAGCCTCGTGGTGATGGCAGAGTTCCAACATCCTTTTGCACTCTCCTGGTGACGGCATTGTACCGACATCCTTTCACACCCCCCTGGTGACGGTAGAGAATCAATGTCTTTTCTCACTCTCCTGGTGATAGTAGAGTACCAATGTCCTTTTTCACCCTCCTGGTGATGATAGAGTACCGGATCTTCTCCAAAGATCTTCTCTCAAGAGTCTTCAAAGAAGTAGGGTAGAGATTAGAAGAACATACAAAAAGATCCTCACCTTTAGGAAACCTTGTGAACTCTTCACAAATTTCACTTACAAGATCTCTCAATTCTCACTCCCAAAAACTCTCCCAAAACACTCTCACTTCCAAGAGAAAAATTATAGAAATATTATAGACAATCAATTTATAGGACTCTTATATATGAAAGACTAGAAAAACTATCCAGAAAATTGGAAAATTCAAGTAAAATGTACTTGGATTGTACAGTATGATCGTACTTCGTACATATGAACAGTTTAAAAAATCCTTGTATGATCCTAGATGAACTTATTTCATACTCTGACAGTCATATATACAAACTGACATCGTACTATACGAATAGTTCAAAAATGAACAGGTTCATCTATATCGATATTGTACGAACCCATTTCATACTCTTGTCATCGTCTATATGAACCCTACATCTTACAATATGAACTAGTTAAATCAAATTATGTTTCTTAAGGTATGAACATGGATGATCCCATTTCATACTCAGGATGTCGTTTGTAAGAAATTAATTTCATACAATATGAACAGTTCAAAAAATTTACCTGTTCATATGGGATGAATTGGTACGCACCCATTTCATACTATGGATATCTTCTATATGAAACAAATTTTGTACATTATGATTAGTTTAGAAAATGATGAGTTTCTTCAGAATGAACTGGTACATATCCATTTTATACTCTTGATGTTCTCCGTATGAAAATAGCTTTGTATAGTATGAACAGTTCATTCAAAAATTTTGAAAACATGATTTGATTAACTTCTTTCTAGAGTAACACTCAAGTCAAATCATCAAGTATGATTCCATAATCATAAAGTATGATTAGTTTTAAAAATATAAGTTTTCACTCACTCCCCTAATATGTGTGTGTACGGTTACCCAATTAAAATCACATTCTCTCATAGTCAAGAAAATTAGAAAAAGGTACATACTTCAATTATAAGAAACCTTATTCTAGCCTGTCTTGAAGTCTTCAAGAGTTTAGAGTATGATTTCCCTGAAATTTTATTACACACAAACAACATAAGCACAATTTTTCCAATATTTGTTAGGAGAAATAGTAATCAACATAATGATATTTTGGTATCAGGTATCATCAAAAACTCACATGATATAAAACATAGTTTTGAAATCTAAGTTGCAACAATTGAAGGTTGGGTCTTTACATGAAAGCATGGTTGATGTGAAGTTGGATTAATTATAATATGAAGTTTTGATGTAGGAGACAACTAATGGCTTGAGTGAAAGTTGGAGGAAGGATTCACCTCAGATGAATAGATTAAAGGAGTAGGCTATTTTGTTGACTAATTTGGATGGACCAAAGATGATAAGTAGGGCTTATTGGCTTTAATTTTGTAAACTATAAAGGGAATAAAGAATTGTGAGGTTGAGGATTCAAAAGGCAAAGGTGCAAAAGCAGGTTGAGGTTTTGCTAAGAGGGCTCGTGTGTGCAAGGAGTTTAAGTAGAGGACCATTCATGATTTGATTTATGTGTGTTTGACTTCCTACTTTATGATTAAATTTATTAAATTAATAGTCATCTTAGTGACCATTCACTATTACATTAATTCAAGAGGACAATAATGCTTTAATCGGTCTGAAATCACCTTGATTTTATGATTCATGTGCTTTTTTTATTGTTTTCTGTGTCGATTTTGCTGTGCAAATTTAAATGGACAAATTTATAGAGTATTTTGAGTTTTAATGATGTCCCAAACACAATGATGAAGTTTTTTTTTATGATCGGAGGTTGTTTGGATAATTTTATGGACTATTTTCCTTAATTTGGGTGTCGTTGCCTTAAGATGCATGCTGATTCTCTTGTACAATTTAATTGCTCAAATTGATTATCAATTTTAAGTATTGTGGACATTCCAAATATAATGATGAAGTTTATTTTTTGATCGGACATTATTTGGACAGAATCATGAGCTAAATTTCTCATTTTGCATATGTTGCATCGAGATGTGTATCGACCCCTTCACACATCTTTAATTACTATAATTAGTTTCAGTTTTGGGTGATGATATTCCAAACACAATGACGAGTTCTATTTTGTGATTGGATGTTATATGGGCTACATTATGCATCAATTTTTATTATAGATCATCCCTTTAGGCTGAACTCATCCAAATTGATTGTGAGGGGTTTCCATATAGGTAAACTTGACGTTCTTTTTGCAACAGTGTAATTTGTTTGGCAATCAGAGGTTCTTTGACCAATCAAGTAATGCATCACATCAATGAACGCGTTGATTGATTAACAATTTTTCTCCCTTTACATTTTGTTTGATGTGTAGGGGTAAACAAATAACCCACAATAAATATAATACACATTTAGAGTATAACACATTTGTTGTAATGTGATTGACAATCTTTTGTGTCCTTCTTTACATGCATTTTGGCCTATTATATTATTTTTTATGCACTTTGCTTCATTTTCTTATGAATAAAATGTTTTAATGGTAGAGACCTGAAGCTTTACCCCTAGGCATTCCTAATAAGGCCCCCATTTGGGATGCTATTGATAGACATGACCTTTATGGTAACGTTGATGTTTGATATAGGTTAGAAAAGCACAAGGACATATTACTAGAGTGAGATGTTTTCAAAAGCCACTTTTCCTGTTCTTCTAATTATCTAGAGTGTTTTGCAAACTTAGTAGAGTTTGAGGACCCTAGTAGGTGGGTCAGCAGTGTTGATTGAAGTGTGGGGAGTACAACATACTAGAGAGTTCTATTGCTCATCTCAGATGTAGCTCTTATGATGTTTTGGATCCAGTAGCAGATATGACCAAGTTGTTTGGATAGTTATATATTCTAAGCCATCGATAGCTACAATTGATGTCCTTCGATTGTCTACGAGACTCAACATTTAGGAAGATGCAGAGCCTGTCTAATGGTTATATTAATTGGGCTAGACGCATTCTCCAATCACACAAAGGAACACTTCAGGAGGCTAGTGTTCTCTTAGCCGCTAGTCAGTTGTTATAGGGGAAACATCTTTCTTTGACTCTTGCAGATTTTCCTCGGATCTATAGATCTTTATAAGTGACTTCTATGTCTACTTCACTCAAGCTACATTACCTGACTTTGCCATAGCATTACTTGTATGGAAGGATTGACTTACACATTTAGGGTGTATTTTCTTTCAAGGAGTGTCATTCGTACTTCATAGAGAGAGAGATACCCCACTTTTTTTTCAAATTTTCCAAGTGTCTTGTACTTTGGAGTCTGAATGGATCTGATTTTTCTTCTTTTGTCCCACACTTGGTGGCAGACATATTTTCCTTAGACCATCAACCAAAAACTACTGGTTTACCTCCCCACCTAATGGGTTGAGTAGTTATGAATGAGTGTGACTGATGGGGGAGGTGCACATTGATATGCATCTTTGACATGGCTACACTTATCGATACTCGGAATAGGTTCTAGTTTTCTCTTGGTTCTATCGTCTGGCTTCATAGGTGTTAGTTTTCCATGACTAACTTGGATATGAATTTCCTTTGTTCCTACCTTTGAGTATGGTGCCAGGATGCATGTGTGGAAAACATGGGAAGTTAGAGTGTTGAGGGTTCAAAGGCCCAATTAATACTATTAAGAGACAACGGGTGATAGAGATAGTTCCCTCTCCCCTTTTCTTTCTTTCTAGCAATTAATCCAATGAGATTTTGGTCATTTGATTTGTCTCTCATTCACTCATAATATATGAAGTAATGGATGTTGCACCTGAATTGCATCATATAAATTCTTCATAACTTTCTCACAGACACGTTGGCGCTCAATGTACCTTATCCTCTCAGATGTTTGTATATATATATCCTTTTCCCAGGGACCTTATAGATAGCTTCCAGATAGCGAGGAGGCGGGATTTTACTAGCTATAGAACAATGAGACCTCTTGGAGACGTCTCCTACTAATGGGAACCTTATGGGTCTTTTTAGCCGAGGGAGTATTCTAGAGCCAGTGAAACTTCTCAAGTAAAGGCCTTAGAGGCACCGTGGCATACACTGATGGTATTAGACATGGTTCTTAGAGTTTCATCCTTCATTATCAAGAGTTACCAGACCGACCCTACGAGCCCTTCTACATGTACATTTATTTTATATACATATTTATTTTCGCTTATTACTATCATATTCATTATTTGTAACTCTTCTGGCAGTGCTTAAAGGAACTGACGACAGTTTAAAGATTAAAGACCATATTACCTAGCCCTTGATCTCCAGAATATTGACATATGGGGTGATGGTACAGAGATGTTGTGAGGGTTGATATCCCATGTCGACCCTAGTTCTCCAGAATATTCGGACTGATTCACTACTACTAATAATAAGATCCTTGGCATAATGGCATGCCTTGGGATGGATAGTTCCAAGTTACTTTGCTGGGAGACAATGTGTTGAGGGGCAAAATTCAACATCAGACTATTGAGGTCCCTTTCTGTCCTACAAAATAGAGCCACACTTTAGAGTTATAGGAGATGGTTGTCAGGTTACGAGCGATGACTGATATTGCCCACGATCAATTTGATAGGAGCACTGAGGCTTTGAGGAGGCATTATCAAAGCTCTTTCAGGATGAGCACTGAGATGGAGAAGTAGTTAGCTCACATGAAAGACCTTAAGAGGGACATCAGAGGGGTGATGTTAAAAAGATCAGATCTATGGGAGGGGAGCGACCGACGTGCCTTCCTTACAAGTAGATATGACTAGCGCCACCAGGCTTTATAGCAAGCAATGGTGGTAGACTGCACTGCATTGGCATAGATTGTAGAGGAGTTCTAGATTGTAGAGGTAGAGTAGAAGACTCTAATAAAGGTTGTTATGTATCTTGGGGACTTACACGCTCTCCTTTTTTATATGTCTTCACTTTTATCTTTTGTGAATAGTACTCTGTAGTGTCTTTACCCCTAGTTATACTTATACCTCATGATCATGATTATGTACATAGACATGGAGGATTTCTGTTGTGTTGTTTGTTTTTGTTAATTTTTCTTTGTTGTGCTTTGAGATATGCTTTGAGCTATGTTATTAGTGTTGTAAGGGACCTTAAATAATTATTTGAGGTTTTTGGAATATGGTGAGATGTCAATCCAAATAAATATATAGAATGCTCCCTATCTTTGAGGGAAATTGGAAGCATTATTGCTTTAGCCACTATTTAGAGCCAGTTGTTATATATTTAGCTCAAATAAGGGATTTTGACTATTCTTGTTCTATGCTTTGTGAGGCTATCTTGCAGGGAGGTTTTAAACAGAGTTCATATTTTGAAGTATTAAAAATTTATTCATGGATCTCAGCATGTAATGCAATGTCAACTCAAATAAATATTAAAATAACCCCAATTTAATAAGATATTTTTAAATACATTCTTGGGATGCAAGAGAATTTCATAAAATATAAAATTGTATGTATATTGATGAATATACTATTACACTTTGATCATTTCATAGTACATTGGATACGAAATTTTCTCGCATTATCTTTATGCTTGATACTTCTTTAAATATTAGCCATTGATCAAAGGCATTGTCCTATGATCATTCAAGTCAATTAATTGATAAGCATCTCCTTGTTACACTTTCTCAATGATGAAGGGATCTTGTAAGTTAGATATAAACTTGCCACTAATTTTTTGGAGTGGGATGATTGGCCTTCTCCGCACCATGACCAATTCCCATTTTTGAAATTCTCAATAATGCACCGTTTAATGAAAGGACTTTGTCATTTTTGCTCGATATATTTCTAGGCTTTGTTGAGCCTACATTCTAATTTTATCTTGTGTGTCAAGCTCTTTCATTCTAAATCAAGCATTTTATTCTTGAGTGAGATCATAATGAATAATGATCGAATGTGCGACAACTAAATCTCTAGTGGAAGTACTGCTTTGACCTCGAACACTAGTGTGTAAGGAGTGGATTTGGTTGGCCATAGTGCTTCTTCCATCTTTGTGGCCAGTTTCTTTGGTTCTTGGTGAGGATTTTCTTCAACAACTTCACCAACACCTTGTTTAAGGCCTCCTCCAAGCCATTTTCTCTTGAATTGTATAATGATAAATATTAATAATCTTTTTTAGCTCGTCTGACAAATTTATAAATTTTATCACATTTATATGTTGTACCATTATATGAGATTATATGGCAAAGTACACCAAATATGTAGATGATGTTGTGGCTGAAGAAATAAATCACTTGCTCAAACTTGATTTCTTTTATTGGAGTCACTTCTACCCACTTAACGAAGTAGTATGTTGTTATTAGTATGAAGTGGTGTCTGGCCAATGAAATGCAATCTATCAGCTCAATTATATCTATGCCCTAGTACTTAAATGGTAGAGATGCTATTGTAGGGTGCAATGGATTTGGCAGTTGATGTATAACAACAACATGAATATGACATTCGTGGTTCCTCCTATCATGGTCCATATAATCCCTCACCATTTTTGGTCAATAGTAGCTCATCCTCTTAATTTTAATAATCTTCTTGGGACCTGAATGATGTGCATCCTAAACATTAAAGCTTTGTACCATGACTGTGAGTATCTACTAGATTTATGAATTTTGACTACAAGGAATTCTTCTAGTTGATTGTCAGTAATGATTTATTCAGGAGGTTGAGTATCAACTAAAGTTAAATCCTAATGGCTTAAATCTGGAATTCCCTCTCCTTGTGGAAATTATAACAATTTTGGCTCTAGGACCTGATGAGTGTAAACTTCAATCAGTATAGGCCACTCGTAATCTAGGTCATTAATGTTGTCATCTCTTTGGCTAATTTAGTAAGGAAATATACTATATTATTTTGACCTTGAAGGACTTAAGCTATATTAATATTAGGAACTCATTTCAAATGCTTTAGACTCGTTGATGGCAATAAGATAACTCAAGCTTGCAAATCTTGTAGATGCCAAGAACTTGATTTATCACAAGTTAAAATTTTCCAAAGATTTGGAGGTTTTAGATTATGTTTGAAAATATAAATCACTAAACATATTATTAAATACTCATACTTAGCCTCATTATTGGTCTGAGGTTTAGTTAGACTGAATGAAAATCTCATTATGACTCCCTTAGCGCTATAAAAATGAGACCGTTGCTAGCTCGGACATTTATAAGATTTGACAGTTGGGCAAGTCTAGTTGATGATGCTCCATAAAAATACATCTCCTAAACTTCTAAATTCTCTTTTTCCTCAACTTGCAAGATTTTTTATCAAGAAAATCATGATTAAGGGGAAAGTCTACATAGATAGGATGTATGGCAAGAAAATCTGTCAAGGCTTATCCCTTTACTTCCTTTTATGGCATGTATGTGATATCAAATTGTATTACTACTCACTTAGCTAGGAGACCTATCAGCACATGCCATATCATCAAGAACTTTAGTGGATCAATCTTTGATATTAATATTTGTGAGACACCATATAGTGGTGGAATTTTTGGACCACAAATAATTAACGTCAGACAATACTTTTTAATTGGGGAATAATATATTTTTGCTCCAATCAGCCTCAGACTGGTATAGTATATCACATTTTTTTTTTTTCCTCTTCATTGTGATGGGCCAATAATGCTCCGAGAAATTCTTCTAGTTATGTCATATATAAGATAAGAGGCTTTCTCGTAATCGGTGCTATGAGAATGGGAGGATTCAACAAGTATCTCTTAATTATGTTGAATAATTTTTAGCATTTCTATCCCCTTTAAAACAAATATCCTTCTTTATCGATTTTGAAGTTGGCTGGACCTGCCAGATATATTTAATATGAAACATTGAATAAAAGCTACTGTCCTTATAAATAGCAAAATTGATAAAGGTTCTTGTGAGGCAGCATCTCCATATATGTTTTAATATTAATGGGGTCAATCATAATTCTTCAGTAATGAAAACATAACCCAAAAGTTTCTATGATGGGACATTAAATGCATATTTGAGAGTATTCATCTTCAGATCAAACTTTTTAATTTTCTCAAATACAATTCTGACATCACTTAGGTGGTTTTTTCAGTCCAAGCTCTTGAAGATGATGTCATCTACAAGGCACTCAACCTTCTAATGTATTAATTCATAAAATATATGCTGGTAGATGGCATCAATTTTTTCCAAGCTGAAGGAGATGACCGTATAGAAGAATATGCCAATCGGCAATCTGAATGATGTATGATTCTTATCTCCAGGCACCATCTTGATTTGATTATAGTCCGATGATCCATCCATGAAAGAGGATAAAATGTATTTTTATGTGTTATAAACTAGAAATTCTTATACTATGAGTGGAAAATTATCTTTTGGACACTCTAGGTGGAGGTCCTAAAAATAATATAGACACAAATTTGATTTTTCTTCTTCTTAAAAGGAATGATATTGGCAATCTAGTAGGCATATTTTTCTTCACAAATGAATCCTACATCTATACCTTCTTTGCCTCTACAATCAGTTATTCTTCTTTATCTAATCTCATTCTCATTGAAGCTTGTTTGATGTGTGTTCAATCTAGTTTTATAGATAATCTGTGAACTTTTATATCAAAGGATAAGCTGGGCATCTCAGCATATATCCATGCAAAGCAATCCCTAAATTCATTGAGGAGCACGTTCATTTCTTCTACTAGGTCTTCTTGTATAATAGAACAATTAAAGGTAGATCAATCATTTTTCTCAGTCCCTAAGTTACTTCATTCAACTCAACTATAGTGGCTTCCTATTCAACATCTTTAAGCTCTTCTACTATAGTTTGGCTTATATGGACTTGTTATCATAAGTGTCAGCTTTATAGACTTCCTTATCATTGCTATCAATTGATTGAACTTCCCCACATATGATTGCTCAAAAAATCACTTTTTGGGGTTATTTCTACTAGACAAATAGGAGACATTTTATTGCAAGAATATCCTTCCTTTGTAACAAATGAGGATTTCTTCGATACTAAAGCCTTAGGTATAAACAATCTTATTTTTTTGTGGTGCAAATATTACCTCGCTTTTGTAATGTTCTTTGGATATTTTTGGTATTATATCTTGTCATTCTTCTATATATTAACTCCCAAGTATCAAAGAGCCTACTAAACCAATTAAAATTTGCTTCTTCTTTGCTCTCTCCAGATTAGTAGAATAGGTTCCCTAGACTGACCTTTTTCTTAGAGGAGGCACATAAAATATTATGATCTCTTTGACATTATACACCTCTCAGGGAATAATTTCTTTAAAATATTACATGAGAAGGTGCATGATAATGAATTTGCTATCTATGATCGACAACTTACATATTCTTCTTTAGAATATGCTCTACACTTTATTCGTATAGGTAGACTCATAGTCGTAATCAGAATATGAGTATTTTGCCTTCTTTTTTCCTTTGATTGTTGATTAGCATACTTTCTAAGATTTATTAAAGATGACATCATTTTAATCTATGTTAATCCCTAGGTAAGGCATATACATTCTTTGTTTAGGAGTGGTTGTTGCTTTAGGAAGAGTCAACATTGCATTCTTTCTCAGCATCTGCTTCTTTTCACCTTCTTATTTAAGTTGTTTTGTGGCCAATGAGTTTGATAGTTTGGCCTCTAGAGAACTCGAAGGCTTTGACTCTATTGGAATGAAGTATTTTGCATGTTCATAGATTTCTACTTCATGGACTACAAAGGGCTGGATGTCACCAGAGATCCTGAACTCTTCTTCATCCCTAAGAAACTTTTTACATTTGTGAAGGACTGATTGGACAATGTCATATTCATATAGCTAGGGTGACCTAAAAGTTCCTAGAATGAGCTATCAACATCAATAACATAGAATTTATCCTCTGTATGAAGTTCCCCAAATATAAGAGAGAGTACAATGATCCAATAGACTTTTGCCCCTTTCTCCTAAATCCATGTACCATTAAACTATCTTGCCCGAGGTGTTACTTATCGAGGCATAGTGATACCAATGCTTTTAAACATTTTAGATTTATGGTGGACCCAAGATAAATCAAGATTTGACTGATTATTATGTCATCACTTTATGCAGTAATATACATAGGTTGATTATGATATATCATTCTTATCTTCATGTTGTCTTTATTGAAAGTTATGATTGGCTTGTTACGGGCCTATAAAACCTCTATCATGTTGCACTCAATAAAATATACATCATATCTTTCAATATCTATGAGAGCTTGAATTAATGTCTCCTAGAGGTCTTTAGACATCATAAGGGCATAGTATACACAATAATATGATGAAATCATCCTTAAAATGGGATAATGCCTTATAATATATCACCTTGATTGAAATATCATTCCTTTTAAGACCTTTACAGAAAATGTCTTCATTGATAAATATCTCCTTCTCTTTATCTTTATTAGGATTACTTTCTTAGGTGGTGGAGATGGGTAGCATTTTTCCACTTCTAAATTACACTTACGCTATTACATCTAGCTCGTACTCGTTGGATGGAGTATCCTCCTTAGAGTCGACCATCATAGCATCCAAAGGCTCATTTTTGGGTTCAGAATCAATCTCCAACCTCACATGCTCCATCTGCGACGCTATGTCATATTCGAACTGGGCCTCATTTAGGATGTACTAATCTTCCTCAAAACTGTAGTCCATCGATGACATCGTTAGACAAGCTTCAACAACTATTTCCTTGGCATATTTTTCTTTTGTCGAAACCACTAGTGTCAATAAAATGACCTGGTAAGTTTCCACATGAAGAGAATTTTCATCTATCTTTTCTGCTTCATCAATCCTGAGCTTTATCATAAAATTAAAAATCTTAATGGGATGCCTCGTAGTCTCGTAGTATTCATCCAATATGTCAATAGCCCTTTGAATTGTTATCATTTTCTCCTCTGGCTTCATCAATTTTGTCTTCTTTTTGGATGATTTCACTTTCCTAGACTTTAAAGAGACAACTTAGTTGGGATGCTATTTGGAGGTAGATGCTCGTGCCATAGGAAGTGCATTAAAATGCAACACTAGTTTGGCTGGATATTTCCACTTCACATCCAAAACGCCTTCGAGTTGTTTAGCATTTTTAACAGTTTTTTTAGATACCACAGTTTCCCACTGCTTCTCTTAGGACGACTTCTTTTCATTTCTTCTCCCTTTAGCGGGGGTGCATAAAAGGATGTAAACATAAGAGTTTATTCCTTTCTGGGGTGCCCCAACACATTGTTTAACAATTATAGTTCTCCCCTTTGGTACTTTCTTTCTAGCCAATCTTCGAAGATGTAATAATTTTCAATAGGTTGGCTGAGTACCCAATAGTATGGACAATAATTATGGTCTCCAATATCTTTTTACTCCACGGACCTCTTGCACTCCATAAGTTCTAACCCCACTTTTAACGCCGGTCCAAAAAAAAAAAAAAAACTTCTCGATACTCTCCCTCTTAATTGATTATTTTTTATTGATTTTATACTTGAGGGAAGGGAACATTTGATCACTAGTTCTCGTCAATTTCAACAAGCATTCTCTTCCACTCTAATAAGTTTATAGCTTGTCATTTCCCCTGAGTATTAGCTTCAATTGAGGATTAAGGTTGTAGGCCTATTTTGGCTTATCTTTGTACTGCATTGGTTGCTTGTCATTGTCTACATTGTAAGCCACCTATTTTTTTATCAACTTTAGAGAAAAATATAGAGTCGACCTCACCCTTTATGGAACTTGATGCTTTAGCATTCTTGGTTTTATTAGAGTGATTTTATGACTTTGGTAAGTTTGGTTTTTCAAACTTTGCCACTTTATCCAGCATGTCTTGAAATATAGTGCTGGTAGCCATGTATAAAAATGGTTGCATCTTATCATCAATATTTTTCATTAGTAATTATACGCCATGTTCTTCTTCTAACTACTACTCATATTTCATACTCAGATTGTGCCAACGAGTTATTTATTTGGTCATTGACTTGTCCCTTTTTCTTTGATTTGATCCATGGCGATGTTAGCGATTGTTATCTTCTTAGTTTCACTAGCAAATCTCTCCATAAACATTTCTTCTAATAATGTGAATGTCTTCATAGAGTCATTTTGTAGTTCAACATACTATTTGAAAGAAGGTATCATTAAACTGCTAACAAATCATCAAAAGAGTAATGCATTATTTCCTCTTGTATCTTTGTAAGTGGCCTTGAATTATTCCTAGTGCTGTCTAGGTTCATTATTAGCATTAAAGGTATTAAAATTTAGGACTATGGGCTTTGAAAATTTGGTCTTGACCTCCCCATTACTTTTCGGGGAAGTTTAAAGGATTAAGTTTTGGGTTAAATTTGGGAAGGAAGATGAGTTTGTGGATAAGACACTACTCAGATTTTTCACCCTCATTTTGTAAGGACTTTAGATATGATTTTTGTTTTCCTATAGGTGCAAACCCTTATAGTTAATTACCCCTCCCAGTAATGAGAGAGAACTTTTTATTAAGGCTAGTATTCAATTAAATACTTAAAAATACATGTTATACGGCATATAGTAATAGTATCCATTATTTTTTTATTAGAAGATTCAAGATTTATTATTTAAAATTAGAAATTTTATCATCTTTCACTTAAAGAAGATGGTGGGGGAATGGATGATAGACCCGATCAAGATCGCATGGTTTTATCGACCCAACCTAATCATGGTCCCTGGTATAATTAGTTAGAGGAGGCAGTCAACCCAACCTGATAGAAGGATCCTTATCAGAAGCCATGGGTTGCTTCATCCAAGGGAACCTTGAATACCTAGGATAGGTATTTGTCTAAGGGGACATATTTGAATCCACATTAGCTAATAGAGAGCTTTGTGCCCTATTGATTATATCTTATTTATTTATATCTAAATGATTTGATGCTATTGGGGAGCTTACGAGCTTTAGCCATAACCATAATTTAATGGTTCCATTCAGTGCCAAACAACCTGGTTCAGAGGGCCTTGGTTATAACCGTTTATTCTACATTTACATTTGGTAGCAAAACTGTCAGTTGGAGGGCACATACCATGTCTTTACTTGCAGGAGACTGTTTGAGAATAAATCATAGTGATATTTTTGACCAGACATTGGCTCTTTATGAACTGAGATCATTTTTTCTTTGTCCAACTCGACAAACTATTGCATAGGATGGATGGGTTTTTACTTTAAATATTTGGTAGTTTATTTCAATTTTAAACATTCTAAATTTAGATTATTTTTTAGATTTTCTTGGAGTTTTTGGTTTTATGTGGGTATTTGGGTAGAATTTTATATATATGAGATTAGTCCCTCCAATTGAGATTCATATTCAACACAGCCATCATGGGGGCGTTAATGGGAAATTATATTTATGTATTAAACCTTATCGACTCTATCTTCCAGTCGACAAAGGATTGGGTCCATACGCATTATATTTTTGTTGATGAATTTGTTTTATTATAGACCTTGAAGGTCTTATATGAATGTATAATATTTATATTCCAGTCGACACCTTGACAATATATTTATTTGATAATTCAAGCCATGTCGACTCATATCTATCCATATAAAAGGATCAGACATGAACTATTGTTTATTTATTGACCCGCATAGCATCCCTAGACATTACATGTGTACTGATAGTATGCTCATTTGGGCCTATACGAGTTTCTGATTGTACGTGCATTTTATGGTATTTGTGCGTATAAATTACAATGAACATGTGTTGAAGGCATCTTTTGAATATTTAGGATATCAACAGGTCTTCTAAGGTAGCTCGTAAGAGTTTATAATTTTTGTAGTCCTTTTGGCTCTTGCTTGAGGATGGTGTGTTAGATGCATGAACACTCTTCATCAAGGAACTTGCAAGCTTTAATAATCTTATTCAACTCAATATTTAGGACCTGGTTGAAATTAGATAAATTCACTCCATAATGATTTGATCTGGCTTTGTCTTCCCAGAACTCGTAAAGAGTTCACTAAGCAATTCCTAAATTATGTTATCCTTATCATTTTATAATAATAGCCTAAATAAAGAATCAATCATTTCAACCTTGGATGATTGTATCCTTACTGATGTCGTATACTTTAGAATTAGTGACCATTCCTCCAAACTAGCAATTGAAACAATTGAAGGCACTTTGGTTTGTCTAGGAGGGCCATGTAAGACACCTATTCCTAAAATAATTAGTACACCCCTTAAGATGATTAGTATAGTAAATGTATCTTCTATTTGTATTTGTGAGTTTAGACCACCAACCTTTGCATTAATCTTTAACAACATATTTGTAAAATATTGATCATTAACTCTAGTGGGCTCAATGCATTATGAGTTGATACTAAGTGCTCGGTGCCTCTTCATATAACATAGGTCGATCCCTTATACTCCCTGATCGATGAGCTTCTGTATAAGTTTGCATGTATTTCAATAGTTGTAGGAACCAATGTAGATGCTCGTATGTCGATCAACATCAATTCCAAAACACTATAATACTAATCATCTATCGACGATCATTGATTAAAAATGTGTTATTAAATCTGTGATGAGCTTCTATCTTCCCCTTATGCATTGATTGGAAAATTAATACATTCCTTGTGCATCAATCCATATAGTCCATAGCCCTCAATATTCTTCATCCATGTGTTATTCAATAGCTGTGAAAGGCATGCCACTATATCTAACATGCATTTTCTAAACTCTACATGCTCTTCCATTGTTATTAACATGCAGCTTATTATACGTATCGTGGTTCTTTCATTTTTGAAGATGGCTTCATAATGCTCCCAATGATTATTGTCTATTCAATATCTTCCTCCCATTCGTTATGAAGGTTTTGAGCATTTGTAGGAAACTCCACTTTATTAATCTTAAACATATTGCCACATGTCTCACAATTCTCATTCAATGTTGCTTAAGGATAAACTAGATCCAATCTTATGGGTCATTTGGCATGGTCCAAAAGCTCACATTAAGGCTTTATAATTAATTCATCAACTCTTGCAATCATCTTGTTCTTTGTTCACTAGGATATACATTCGGATTGAAGAATTACCACAACCATTTGTACACCAATCTCTATTGTCCATAAAGGATTCATCATCTATGAAGTACCATTAGTACCGTTGTTTGTTGTTAGACTTAGCGCATTCACTTGTATGTATGTTAACACTCATTGTTGGTTAGATTGTGTTCATCATACATTATCAATACTTGCACCATTTATTATGACCATATTTGCTCATTTGTAAGCATGATTTGAGATAGATGTTGCAGGTCAAATATCATCATTCAAGAGTTCCATGTTATGACTTATAAACATGTTACACTTTTCTACAGTTTCATCACTACTTGTGACCAAGTTGTGGTTGGAATTTCAATCAACATTGCTTATTCATTTGCATACTTTAAAACTTATTAGTTGGTTTTGATATTTTCACTTTGGTGTTGCACTTATCAATTTAAGGTTTAGTCCTCTATTCTTTCAATGGAGTTTTAATCCTGCCTGTCCAAAATCAAGTCCTCTGTTCAATTCACTTGAGTTCAAGTCAAGTCCCTTGTAGTCCTATTTCTTGTATGTTTCAGATGAAATTCCAGCAGCCTCCTAGTGTCTTACCCATTTAGGGGAAACTACAGGAAACTCAGCCATCACACCATGCTACAAGAGCATGTATAGTTGGTATTGGGTGACATCGTGGCTGTACATCTTCAATCTGACCATACAACACGAGCGTGTATGAGGGCTCCGATCCCAAGTACTTATTTAAAAAATACAAGCGGCTCTTCCTACCACATCACAAGGGCGGGTGTGTACAAGTACTTAGGAACTCCCCAACACACTACAACAATGTGTATAGGTCTTGCCCGCCTCACCGTATGCATCACTCCAGGATTCCTCCTACTACTATGAGAGTGCATATAGGGGATTTTTTGTCTCACCACAAATGCCGAATGCAAGGATTTTTGAGTTGGAAAGTTATACCAACGCAAGTGGTGATGTTGATGGCAACGACAATGATTGGAAATTTACAAAAATACAATAAATCCTTCTTTCTTCTTTTATTTTATTTTATTTATATATTAAATTTTTCACATATGTATATACACATAATAACACTAACAGTAAGAGGAAAAACATCAATAGCTAATAGTCTTAGTAATACCAATAACTTGAACTAATAACTAATCAACAGATATTGGTCAAGCAAAATGATTAAAGAAAACCTGTAGGGATATGAGTAGATTACTTTTGTACCAAAAGATAGAACTTCGCGTGGTTCTAGTGTTAGAAAAAGAAAAGTAAAATAGCTACTACAGATAACTTAGGATGTTGGGAGTTAAAATCAGCTGGTCTGAGGGGGTTTTTGATGGGATTTAAGGCAGCTTGATTCGTGGATTTCAGACCACGGGAGTGAGGGCTGATCATGGGGTGATTTTGCTTGCTGATTCTGGATTTCTTCTGGTCATATGCTGGCGAGGTGGACTAAGAACGGGACGAGGGACTTCAACTGTTTGTGGAGGGTTGGCAAGGACCAGTTGGTTGGCTTGAAGATGAAAGAGGAGTTTTAGGCAGTAGCTTGTTTGTTGATTGTTAATGAAGAAAAGGACTAAGGCTCTCGAGTTGGACGGTGGAAGAATGGAAATGTGAAGTGCAGTGAGGCTTTTGAAGTTGGAGACGGAGAAGACTGGGAAGGGACTTTGTTCGCTTAAGTGTGAGGTTCTGACGGACGAAGATTTTTATATTATTTTGCCAAAGAAGTCATCATGCGTAACTCTATTTTACGTCTTTCTAATCATCAAAAAGGAGTGACGAGCGATTGACGGGAACGATGCAACAACAAAAAGAGTGTGCATTAATGGCGTTTAATTAAAATTTGATTGTTCTCGAATCTGGCATCTACTCTTTTATAATTTTTTTTGAGTTAATGTTATATTAATGTTCTAGTCATTCCTCCATTAATTTAGAATGACAAAATTGTTTTAATCAAGTCAAAAACTACCTTAATTTGTGTGTTTTCTTTTTATGCGTGTATATTCCCTTATTTTATTCATTGATTCTGGCAACTAATCATAATTGGGCAAATTAATAGTGCATTTAAAGTATTCCATTGTTTCGGTTGCAACGACAAAATCCTTTTGAGGATTGTACATCATTTGGGTGACGTCGAGTGCTTGTTTTATTGAAATGCTTGTTATTGCTTTGGGACCGCATTGACTTGCATGTGTGATTTTAATTAAACAAATTGGTATTGCATCAAGAGTATTGATGTTAATTCTGACACAACGTCAAAGTCTGTTTATCCATTAGATGTCATTTGGGAAGTATCGAACGACATTTTCCTCAAAATTTTTTCTTTACGCCGTGATGCATATTGACCTCCTCATACATGTTAATTTCAACAAATTCACTATCATCCTTAGGTATTTAGGATGTTCTAAAAGCAATTGCAAAACCCGTTTGCCAATTAAACTTCTTGTAGTCCATATCAAGGCCTATTTTTCTTGATATGCATGATGTTACCTTGGGATTCATGCTGCCACCTCAGTTGACCCAATTGATAAAATACAATACATATTTTGAATGTTGATGTTGTTTTGGATACAACAGCAAAGTCTGCTCTACAATAGGACGTCATTTGAGCAATGTCGAGTGCCAAATTTCTTGATTTGTGTCATTGCCTTGTGATTTGCACCATTACCTTGGCTAATCCTAATTAATCAAATAAGATATATATTTTAAGTGTTGATGGCATTTCAGATCCAACGGCAAAGTCCATTTAGCAATCTGACATCTTTAGGGTGACGTCAAGTGTCAAATTCCTCAATTTACGTGTAATTGCCACAGGATTTATGCCACTACCTCGGCCGATCCTGATTAATCAAATAAGATATATTTTGAATGTCAATGACAATCCAGATGCAACAACAAAAAAATGTTTTGGGATCTAAAGTTATTTTGGCATCATCGCATGTTAATTTTGGGTGTTGGTCGTCCCTTTGTACAGATCTCTTTCGATTTCACAGCGAGGAGTCTTGACATAGAAGATTTTGATGTCTTGATCTCAATGGCGTAGTCCATTTGGCAATTGGAGGTTGTTTAAACCTTCAAGTGTTGCACCACATCAACGCGCGTATTGCTTAAATTGCCAATTTTTCTCCTTTGGCTTGTGGTTCGATATAAGGGGATCAACAAGGAAAGAGTACCCTTTCGGCAATGGCACTTGGTCAAGTTTGGCAGGATATGAATGACCTTTGCTCATCAGTTTCTTTGACTAATCCATAACTATAATAATATTGATCTTCTCGGTGATTATCCCCTCTAACTATGTAGTTTTCACAAGCTCGAAGTTACTGTTTATGTTTTACGAAGTGGGCTAGCGGCTAATGTTATGCACCTCATGACCACCTTCAAGAACACCCTATACTCCTAAAATTCAAAGCATTTACTGATTTAGAGGAATAGTTAGAGGATTAGTCATGGGATAAGCGGAATTAATTATCTACATCATCTACATCATTGTCGTCATCTAGGTCATCATCTTAGTCATCTTATCATCCAACTGAGATATTTCCTTATCCTTAGCCCTCATGTATTGTCTAATATGTATTTGAATAACTGTGAGTGTAACATTTATTTCATTCAGAGGATTTTCCTATATTTCTTCTTCTTCTTCCAAAGAGCGGCCTCCTCTACTAATGGTAGACCCGGTCTTATGGTGACATATATGTACTTTCCTAGGTGGAAGATGCTAATTATGGCCATCTTCACTATCATCATAATAAGCCCTATTATCAGAATTGGAATACCTTACCATTTAAATTACTTTGATCTTGAAGGTATCTTCTTCTTCCTCCTCCTCCTCTTATTGGATTTGAATCTCTGAGCGACACTGCCTTTTGATTTTTGGCTCTTGATTTGGAAGGAGTATTTCGTTAACCTACAGGCTGCGATTGAAGTTGGCCAACTACTTGGATGGAGTCGGTGAACTACGGAATCCCTTAGTGGATTCTCCAAGGTATTGACCATAGGGATGGATGTCATCATGGGTCTTACTTAGAACCCACGTCTGATGTAATTTATTGGTGGGGGCGGATTTATGGGAAGCTACACCAGATGCCACACCCATATCTCTTTTACTTTCCTTTCTCTTATCTTCACAAGATTTGTGCCTCTAGATTTTCATTCTCTTCCATCGAGACCTTCCAACGGTAGATCCCTCAATACGTGGTTTTGGTGTCACACCCCAATGCTTATCAGATGGAATTTATTTTTTCTCACTCTTTGATAATATAATAGATAGGTACCCTCTTAGCGGGGTCGTTCTTTCCTCATTTATCAATGGTTATTATACTTTCTTCTTCTTTAACCCCTTATACGTTACTATCTCCTATACCATGTAGAATTGGGTAGATAGGGTTTCAAGCTCCCTTTTCTTTGAAGGGACTAGGGATTCACATTTCTACTCCTAGAAAGACTTATTTAGCTCTCTAGTGGAGTTATTTCTCTTTACCTATTTCAAATATGCAAACCCATTCTGGGTAGGAATAGTTTCTTTTGGCTCTCAGACAACAAATTTGATGTGTAGATTGGAAATTTGTTACTGAACCCGAAGCTCAACATTTTTCCTTCTCCTTTGCCTTCTTGTAAGCGTCCTCCAAATAAGGAGGCTTTATTATTGCTCTTTTCCATTGTAGGTAATACAGTTAGTACAGTTGTGATGTTAGCAGTAACCATAGGGATCCTTCCTTCGGCGGCTACAACCCTCTTAGTGGTCGAGCCTTCTGGCTGTGATAACCTTTCGAATACAGAAACATCTTATGAGGATTTTCAATAGATTTTATAGCCCATGACATTGGCAGATGCATGCGATGTGTAACTGCTTTTGTAATTGGTCGCTGCTCTGACATATATGCATGATATGTATAAGTTTTAACATAATGGGGCCTTTTAACTAGCCCTTCAAATTTGATACAATACACAGGGACATCAGTAGTTGGCTATAGGGAATTACAACCCACCAGACTAGATAGGAGCTCTAGTATTTCCTTCGTTAATAATAATATTTACTAACTTGTTGCTAGCATCACGTCCCAACTGGACAATGAATGAAGTGTTTTATAGATCCATCTGGACAGATGAAAGGTACGGGTTAATAATCAGCGATAGATACATTACCCCACACTTTTAAAATATAGAGACTACATAAAACAAAAAAATAATAATACAAGCAAGAAATTAAAAATAAATTTAAAGCCCCACTTGATCAAATATTTAGTAAATTTATCAATGATCATTTTAAGGTATTCAAAATTTAAATCGTTAATTTATCATTTCAGATATTTAAAATTTAGAGCTTGTATTGATTAGATACTACTATATCAATTAAATGATTATCCAAAGATGAAAAGAAAAATCAAACCATAGTGGAGTTACTAGAAATCTATAGGCTTCAAAAATTTGTACCCCAGCCTCACCCTACTTTCGAGGAGTTTTAATGGATTTGGTTCCGGGAAAACATTTTTAGAAAGAAGATTATATTGTGAATAAAACACTACCTAAAGATTTTGCCCTTCTTTTGCGAGGACTTTATGATCTAAGTTTTTGTTTCCTATAGGTACAAGCCCAAATGGTTAATTACCCCTCTCAATAGCAAGAGTGAACTTTTGATTAAGGTCAACCTTCAATCAAATATGTAGTGGTACATGTATATGACATATAGTAGTAGCATGGGTTTAGGTGTTTGAATTTGTGATATTTAAAATTTAAAATTTCACCATCTAACACATAAAGTGGATAGTAGGGAAATGAATGATGAACCTGATCAAGATAACATGGTTCCGTCATCCTGGGCCATTGCGGTCCCTTGTCTACTTATTTAGATGAGGTAGTCAACTCAACCTGATAGAATGATCCTTGTTGGTAACAATGGGTTGCGTCATTTAAGGGTACCTTATAAAACTGTGGTGGATATTTGTCTAAGGGGACAAATTTAAATCCACATTTACTAACAAATGGCTTTATGCCCTATCGATCATATCTTATTTATTCACATGTCAAGGATTTGATTCAATTTGGGAGCATACAGGCTATGACCATGACCAAAATTTAGTGGTGCTATTTTGCAGGAAACCACCTAGTTTAGAGAGCCCTAGTCATAAACATTTACATGTGGTGTAATTTGGTGGCAACTCCACTAGTTAAAGGACATGTCATATTTTTATATGTAGAAGATGGTCTAAGAATGAATCATAATGACATTCTCGATCATGCATTAACTCTTTATAAGGTAAATTGATATATGAATTTGTCCACCTTAGCTTACTATTACAAAGGATGAATGAATTTTTGTTTAAGTATTTGATGGTGGAATTTTGATTTTAGATTTTCTTGTAGTTTTTGGTTTTCATGGGTACTTGGATGGCATTTTGAAAATATTTAGAGTTAATCCCACTGATTGAAATTTACATTCAGCACAACTATCATCAGGGTATTTAATAGGAAATTTCATTTCATTGATTGAACCTTTTGACTATGTCAAATTATTGATAGAGGATTTGGTTTGTCAACAGATTTATGACTTTAATGGTAAATGTTTCTAGTTTATTGGCCATGAAGGCCATACACGAACATATTAAAAAAATATCCCATTCAATACTATTATTTTGTATTTATTTATTGGTTCAAGCCGTGTTGACTCCAATCTATACACATAAAAGGATCGGGCTCGAACTTGGGTTCATCATTTGATCCACGCAGCATCCATAGATGTTACGTGTGTATCTATAACATGCTCGCTAGGGCCCTTACGGGTATTTAAGGGGCATTTATATTTAGAATTAGCCCCACTGGTTGAGAGCTACATTCAACACGACCATTATTGGGGTGCACTTATGGGTACTTTTATTTATGGATAGAACCATGTCAACTCTTTTTATTATATAAAGAGGATGGGGTTCAAGCAAGCTATCGGTTTTTATTATTGGATTTTTCTTATTATAGACCTTGAAGGCTTAGAATGAACATACAAAATAAATATCACGGTTGATACCATGACCTTATATTTATTTGATCGTTCGAGCCATGTCGACTCAAATCTACTCGCATAGAAGGATCATGCTCAAACTTGAATTTATTATTTGACCAGTGTAGCATCTCTAAACATTACATATGTGCCCATAATATGCTTATCGAGGCCCAAGCGGGTGTATAGTTTTGTTTTTTTCATTTTATAAGATGCAATTGTATGATAGTTACATATATATATTTTGCAGTTTGTGTGAATGAAACATTTCCATATTCATACACATTTATTCTTTCATTTGCATATTATCATATTAATATATGTATTTGCATATTTTGTGCATGCATGTATACCAACATATGCATCTTTATCTTGCAATAACATGCTTGATGTTCAATGTCATTGTTTAATACACTAACTTACTGTATAGTGTATTTATATAATATGCATGTATGTGAAATTTTACTATATTGCATATATTTACAACCATGCGACGTTGACTATATAGAGATTGCAATTGTCTTGAACCTCTCAAATTGATTTAGATTAGCAGTTCATTGTATATTCCTTGTGGTCGCTGTAACCTTTTTCACATTATTCAATTGCACAAATGATGATATGAATGATAGTGCTAGTGCTATCGTTAATTGGCAACTTGCATTCCAATTGACAAAACTTCCATGAATAAGTTATAGTATTAAAATCTTGCATTATAACTTGTAAGTAGTCTGCATTTGAAGCCCTCTCTCCAATACAAGGTTTGTGTTTATTCATTAATGTTCATCATACGTACTTCCACCAATGTTTGTTTAAATGATCTGGGTTATGATTTAGCATTGTAATTATGCATTTATCAGCTTCATGTTCAATTGATTGACCAGGATTACTAATCAACATTTGCATTTCAATTAAGATTGTGCATTTTAATATAATGCATGGTTCCTTGTATGTCATTCAAATCCAAGTTCAAGAGAAGTTCCATGTTGTTTATTTGTGCTCAAACTCTTATTAAGTTTGTTGTCATTATATTTGACATCAAATCACATTTATTCAATCAAGTTCAAATCAAGTACAAATTATTGTCAACTCTGGCTCATGTTAAAGTTCACTTTCACACTTTCAATGTCAACTTCAAATTTCTTATAGTCAAATTTGATCCAAGTCCTTTATTCCATTCTGGTTTGTTGACATTTGCTTAAATTATTTTAGGTTCAAATTTTCATCATTTGCTTAGGCTTAGTTCCTCTATCATTGTAAATTTCGGCAGCCTCCTACCATCTCCACTACTTAGGGGAAAACCTAAGAGAGATAGCCTTCCCCTTCATGCTATGTGAGAGCTTCAGGTAGGTGTCGGATGAAAATGATTCCGCATTTCTTCATTTCCTACCACGCTACATGAGTGCTTAAGGGTATTTGGGGTACCTATTTGAAATACGACGCAATGGCTTCCCCTATGATGCTACGTGAGGACTTAAGGGTAGTTAATTTCATCCTTGTCACACTACGTGAGTACTTCAAAGCTTACTCACTTCATCGCGAGCATCGCACCGGGTTCCCTCCCACAATGCTATCTGAGCGTGTGGGGTGGTCCGTTGGCTTGTTGCTAGCATGGAGTGTGGGGGTTTGAGTTAGAAGGTTATACCAGCTTGAGGAGGTTGATGACGACGGAGATATTGATTTTGCAAAAATAAGCAAAAATACACATTTTTATTTCCAACTGCCACCTATTTCTTCGGAATCATATATATATCACACAGACTTCACAATATTAATGATAGCATAATCAATATCACTTGTCAATAGAAATTAGTTAAACCAAATAATGATAGCGATTGATACAAGTAGACGAGTTAATGGAACACTTATTGTTTATTTGCTTTTGTCTTTTTGTTATCACCCGTTTCACTTTTTTGCAAGTGTATGCAAACATAAACTCTCCCACACACATGCATATATGCATTTTTCTCAAAAAAAAAAAAAAATCTTTATTTACTATACGCTTGTCCAAAAAGATAAGTATCATCACTTATTTGGAACTACAAACATGATTATTTTTAAAATCTAAACTCTATTTGCTTGCTCTTGATGTGTATCTTAAATTCATGCACACTTGTCAACATCACATTCCTCACATATATATTACTTTAAATTTAATTACAAGACTAAAACAGTTGACGAAATCCATTTATTGGTCTATAGAGATTAACTAGAAATGGAACCTTACTGTAGCTTTGTCTTTTTTCCTGAGGAATATGTAATGAGTTCACGGGTGGGAATATAGGAAAATCAATAGAATCAATAAAGAGGAGAAGTACGATGGTTTGCTCATGTGAAACATGTGAAAAGCAAAATCAATGCATAGCTCGAAAAGCTGATCAAATTTTATGTAAAATCGATGCATAAAGAGGAGAAGTTGATTTTATTTATGTGTGTTTGGCTTGCCATTTTTTTTGGTTAAGTTTATCAAATTAATAGCTATTTTAGCCACCTGTCACTATTACATTAATTCAAGAGGACATCAATGCCGTAATTGGTCCAAAAATCATTGTAATTTATGCTATTTTCTCGATTTACATGCATTTTAACTCATTTAATTGGTGTGTTGATTTTGTCATGGAAATTTAATTATACAAATTTATAGTACTTTTTGGGTATTGATGTCATCTTGAAGGCAACAGTGAAGTTTGTTTTGCATTCAGACATTGCTTAGGCAATGTCGCATGCCATTATTATTTATTTGAGAGTTATTGCCTTGAGATGCATGTCAATCCTCTCGCGCGGTTTTAATTGGTCAAATTGATTGTCACTTTTTAGTACTAAGGAAGTTCTGTATGCAATGATGAAGTTTTTTTTATTATTGGACGTCATTTGGGCAACGTTGCACGCTAATTTTTTTGTAGTGGTCCTGTTCTCTTGAGATGCATGTCGACCTTGTCGCACATCTTCAATTGTACTAATTGGCTGTAATTTTTTAGTATTGACAACATTCCGAGCATAATAGGGAATTCCGTTTTGCGATCATATGCTGCTTTGGCGGCGTCACATGATAATTTCATCCATTTGCAAGTCTTTGCCTCGGGATTCAGGTTGTTTCGGCTGGCAATTCTAATTGAATAAATTAATTATAGTTTTTTGGTGTCGACAATTTTCTGGACGCAAAGGAAAAATTCATTCTATAATTGGATGTTGTTTGAACGATCTCATTTGATTTGACTATAAGGGGTCTCCACTTAGGTGAACTCAACATCCTGATTGCAACACCAATTCTTTTGGCAATCGGAGGTCGTTTGACCCTTAAAATAAACCATGTGTCAAACCATGCGTTGCTTGATTAACCGATTTTGCACACTTTGCACGTGGTTTGATTTTTAGGATCAATAGTATTTTCTAGAGAATGATCACAATATTCGATTTATGCTTATATTTTAAAATTCTTTTTTTAATAAAACAAACACTTAAAATATTTAATGTGAAATTGAAAATAGGCGATTTTTTATGTAATACAACTAATAGAATATAAAACTTAATATTTTATTAAAAAATAAATACTGATATTTTTGAAAGATCAAAAGATTATTTCCCTATAAGCTATTAAACTAAAATACAAGAAAATCATCCAAAAAATATTATAGTATTTTAAAAATCATTAATTTATGCTTCTACTACTAAAAATTTCTTATACGGTGTATATATATATATATATATATATATATATATATATATATATATATATATATATATATATATATATATATATAATCAGTGTCCTTTCAATTTTTAATTTTATTTCATAGTGATTTTGACATCAAGGATATTGTCAAATCATCTTGATATTCTTCCAATGAAAATAATGCGGAAAGCTAATAACATGTGCATTAATTTCCCAAAATAAAATAATAACATGTGCATTGAGAGAAAAAATCTGCACCCAAACTTCCTCTCCGAAAGTGATGGAAGGCACCCTTTTATTCCTTTTCAGTTGATAGATCCTATGCTGATGCCACCAAAGTTTTTAAGAAACTAATTCAGGTTTATTAGATAAATACCTATGTTCTTGTGATGTTTCAATATGGTTCAATTTGTTCAAACTGTAGAGCATAGTTCCTATATTCATTCGACAAAAAATTACACAGGCATTTGATAAGTAGAAAGCATTCTTCTCTACCTTACTTAACTACAGTGATCTCATACATATAAAGGAAGACAAAAAAAAAAAGAAAAAGTTAGTTAGACATCAAGGTCTTAGATTAACATAGTAGACAACTAATGATAAGGATGAAATAGGACTGAGCAGCCACATAGAGTAGTGGAGAATTAGTCTAACAGTGAGTAGAGAGGAAGAGCCGAAAGTGGTTTAAGTACAAGGTCTTATCTCTTGTGCATATCTTTTATCAGCTCCCCGCAAGTTAGCAATGGCTCTTGAAGTGTTGATTTGAGAGGCAATTGGTCAAACCTGATAGCAGAGAGAGATTTGGTTAAAATATCTGCTGGTTGATCTTAAGAGGTCATATCTTGAACTGAAATTTTCTTGGCTTTGATGCAATCTCTAATGAAGTGGAATTCCACTTCATTATGCTTGGTTCGAGCATGAAATATGAGATTATTTGCTAGTGCAAGGGCAGAGACCTTATCACAGAAAAGTTGTGTAGGAGAAGAAACATCAATCTAAAATTCAGCAAATAATTTGCGTAGCCAAATTACATCAGTAGCTGCGGTAGCCACTGCACGATATTCAACCTTAGTTGAGGATCGTGCAACTATAGTTTACATTTTAACTCACCAATAAACAAATGGTGAACAAAGATAAGTACAATATCTAATGATGGAGTGCCTAATGATAGTGTTAGTAATCCAATCTGAATTGAGTAGGTTGTTAACTGAAGTGTAGACAAGCGAATCGACAGCCCAAGCTCAAGTGTACCACAAATGTATCTAAGGATACATTATAGAAATTAAAAATGGATAAGAAGAGGCTTCTGCATGTGTTGACACAAATAATTTACAACAAATGAAATGTTTGGTTGCGTAATGGTCAAGTATTGATGAGAGCCTACGAGCTGTTTCTAGTATTCCTGTTGATCATAGGAAGTTGAATTTTTTTAAATAGCATGTAGTTTGGATGGTAGAGGTGTACCAATTGGTTTGCTCTCTGCCATCTCTAGGTTTCAAGTAGATTTGTTGCATATCTAGTTTGACTAAGATGGAATCCTGTAGCAATTGATTGCACTTCTATGCCAAGAAAGTAAGCAGTATGACCTAGATTACACTTAGAAAAGGATGAATCTAGATCTTGAAGCAAGAGATCAATTACAGTTGCATCATACCCAGTAAGCAGAATATCATCGACATATACTAATATGTATATGGCGACCAATCCTTTATGATACCAAAGGAAAAATGGATCAGCAGTTCTAACCTTTAAGCCATACTGAATCGGATGGTTAGAAAAGGTAAGATACATCAAGTGGCAATATTGGTGATTTGCTTGTATCAACAACAATGAAAAAAATACGGATTGTGGAAAACTTGGCTATCGGACTGAACATGTCAAGATAATCTAAAATGAATTATTGTTTAAATCCTTTTGCAACAAAATGTTTCTTATAACAAGCTACTTAACCATATGAGTTGTATTTTGTTTTAAACAACCATTTATAGCCTAAGATGTTTAGATCAAGATGATTGGGGATAAGAACCCAAGTGCTTTGCTTCTATAATGCCTCAAATTCCATACTCATGGTAGCTCTTCACTCAGAGTGTTTGATAGCTTCAAAATTAGAGGTAGGGGTATGATGGATGACTTCATGTTGTAATTCAAACACTTGTTTTAGTTTAAGAGAGTTGGTTTGCCTTCTAGTGATCATAGGTGATGCAAATGAGCTGGCAGATCAGCAGGAGCTGGTTCAGATATAAGTGGAGGAGTTGGAGTATGAATAGAAACATGTAGACTTGATGTTGGTGGTGAGATTTGTATAGGTAGTTGTTTTCTATAGATGGCGGAGTAGTAGTAGTAACTAAAGTGAGAATAATAAGTGAGGGTCATAGGTATATATTTTGATCGTGTGGTGGTGAAGGAGTGGATGGCTATTTGAAGGGGAAAATATGTTCATAGAACTAAGCATGCCATGATATGGGGATGGTACTAGTGACTTGAGCAAAGCATTTATAACCTTTTGAAGATATATCAAATCCTAGAAACATACACGACTAAGATATTGGGTGAAGCTTGTTGTGAGTAGAGGGAGGAAAAAATGGATAACAAAGACAACCAAAAGTCTTAAGGATAGGGTAGTTAGGGATTTTGTGAAATACACTCATAAGGTGAGACAATTGATGTAGTCATGGAAGGTAGCCTATTAATAAGATAGGTGGCTATAAGAAGAGCTTCAACCCAAAATATTGGAGGTAAATTGGATTCAAATAGAAGATTGCGAATAGTTTCCATGACATGGGAGTATTTATGTCCTACAATGCCATTTTGTTGTGGTGTATAGGCACGTGTTGTTTGATGAATAATGCCACAATTTTGATGTTTGTTATTAAAGATATTACAAACAAATTCTCCACCACCATTAGATCTTAAAACTTTAATGGATTGTTGAAATTATTTGTCTAGAAGCATTTTGAATGAATGAATTTTGACCAAGTTTCAAATTGAGAGTTAATTGGATACCCCCAACAAAACCTAGAATGATCATTCACAATGATAAGATAATATTTATATGATTGAAACGATAAAGTTGGGGAAGGACACAATACACCAGTGTTAATAATTACCAAACATTTAATAAAACTAGGTGCTACTAATTTAAAAGGTTGACGATGGAATTTGGCTCTAACATAATAAGAGCAATGCTAAGTGTTGTGAGAAGTAGACTGAAGTAAGGGAATCCTTGCAGAGAGATGTTGTCTTGTGGAAGCAGACGGGTGCCAGAGTCGAATATGCCAGATAGAGACGTTGGTGGCGACATCATGAAGAGTGGAGATTGGAGCATCCTTACGAGCTTGAAGAGGTCTTCGAGAGAAATGATAGTTAATGGGGTAGAGTCTGCGAAGACTGTGACCTTGTAGGAGAGTCTAGTGATTCAAAGAGTCCTTGATAAGGAAACTATTGGCCTGAAGAAAGACATAACAAGGGTTATTAGATGTTAATCGATGTATAGATAACAGATTGTGAGCTAACTTTGGAGCGTAAATGATATTAGGTAATTGTATCTTATGAGAGGGTGATGGTATTAAGCCACAACCAATGTCAAATATAGGAACCATCTAACCTTTGACAAGTTGAACTTGAGCTGATCCAAAATAGGGCTTTTTTATTGAAGATTTGTAGGAGAGGATGCTTGGTGAGAAGTCTATCTTGAACCAAGAAACCAATCATATTTGTGCAAGTGTCTTATGTCATAAATGTTGCAGGATTGGGTTGATAGTGAAGATTTGTGCAATGCCTGCATTGAAAAGCATAATATCTAGTTTTGTAGTAGGTTGGGTATTCCAAATTTTTGATGGAGTGATAACCACCACGGGATGAAGGTTGAGGATATCATTTTTCACGATTAGAATGTTCACAAAACTAAAAACCACAGCTAGTAGTAGTTACGGATAGGGGATTGTCCTCGAGCAGTAAGAAGTGCCAAATAGGAGTCAGGCGAGAGTTGGGACAAAATCTCACGCAAATATTTAACTACAAATGTTAGTTTCTTCACTACATAATAAAGCTAGAAGTAATCGAGGCTTATAGGATGCAGTTTTCTTCTGATAGTGGTTTTCAGTCCCTAATATGTAGCAAGACGACCATTCAATTTATATAGGATAATATCCTCAACATCTATTGTGGTCCAGTAGCGATAATGGCATCAACTTTTTGCTTAACTTCTGAAAGATATTGGACCATAGTCTTAACCTTTACTTACAACTGGTAAAGTTTATTTTTTAGCTAAAGGACATGTGAGCAATATGTGGATTGCAATGGGTTGGTTATATTGATCCAAATGTCATGGCATGATTCATGGTTGAGAACATAAGGTAGAAAAAAGGGGTAAATCATGAAATACAGTGTTGTAGATATATTTTGATCTATAAGGGTCCAAGCATGGAATTGAGGGTTTACAGAGATTATATTATCTGTTGATATGACTTGTTTGGCCAGCTTGGGGATGGTGCCATTACGATAACATTCAAACCCATTGGATGAAAATAAATTTAGCATTTGCAACTTTTAGAGAGGTTGTTTTTTAGATGTAAGTGAATGTTGATAATAATTTTGTTATTTAACTTTAGAAATTTAAGTTAGCGTGGGGGGGGGGGGGGGGGGGGGGGGGGGGGGGGGGGAGCGGTTTATTGGGGGTTATGTGTATATCATTCAACACGATGAAGGCACTGGCCATGTGAGAAGTGAAAGAATCAATTGACACCATTTTAAAAAAAAATGATAAATTAAGTAGAGGTGAAAAAATAGAGGAAGAAGAAACTTAGGATCGTCCCCGCTCAGATACCATGTTGAAACTGTAGAGAAGAGTTCCTATATTCATTCAAGATAAAATTACAAAGGAGGCATTTAGAAAGTAGAAGGCATTCTTCTCTATCTTTCTAAGCTACAGTGTTCTCATACATATAAAGGAAGATGAAGAAATAGTTAGTTAGACATTAAGGGCTCAGATTAACTTAGCAAACAACTAATGGTAAGGATGTAATAGGATTGAGCAGCCACATAGAATAGTGGGGAATTAGTCTGATAGTAACATAGAGGAGAGCTATAAGTGGTATAAGTATAGGAACTTATCTCTTATACATATCTCTTATCACAATAAATTAAGGATTATAGGAAAGTTTTGGGATAAAATGCATGCCTGTCTTTCTCTCATAAAAACGATGGATATCATTAAAATGCCTAACTTGCACACATTTATTGGAGGATAAATTACTTCTCAAATTCATTAAATTTCTATCTCTGAACGAACAACTGAGGCTACTGGAACACTTAGGCTTTATTTTGGATGGCCTTTTTATTATTTCTTAAAGCAAATTTTTAGAAGAAAATTAAAATATTTTAATGAAAAGCTATTTTAAGAAGTAGTAAGAAAGCTGTCCAAATTTTAATTGATACTTGAATTTTTTATCATTAAATCTGGAACTTTCTTCATCAAATTCAAACGCAACGAGCTTCTTTAATTTCTAGTCAGTAAATGCTATACAAAGCTTGATGAGCAAGCAAGTGTGATGAAAGGTAGTGTTACCAACTTCTCATTATCTATATTATTATCGATGCAAAGTATATATTATTATAATAAATCATCATTACTCTTTCATTATTGTTTGCATTTCTTATTTAAATATAACACACTTACACCTACTAAACCTCAGCACTTTTACCTCCTGTAACATAGAATGAACGATTTAATACCTTTATCGACTTTAGATTTTCCTATATAGTCTCTGCTGCTCTTCTCCAAAACTGATGTGCAACATCTTTAAGAGTCTAGATCGGAGGACTAGTTTACCAACACATGTTCTGTTAGTTAGGGATGCTCACCACTATCTTCTTATTATTCCCTACTTTAGACTGTTGGTACTTGAGTATACTAATTTTATTAGTATCTCCTTATAATATAGGTTGTTTTCACAAAAAAATATATATGTGATAGGTAAAGGAGGAGAGAGCAGTTTTCCAGTTTTAACCAAAGATAGTCTTCTTCACTGATCCATTTCTTATACATGCAGCTATTGTCCACTTCGTGCAGGATACCTACATCTGATTTGGTATCAGAGCCAGATGGCGGAGAGCAGCAGATGGGTGGTTCCCAGGGAAAAATGAATCCTTAATGCCCTTTGGGTAGAGCATCTGGGTTTGGCACAACACTTGGAGAATATGGAGGCCGATGTTTACCACTTCCACGTTGAGGTGTGATAAGATCTGAGATTAATCTATGCTCATCTTGAGCAGAACATAACTTTGCAGACAACAAAATCGGCAAACTTATCAATAGTCTGATAAGAGGTAGGAGTAAGGAATTATCATCGAGATATACCAATACCAGAAGCTTCAGACTCGCTGAGGCAACCGAGCAATTTGGGGCATTGGAGATGTCATATTTCGAAGAGGACACAGTTCACCACTGCCAATGGTGTCCGAGAGAGATCGACCGACATCATAGTGAGTTTCGTGTCAAGTTGGATATTCCATTTTTTAACTAGAAACTACATATTAAAGACTACTTGGATTTGGAAAGAGTGGTGGAAACTTTCTTTTAATATATGAAAATAGAACCAGGGAAACAGGTCAAATACATAGCATGTTGACTCAAATCAGGAGCAAGTGGTTGATGGCTACAACTATTGTAGCCACGGCGAAGAGAAGGGAGATGTCAAGTGCGTAGTTGGTGAAGAATGAAATAACTGCTTCCTGGTCATTTTCAGCCCACTAATTATGAACAAATGTTGTGTTTGTAATGCCAACATTTCACACAAGGAAACTGATCAGTTAATGATTACACATAAGAATTTTATCGTTTAAATGCCAAGAATAATCTAAATGAATATGCAAACCAGCTGGTTGCAGGATATATGGGAGGGCTGAAAGAGGCCGTTCAATATAAGCTTGAGTTGAATACTGTATGGTCCCTATCCCAATCAATAAATTATGTACTAAAGGCTGAAATTCAATTAGCAAGACATAATAAAAGTAGCCAAGGCAAATGAGTAGTTGAGCAAGTAGTTGATAGCAACCGATTTACTTGTTTCAATGCAGCACAGGAAAACTGAGTGCAGCCACCTACTTCCAGAAATCAACCTCCTATTCATTCCACTAATAGGAATGTTGAAATTAAAGTAGCTTCAAAGTTCATAGGACATTCCAAAGAAAATCCACATGCTAAACCAATGACCATTAAGTGTTTTAGATGTTTCAAACAAGGGCTCAAGTATAATAATTGCCCAACAAGACCCCAATTAGAGTTATTGGAGGTGAAAGGTCGAAATGCTATAGACAATGATGAGGAAGACACTGATGAATCACAAGAGGATGTGGGTGGTGATGATGGTGAACCTCTCATTTGTGTGCTTAAAAAATTTCTCTTAGCTCCCCGACAATCTAATAATTCACAGAGAAACATCTTACTTAAAACTAAATGCACTATCAATTGTAAGATTTGTAACTTATTGATTGATAGAAGGTGCACACAAAAAATATAGTTTCTAAAGCAACGATACAAGCTTTGCAACTTAAAACTTTAAAAAATTCTAATCACTACAAGGTCAGTTGTGTTAAAAAAGGGATAAAAATATATGTTACTGGTATCTATCAGGTACCATTTCCATTGGAAAATATTATGCAAGTGAAGTTGTTTTTGATGTAATTTATATGGATGTGTGCCACATCATCCTCGAACGTCCATGGAATTTTGATGTTGGAGCAATTCATGACTGTAGAGCAAAGACTTTTACATTTGAATGGAAGGGAAAACCACTTTGTTTGCTACCCAACAACCATGACAATGATTTGGTTTTTCACAAAATCAAAACTACCATGTTTGTGTTTTTAGGAAGCCAACTGGTGCATACTTGGAGGGAGTTTACCCATATTCTGGCATTAATTATAAAGGAGCAAGTTAACTCAACTAAACACCTAACTATTTTAGAACAATTTAAGGAGTTAATTCAATAGTTCTCTGACATAGGCGCTAAAAATATTCCTACCGAATTATCACCCTTAAGAAATATTAAGCATATAAATGATTTGATTATTGGCACAAATGTACCCAATTTACCTCATTACAAATTGAGTTCAACCGAATAATGAATTCTAAAATAATGAGTGGATGAATTATTGGAGAAGCACATGATACAACATAGCCTAAGTCCATGTGCCATTCCGGCTTTGTTGGTTCCCAAAAAAGATGGTAGTTAGATGATGTTCGTGGATAGCTGAGTTGTAAATAAAATAACACTTAAATTAAGATTTCCCATGCAAAGGACAAAAGAAATGTTGGAAAGGTTGGTTGGCTCATAGATTTTCTCCAAACTAGATCTTCATAGTGGGTATCATTTGATACAAATTTGGCCCGGGGACATATGGAAGACAACATTTAAGATGCGTGAAGGGATCTATGAATGGTGTGTAATGCCATTTGACTTATGTAATTTTAAAACCATTTTTGAATAAATGTTGTATGGCCTATTTTCATGATGTAATGGTTTTTAATAGCAGCTTGGAAGATCATCTCCATCAGCTACAAGAGATTTTGGAAAACTCCATACAAAATAAGTTATATCTTAACATAAAAAAGTGTGAATTTTCAACTAATGTTGTTTCATTATTAGGCTTAAAAATCTTTGATGTCGGCATCAGTATAGACCCAAGAAATATATAATCAATAGTTGAATGGCCAATACCTAAATCCTTTACTTATATAAGAAGTTTTCATGGCCTAGAAAACTTCTACAGGAAATTTAATCCCCATCACGATCGTCCCGGACGATTAGTTCAAATCAGAGGAAAATCGTCCAGGGCATCGCCTTGAATTCGAGCTGGCCGATAGTTTTCATCCAGGTGCAACTAAGAGTTTTTGAATAGATCGTCCTGGCCGATCCTGGGATCATTCAGGATGATGTGATCGTATCAATCATCCTTAATTACGTTCTTGATTCCTGGATCAATTTAAGCATAATTGTGTAATTTCATCCAGGTCGATCTAAAGATCGTCCTAGCAGATTGCCAAAAATACAGAATACATAAATTGATCATGGCGGCTATTCCTTTTTGTTTTAAGCTTAAATATCGTCCTGTCTGATAAATGTTTCATCTAGGACGATCAGTTAATTACGGCTGCCTTAACTAAGAAATCATGATTAGAACTTCTGTTTTGAACTCGATCGTCCAGGACGATATAAATATCGTCTGGGACGATGTGAGTAAAAACACAAATTTTAAATCTCTCAAGTGTGTGTGTAGGGTTACTTAACATCAGTTTCTTCAAACATTTACAATTGACTCAAGAAAGGGAAAAAAAGAAAATTATAGACTGACTCAACCCTAACGTACCCAGTCTTGAGCTGATTCCGATTTCCGTCTGATCTTTGAGTCCTGAAAAAGTTAGTAGAGAAAAGGCAATTGTATATTGTTTTCTATCATCAAAACCATAATTCATGAAACCACATCTGCAACATTCGAAATCTTCTATCTCACAATATGTTGCAGAAATTTGGCCATGTTAAGTAATATCTTCCAAATGGGAGAGGCATAGCTCCTATCTTCCGAATTCCAAATATCGTTACCATATTTTTCCATCAAGATTCTTTTGAGAAGAAATAAGGCTTTGTGACAAAGTTCCAAGCCAATTTAGCCCTCAAGGGACCCACTTTATCAGCTGTTGAATGCACTCCTTGGCCACCCCCCCCCCCCTCTTTTTTTGGTTTTATATATAGTTTCCCATGCAACATAGTGCAAACCTTTATATCTATCTTATTTTTTCCATAAAAAGTACCTACTCATTCTATCTAAATCATTTAACACACCCAAAGGGATTAGTGAATGCGTAGATAAAAATGTCGAAAGAGAAAGAAAAGATGACTTAATGAGAAGCAGCTTTCCTGAAAGAGAAATGAACCGGTTTCCCCATATGTTTAATCTACTAGACGCCTTCTCCAACAAGTTCTGAAAATCTGAGAGAACCAACCTCCTTAAAAACATTTTGACTCCAAGATAGGTGAGTTCCTTAACAACCTTAAAACCCAGGAGTTTTGAAAGAGCACCAATTCTTCTTCTACCAACTGATTTCCCAAAGAGAATAGAGGATTTCTGTACAGTAACCTTTTGACCTGATCATTTACTATAATCCTTCATAATATTAATGATTTTTTTGACACTCTTATGTTTAGCCTTAGAAAAAATAATAATATCATCAGCATACTGTAAGTGAGAAATTTTTTCTGCATTACGAGCCACTTTGATACCAATATTCCTTTCTCTTTGAACAATAATGTCATATAGCATTTGAGAGCACAAAATGAAAAGATAAAGGGATGAGGGCACCCTTATCTAAATCCACTTTTAGCTTCAACCCATTTAGAGTTCTTGCGATTAATCAAAATAGAGAATTTTTGATCTACCATACACTGTAATAATAGATTAGAAAATTTCTCAGAGAAACCAATATGCTCTAGAACTTGCTTCAAGGTAGACCATCCCATATTATCATATGCATGTTCCATATCAACTTTAATTTCCATCAAACCTTTCTTAGCTTTAGAGAATCTAAACTTATTGAGTAACTCTTAGGTAAGAAAAATATTGTTCAGATAAAGAACAGTCTCTAATAAAGGCAGCTTGATCTTCTGAAATAATTTTTGAAATAAAACAAATTAACCCATTCAACAACATTCTTTCCACTATTTTGTAAATAGACAAACAAAGGCTGATTGGTCTATAGTTGGAAGGATTGAAAGGATTTTTCACCTTAGGGATTAAGAACACAAAGGTTTCCTTCCACTCATTACACATAACACGAGTAGTAAAAAAAGAATTGAAAACCTTCCACACATCCTCTTTAATGATAGTCCAATAAAACTTAATAAAGAAGTAAGAGATACCATCTAAACCTGGAGCGATATTAGCTTCCAAATGACTAACAACAAGCTCCAGCTCCTCAGAAAATTTGGCCATCAAAATGCTTTTATCTACATCATTTAGCAAATGCGATGTAGGCGGGCAGCCCTTAAGAACACACCTCCTTTTTTTCCACTTATATTTAAAGAACTCATAGAAGATTTCTTCTATTTTACTATGGTCCAAAATAAAATTACCATAACTGCCTTTGATTTGATTAATCTGGTTACTATTACACCTAGCTGAAAAAAATGCATGGAAATATTTTGAATTGGTGTCACCCTATTCTAACCACATGAGCTTTGCCCTTTGTCTCCAATAGGTATTGAGCCGCCCAAGTATAGAGCTGAGTTCGAGCACCTTAGACTTCAACAGACATAGTTTATCATTGGACAAACCTCCTCTATTTGCCTCCTCATCTTGAAATTCTAAAATTTCTTTCTTAAGATGATCTTTCAAAACATTAAGATTCAAATGTATTGATTTTCTCCAAAAGATTAACACCTTCAAAAATCTTTTGAATTTCAAATTGAGAGAAAGAACTTCATCACCACGAACATATTTTTCCCAAGATTTAGCCACAATCGTTGAAGAATCTTGATAGGAAGCCCAAATATCTTCAAACCTCATATGTCTATTTTTTTTTAAAACAGAATTTTTTTTTTAACCAAGATAGGACAATGATCAGATGATACTCTTGCAAGGTGGCAAACAACGGACAGTTGAATTTCTTCTAAAGAAATATATTAAGTCATCAGTGCAATCTCTCTAGAATCTAGGCTCCACCTTTTTTATTGTAGCACCAAGTGTATTTAGTTCTAATTACCCCAATATCATGGAAGTCCCCTGTATTCATAAACATATTTATATCTTGAGGGCCTTGAGGAAAGACAAACTTCTTACCACCTCTTTTCTCTTCTTGAGACAGGATACAATTAAAATCACCCCTTGCTATACATAGAAGGCTCCTATCCAAAAAAGCTTTTAGAGTTCTCCACAATATTCTTCTCTTATATCTTTGCTACCATAAACTGCAACCAACCACACACATTTGTTTGGAATTGTTAACTCACCTGCTACTACTTGAGGAGGGCTTCAATCACAGAGAAAGAAACAACATCAAACTTCCAACATACCATAATACCACCATACAAATCTTCCACATAAAAAGGAAGAAATTCCAAATAGATCCAATCATTTTATTGAATTCAAATATATTAGCAGAAAGAATCTTTGTCTCAACAAGCCCAACAAAGAAAATATCAAAGTCTTTCACAAATTCTTTTACCATGGATTTTATTTCTTCAAATCTTTCACAGACACTAATAAATGTCTATACTCTTATTGCATAAAGTTTAGAAGCTTCATACAATAAGTAGGACAACCTTTTTTTTACATGAAAAATTTAAAGGAGAATGTGAAGAAGAAAATGAAATGAGACTTTGAGAATATGAGAATAGGGATGTCAAAGAAGCCCAAATTAAGAGTTCACATTTTCCATATTCCATGTGCTAGGGACAAAACAAATGGCTTAGATTGTTCAAGCTTGTTCTCTAGCTATTTTCCAAGTGGCTTAGTGTTAAGTGTAAATTATGTACAATTTTTTCCTTTAAATTTAGTGAAAATATGGTGTTTTAGCTCATATTGTATAAAAAATGCTTAGAAAAATACTAAAATTTTACAATTCTTGAACTTGTGTTATAGCATTTCAATTATCAGCACAATACCATCTAAAATGCCTCAGTGCCATATTAAGGAATTGCAGTGTCAGAGTTAAAAAAAAAAAGGAAAATAATCAAACACCTAAATAGAGCCAACATTAGCACCACATTGATTTATAGTGTCGCAACATAAGAAATTCACACCGCAACACCTCAATCTTGGGAATTTTAGTGTTGAGTGGTCACTATTACAATACTGCAATGTTGAATTACATATTCAAGCACTCCAATGCTTAAATTTTGAAGTGTCATGATGGATCAATTGATGAAAGATGGAACCACATTGATTCGTTAAAGTGATACATCGATTTAACCAACAGATATGCCAAATCATGCAGCACCATAGTGGAGCGAGCCCCTCAATATTGAGACACTAGTTCATCTAATAATTCCATAGAGCCACCATTTCATATGCCATGGTTCCTAAGGAAACTTTTGTACATATTATAATTAGTTTTTCATTTCATTATTTAGGAGTTAAATCATTTAAGAGAAATTTTTATAATTTTCTTCAGTGCCCCCTTAAAATAAATTTAAGGGAGCCTAAGGAAGAGTAAGATACTTTCTTGGAGATATTTACCTATCATGTGTAAGCAATCCTTTCATTGAAAGAGGAAACAATGTGAAGAAGGCATGTTTTTCCTTATTTTTTCTCCAATATCTTTTCTTCTCCGAGTGAAATGAAGATATGTTTGCTTTCTAATTTATCTATATCAAGCTATTTTCTTAGTTTCTAGCTAATGATGTGAACATTATGCATTACTAATATAGACCCTCATGCCTTGAATGAAATAAAAAGTGTTTTCAATATCTATAATTATTTATTTAATATACACAATGGTCATATATATAGTTATTCTTATGTGTGATATGTTTCTTTGATTGAGGAATATTGGATCAAATAAGAATATTGAAATGGAATGTTAGCTTGCCTAGACATAGAATGTTAAACCTTGTAGGTTCCAAGGAGACATCAGAATTATAAGAAGGTCATAAACCTCATTTTAACCTCTATAAGCTCGAAATATATCTAGTGATGTTTATGCTCTAATCCACATCCATAATTACGAGTCTCATTAGGAAAAAAATATTATTTTATATTCTTGAGTTCAAAATGTATTTTGTATAAATTGATATCTCATCAATGTTTTGCAATCTTTATAAATTGCAAAAAACTCAGAACCCTTCATTTTCATTTAGTAGGATAAACCTTGCATCTTAATGAACATTATTAGTTTTATTGTGATCTTATAGAATACTTCCGCATTGGATTGATATTTACTCAATCACTTTATTACTTGATTAACATATATACTTGCTTTTATGGTGAAAAAAATCATATCAAAGAAAATATAAGCATATTCATATTCATACATGCACTCTTCTCCAGTGTAACAAAAGTAAAACCTGCTCACATAACACAACGCCCGCATAACATTTTTAGCACAATTACCAGGATGTAATGTGTGTATTATAATCTCAAACTATATTGTTGAAATGAGTTGCCTATTTAGACTGACTTGTTTCCTGTATCTTTATATTGAAATTTTTTATAAAATTTTGAAAAAAAGAAAAAGTGTTTTATTTATTTAGCTTTTACTCGATCTTTAATTTTTTAGTGCATTAATATAGCATACATAATAAATCTAGTAAGAATCCCTTATTGTTTAATTTTTTTAATTGGAAGGATGCTTACATAAATAAGAAAATCTAAAAAGATTTTTGATATATATGAATCAGTAAAAGTTCATGACAATCCTAAACCTCTTAGGGAGTATGATAATATTGTAGTAGTAAGAATCCATAAAAGTATTGTTAGACATGTTATTCAGGGTAATAACTTTATAAATTCGTATAACTTGGTTGAGGACAAGATGTAAATCTCCAAAGATTTTAATTTGTAAAATTTTTTTAGTACCTTAAGTCTAAATTAATCATATGAGTTTCATACTCAGCTTTACTATTGTACAGGATTTGGACAAGTGATAAGAGTTGTTTGTTTTCTTTTTCATTCTCTCTCTTTTTTTTTTTTTTTCTATTTCTTCAACTTTAAGAAGTTAAAAATCTTTAGAGAAAACTGTTGCTTTTTACATAGATAATATGAAGTATCTTCATATATTATTACTTCATGAATTAAGAATGCTTTCAAATTACCTTTAATATAGTGCTCAACTCATACATAATTGTGCTTGATACACTGATGAAGGGTGGAAATCACCATTTAATATTCATGGAGCAAGCATCTATCTAGGAGAGCATTAAAAGAAGTTTTTTCATCTATTATACGGAACTTGGCTTTAGTTCTATGGCTATCTATTTCTAATATTAGAGTTCATAAATCCAAAGGCATCTCGCCTATTTCATTAAATCCTCACAACATCACTTTATCAAAGCTGAGATTGAGAGTATTAACTTTTAAGCAGGTAAGTGTATTAATAGTCTTGATATTTACTAATGTATCTGGATCAATAAGGATATTAGATAACAAAAGGTTTTCCATATTTATAAATATGTACAGTGGGTGATTATGGTCAATAGTTCCTAACAATATGTTTTCATCTAAAAATGTCACCCCTTAAACCTCTTTAAACTATAACGATTCTTTTGGCTATATTCAGGCTAGCTGATCCATAAAAAATCACTGGGTCAAGTTAAGCTTTGATTAAGGCTTCCATCATCTCTTTGGAGAGAACAAGAGTATCATAAATACTCAAATTTGTAGGAAACTTTTTGAGATGTCCTAAGATAATGTTGTCTACTTTGAAAAACTTAGGATATCCTGCATTTATTAACTATACTAGCTGATTTTAATTTGAAACTTCAAAATTTTCTGCAACTTATTTCCCTTTATTTATAACTAAAGCTCATCGTGGTAGAACTTTACCACTACTAAGATTTCTTAAAATAGCTCTTTAGTGGAAGTGGCAACATGATAATCTAATTCATGATCTCTAACTAAATTAGAAATTTTATTTGGAAAGTTGATTGAATTAAATATTGATAGGATCACCTTGAACAGTTAGAATAGGGGGCATCACTTCCCAAAAAATATTGAAGATATTCTTTTAATTTTTTAATTTATTTATATTTCCTGATAATTATTTTCTTTTTATTATTTAATTTGCTAGTAGATTCATTATTCAAAATATATAATATATATGTTGAACCCTTTTTATTACTTTATTAGTCTCTGGCAGGACAAAATAAAAGTCATACCTAGTAAGTGGAACAAGGGGTTGGGTCCTCCATTTTTGTAGATTACTATTTTAGCTTATACATATTTTACTTTACTTTTATCATCATCCTTTTTTGTGACTATAGAAGCTTGGCTGACTAGCGCTTCCTTAGGCTCTTCAATCATAGTTTTATTCTAGACTTCTTTAGGAAATACCATATAAACCTTGATGGGAATCTGGACTTCTGCGGTTACTTTAGTATATAAGGAATGAACTTTATTAAGAATTATTTTAAACTAATAAAGGTTTTCAATGTCTTTTTTTTTTTTTTTTTTTGGGTAAATTAGGGGCATAAGCCCATTCATTGACTAAAAACAATTACAGAAGAGAGATCCAACCTCAAGCGAAGAGCAGAGGAGGACAACAACAAAAAATTACAATAACTGTAAAGAAAAAGCTGTAAAAGAAAAACCTATACCACCCCCCCAATTACAATTATGAAACAAAATTGTGGTATACAAAAAATTCAGGACTCAGATATTGCTGCAGCCAAAAACCCGGCGGCTCGGGAACAAAACGGACGAAAAATCCTCCTGGTTGCCAAAACTTGGCCCTCCAAGGAGAAATGCTGCTGCGATCATCATTGTCCTGCAAAAATACCGCATGAACGAAGTCCCAACGGTTGCCAATCCAGCCATCCAGAAGGGACAGAACAGCCAATAAGTCTTCCAGGCAGCCACAATGAAATTCCAGATGACAGAGGCAAAGAAAGCCTCCCATAATGAAGAACCATTTAATCCAGCAAATATAATAACTCATTTGCATTTTTCCATCCCATAAGCTTAGCATGACAGGCTTTTTTAATTTTTCTAACCACCGTAGAGCAGCAATCAATCAAATTTCCAAAAATTCTGTCATTACGGGCACGCCAAATAAAATAGATAGCAGAATTTAGCAATAGACAGTACAGAGCCTTCATCCTCCCATTTCCAGCAATGTCCTCAACAAATTCAAAAGATTGTAAAAGGTTTGGTCTGAGAAGCAAACTTTGAGTTTGAGGAATTAGAGCATTAACAATACCAAAAGAGAAATCACATTCAAAGAATAAATGTGAATGAGTTTCATTATGAGCATGGCAAAAAGCACATAACGGATTGGCCAAAATTCCTCTTTTAATCAATAAATCAGCCGTTTTTAGTCCCTTTTTAATAGCAAGCCAGCCAAAAGAAGAGAACTTAATTGCAGTTCTCTTGTGCCAAATAAAAGAATGCCAGCTGACAGTAGGTAACTGATTATAAAACTCTTTATAAAATAACTTATTAGAAACCTTCTCAGAATTATTCCACAAACTCGCAGCCATGCTATTAGAAATAGGAACAGCCATAATTTCCGTGCACAGAAAGACAGGCCAGTTAGCCGGGACGTCCCAATGCCCATTACAGATAATATCAGAAACCTTCAAGTTTTTCAAATAATCCAGCCAGCTCAAACTCATATGATCATAAAGAACAACCGAGAGAGATTTACCAAAACACCAAGGATCCCAAAGAAGGGAAAACTGACAATTTGAATTAACTTTAAGATTGAAGCAGTGCTGGGTTTTCTGCGCCACCTTACAAAGATTAATCCAATAAGAGGAGCTGCGGGGAGGGACAGGAGCCCAAAGGGATTTATACCGATTACGCCACCAATGGAACAGAGGATTTGAACCAGAAATAAATCTCCAAATGATTGAGCAGGAAAAGCAGTAAGAGAGGGAATCCAGGGAGGGAAATCCAAGGCCCCCTTTAGTTTTAGGAATGCAGGTATCTTTCCAAGCAACAAGATGCAATTTTTTGGCAGAAATTTCTCTAGAGAAAAGAAACCTGGAACATAGCTTGTTCAACAATTTTAAGCAATACTTTGGAAGAGTAGAACTTCTCAACCAATAAGCAATAGTATTTAAGATGGTATATTTAAGAAATTGAATTCTCCCCCCAAAGGAAAGAGCTTTAGCCTTGCTACCATCTAATGCTTTAGTGATTTTCGAGATAAGCGGCTGGAAATGTGCTTGAGAAAGTTTCTTAGTGAAAATAGGAATCCCCAAGTATTTAATAGGAGAGGTAGCCCTTTGGATGTTAAGCAACTCGCAAATGTCATCAGCTTGCCTACAGTTCTTGGAATAGAGAATGGAGCTTTTGTTTGGATTGACCATAAGACCAGAATGAGACTCAAAACGCTCCAGGATAGACTTAAGAGTAGCAGCCTCACTAAGGTTAGCTTTGGAGAAAACAAGTAAATCATCCGCATATAAAAGGTGAGTAATAGAGGAGTTACCCACAGAGATACCTGAGAAAGAATGCGATTGCAGAGCTTCCTCAAAACAAGTAGACAGACCATCCATGACAATAGTAAACAAATAAGGGGATAAAGGGCATCCCTGTCTCAATCCGGAGGATGAGTTAAAGTAACCTTCCATAGAGCCATTAATAAGGACCGAGAAATGAACCTCAGAAATACAAGCCTGGATCCAAGAAATAAAAATTGTAGGAAAGCCTTTAGCTTCAAGCCTGTCAATTAGAAATTGCCTAGACACAGTATCAAAAGCCTTGTGAATATCAAATTTGGCACAGAAAAAGGAATTTTTTTGAGTTGCTGTTAAAAGTGCCAAGCAGTTCAGAAGCCAGAATAACATTATCAGAAATGATTCTATCAGGGATGAAACCAGCTTGGGCCTGATTGATAATATAAGGCATTACATTTTTCATCCTACCAGCCAGTAACTTAGCAATAATCTTATAAAAAGAGTTGCATAAAGAAATAGGTCTGAAGTCATTAACAGTAGAAGCATTAGGATGCTTAGGAATGAGAGCAATAGCAGAATTTTTGGTAATTCTAGGCAAAAAGGAAGTAGTAAAGAAAGATTGCACAGCCTGGCAAATCTTGCTGCCTAACAAACTCCAAGTAGCTTTATAAAACTCAAAAGTAAACCCATCTGGCCCGGGAGCAGCATTAGAGGGAGCAGAGAAAATGACCTGCTTAATATCATCAGAAGAGAAAGGGGCAATTAAACCTTCCAGCAAATCAGTAGGAACAGTATTACCAACCGGGATTTGAGAATGAACATTAGAATGGGGGGTGTTGAACAGAGCTTGAAAATGATTAATAAAGGCATATTTGATGTCATGAATGTCTGATTGAAGAGTACCGTTCACCATAATTCCCCTAATTTGATTGTAGTTGTGCCGAATATGAAGATTAGAGTAAAGAAATTTCAAGTCATCATCACCAGCCTTCAGCCAGTGGGCTTTGCTCCTTTGAGTGATCCAATCCACAAATTTAGCCTGGCCATCAGCAAGCCTATCATTAATAACCTTAAGGCTAGAGTTAAGAGCTTTGTTAAGAGGTTCTCTTTGAAGACAGGAGACAATTTGGGATTGAGAATTAGAAAGTTGCTCAATTTCAACCCTTAAAGAATTAGAAGAGCTCCAACTCCTTTTTTTAAGTTGGCACTTAAGATCCTTAAGCTTATGATAGAAATCACAAATAGGACTTCCAGAGGTTGGCAAGGAAAAAACAGATATCACCTCATCCCAGAAAGCAGGAATTTTACTCCAGTAGTTCTTGTACAAAAACCGGTGCCTTTGAGTTGAAATAGTTTCCATTTGTAAAATGAGAGGACAATGATCAGAGATGTCCGGGTCAGCAACAATATAGTAAGAATTAGGAAATGAATTCATCCACACATCATTAATAAAAACTCTATCCAACTTAATATGGATAGGATCATCCAATCTCTGGTTATACCAAGTGTAAAAATGGCCAACAGAAGCTAATTCATCAACAGCAGAGTTAAATACAAAATTATTTAACTCCCCAAGCTTGCTTAAAGGAAGAGGCGTACCTCCCGCCTTATCAGAAGGATTTTTACAGCAGTTAAAGTCACCTATAATTGCCCAAGGAAGAGTAATGTTACTAGCCAGGCTAGCAGTAAAATTCCAAAGACCTTGCCTGTCCAAAACAGAGTTTGAAGCATAAATAACTGAAATACAGCAAATATCCAGATCACCCCGGTGAACCACCCCATGAATGAGTTGGGATGTAGTAAAAAGAGGTCTAAAAGAAACAGTTTGGGCATTCCATTTAATCCATATTCTACCAGGGGAGGAATATGCAAAATTATTAAAAGATCCCTCCACTGGAAAAACCGAGTGAGAGCGAGAAAACCAGCTATCAGCTAAAGACTGCCCCGAAATTTTTGCTTCCAGTAAGAAAACCATATCCAGGTTAAATTTTTTGATCAACGACTTACAAGACAAAACTTTGGCTGGATTATTAAATCCCCTCACGTTCCAGGAAGCCAATCTGGGAAGGGTCATTTATGTTTAGATTTGGAGTTGTTAGCCTTTTTGGCTTGTTTGCTCCTAGTGTTCTTAGGACTGGCTTTGTCTTGAGAAGGATTGTAACTAGTGCTGGCACTAGGAGAGGACGGGGTAGAAGAGGTGTTATCAGGGGAAGATAGAAGAATAGAGCTATCGTGGATAACTGGAGGAGTGGGGTTATTGGATTGACATTTGATTTGGGGCGAGGAGATGGAGGGCTGAGGGTCTTGATGTTCCTGCTGGTCGAGATGACCAGTAAGAAGCTCAAATTTATTCGTAGTAGGAAGAAGATTTTTATCAAGAGGAATATGGGACATATCAACCTTAGGAGGTGAAGAGTTGGTTGTAAAGCAAGCTTCGTTAGAAGGAGAATTCAGATTAGGAATGGTAGTTGGGAGGTCAGAGATAGGTGCGAGATTCGGGGGATTGGGGAGAAGAGGCTGTTGTGTAGCTGGGGTCGCAGCTGAGGAAGAAGGTCTAAGAAAGTTTTGGGGAGGAGGAGGCTGGCTTTTTCTAGGGCGTCGGCTAGAACTACGACCACGAGCCGTAGTAGGAAAGTTGGACGGCTTGGAAAAAGGGGGAGGGTTAGTCTGAGGGTTAGGATTTTTTGGGCATTGAGGAGGCGCATGGTAGATGGAATTACAAAGTTCACAAGGGGTTGGCTTCCAATCGTAAAGAACAGAGAGGGGAGTTAATTTACCATCCACAGATATAAAAATTTCGTCTGGTAAAGGGTCAGAACATGAAACCTGGACGCAGACTCTGGCGAAGGTAAGCCTGGTTTTCGCCGCAGTAAGCGCTTCCACAGCCAAAGGCACACCAACACAACTGGCAATTTTGGAGATTCCCTCCGGGGTCCAGCAGGATAGGGGCAAATTTTTGATCTTGATCCATAAAGGGATGGATGCAAATTCTTCACGCTTAGGGACAAAATCCGGAGACCACTTTTGAAGAACGAAAGGCTTCCCAAAGAAGAACCACGGACCACCCGACCAAGCCATCTCATAATCTTCAGGAGCCGAGAACTTTAGCAGAAAGAAACCGTCATCAAGCGTTAAGAGAGTAAGCTCCCCTTTCAGCTTCCAGGAACGCTTGATAACCGAAAGAAGCGCTTCGTAGAAAGGTCTCTTACCGATGGAATAGCCAACTAACGATAATGACCATTCCGGGGCACCTGCAACAAACTGCGACTGGGTAAAATGAGCCGTGAAATTTTTGGTCGGATGATGAGCCAGCGAACTTGAGAAATCATGCGAGATAGGGGTTTGAGAAGATAAGAGAAGCTTCCAATGCAGAAGATCCCTAGAGAGGGTGGCCATCGAAGCGGTGGAAGCGGAAGGGAGCGGGGGAAAGGCGGAGGAGGACATCCAGAAACGGAGTCCTCCTCAGGCGGCGGGAAGGCGAAGCAGAAATCGCAGAGGCAAACAAACCCTAGCAGAGCTTCTCTCTCCTCGTAAAACAAACCACCATCAGTTAGGTTTTCAATGTCTCACCAATCATATATTTAACAAATCTCTAGCTTGAATTTGCAAAATATTTCTTGGGTATCACATTTGTTGCGGATTTTATATTCTTCTCAAGCCATTCATTGAAAGTTATGTAATCTTCAAATTTATTATTCATCATCAAGTGACATGAGCAATAATTAGGTTTCCCTGATTTACCCACATCTTCCAGTCTCTAATGGTTAGGAAGTTTAAATTATAACTTTTTAAAGATTCTATTAATAGCTTCTCTTTTACATGAGTAACTCTATTTATGAGTGATTCAAATTTATACATGCTCTCGTCTAGAGTGAGATTAGATGAAGGTCTGAACTGCTAATCATTTTGTGGTTAACTGTATTACAGATATTTGGAAGCATGACTTAGATTATCTACTTAAACTGTTATTGGTTGTTTACCTTTGTCAACTACAAACACTAACTCAGATTTCATTTTTAATACATTCCATAGTTTTAATTTCTTCAGTTTTGTTGAAGATTGATCCTATAGGAATGCTAATTGAGAAGCTTCCTACTGGAGATTAGAGGCTTTGCTGAATAAATTCTTAAAAATAATGATTGTGAAACCATTTAATAGGAAAGCTACTAAACAATGAAAGTTTGTTAAAAGAATTTTTATAGCGGGCTTCTCTTAAACTCAAGTTATGATTCCTCACTCACAGGATATGACTGACTAAATTTTTACCAAGTTTTTGTTTCTCCATAACTACATCTCTTATAATGACATGGCATTTTGCTCTGGCAAATATTTTGATGAATAGATGTTCTAATTTTATAAAGTTATGAATGAACACGTTAGGTAGTCTAGTATAAAAATAAAATGCAACGCCATATATGATCCTAACAAACTATCAAAATAGTAATGCATCATTTTCTCCATCATTACAATAACTAGTTCTGAAATGTGCAATATGTTGCTTTGAGTGACCCGTGCCTTCAAAATTCTTGAGCGAAGGTGGCACAAATCCTATAGGATATGGAAAAAAGTCATATTCTTATGGGTATGGTCAACCAATTAGAATACATGAAGCACCTTAAGAGTATGCTAGGGCCTTTTTAACTTATTTCTCTACAATTTTCTTTACATTAATAAATTAAACTAACTCCCTTTCAAGCTTTACTAGTTTAGTCTCTTCTTCATCTTTATCGAATTCCTTATATATATATATATATATATATATATATATATATATATATATATATATATATATATATATATATATATATATATATATATATATATATATATATATATATATATATATATATATATATATATATATATATATATATATATATATATATATGCTTATTCAAAGGTAAATCAATCTATATATTTGATGAAAGAGATTCTTTGTTCTGCATGTTGCCCATAGAAGTCATCATCTCCTCCATCTTCTTCTCCACCCTGGAGATATGTTCTCCCATTTGACGTAGCTGGTCTAATAAACATTGGGTTAAGTCTGGCATATAACCATCTTCTACTTCAACATCTATACAATTTCTTTAGCTAGACCCATTCTTTATGAGCAGATGTCCATGCACTTATCATGCAAATGCTCTCATATATTTCTTCTTCAAGAAATTTCATAATAGATTTTTCAGCAGCCTCTTCTTTATTAATTTACTAGATACTTTCCTTTAACTGATTCACCATGTATTCTATGGATCTTCCTGACACATGTTGTGGATTGACCAAGGTATATTCTTTAACAGAAGACTATATTAGAGCTTTACCCTTTATTCATCTTAACTCCTCATCGCATATTATTTAGTTGTGGTTAATGCAGTTGGAGTAGCTACTATTTTAGGCCATTGAACCTTTCAAAGTTTAATGGAGTGTGTTATACCTCATTGAACTATCCCTAGGCACATCAAGAGGGGGGTGAATTGGATATTAAAATTTTCTTTAACACCTAAGGAAAACAAATCTTTTTTATATTTTCTAAAACTTGAATTAAACAATTTTATTACTCAATGTGGAAGTTAAAAATGTAACATCAATCGTAATGATGATGAATACATTAAATTAATTTAACATCAACCATAATATTTTCAACATGCATTTTTTAAGAAAATAAATTACAAGAAATTAAAGTGCTAAAAAAATGCATAAGTAAAATAATAATGAGCATACAAAAATTTTATAATGGTTAGGTCAAACAATGACATACATCCCCTTCCCGAAGTCCTCCACTATGGGTATTACACTAAATCTTCCTATCTCTCATTTAGCCCTCACAGTAAGGCTAACATGCACTTAAAAGAATAATTTCCACCAAGCTAGTGAGGCAGAGAACCGAAATCCTTTTCACCCTTTTATTTAGATAGAGAACCCTAGAAGCTCTTTTTAGCCTCTTGGAGAAGGTAGCTAACCTGGAAGCATTCACACCCTATTGATGAAGGTTGAGTATCTTGCAATCCTATTTATGCTCTTAGTGAAGGTAGAGAACCTCAGACTTCACTACAGGAAAACCCGTCATTACCGGCGGACTTAAATCCGCCGGAACACACAGACAATCCGACGAAAATATAAGTTTCCGGCGCACGTTTCAGCGGAAATTCCTACGCCAGTTTTAGTCGCGTCGATAAATTTTTTCCGACGATTTTATTGCGTCGGAAAACTTTCGGCGCACTTCCCGACGCATTACCGGCGCAAAACATCGGATTGGTGCCAACGACTTCCAACCGATAAATTTCGACGCCATATTGTCCGGTAAGTACCTACTAACAGGCACATCCTTCTGCTTCCTTCTATTTCTAGATTTTAGTTTAAATCTTGGTGCATTGCAATGACGGAATACAATTTTTGCGATATCTTCTTTACAGTATAACATGCATCCATTCACACAACAATCTATCTTTGTGTATGTCAAACCAAGTTTGAAAACTAACTTCTTTGTCCGATATAGATCTGTAGGAATTAAATTATCTGTCGGATTGGTAACCTTAAGCAGCCCAATGAATTGATTAAAACATTCACGAGCAACATTATATTCAGCCTTGATGCTTAACATCTTCATAGCAACAGATAATTCTGAGTGAGTCGTGCACCCTTTCCAGATTGGTTGTTGGGCAGCATGCAATAAATCATAAAAATTTTGTGCCTCCGTATTCGGTAACTCTTATGTATTTTGTTCAGTTTGTATTCCAGTTGCATCATGAACTAATTCCTCAAGATTTGGTCGGATGTTTTCAGCCTCAGTGACATTACTACTTGTAGAAGGACCACATTGATAATCAAATTGTGGCTCATACTCACCATGAGAAGTCCAATATCAATACCGTGGCATGAATCCTCTGCGATACAGATCAAGAGTTATATCATCTGGTTCTAGGTGCACTAGATTTTTGTGTTTAGAACATGGACATCAAAACTTTCCTTTTGAAATAAAGTTGGGCAGCTGTTTCGCTTGCTGAATGAAAAAGTTCATCCCATTGATGAATTCATCTGTTAATGTCTTCCGACCTTGAGATAATCGGTTATACATCCAACTTCTTTGATTTCTAATATCCATAACCTATATATAAGAGAAAAAAAGTAATGGATTTATATATATATATCTAAAAAGACATTAATATATGTTCATATGACCAAACCATCTAAAGCGACTTTCTCTAATCTTATCTTCCACTAGAGCTACTCCAACCTTTTCACGTATATGCTCATTTTGCATCCTATCTCTAAGGGTCAAGACACTCATCCACCTAAGCATCCTCATCTCTGCCACATTTAACATAGTATTATGCTTCTTTCTTAGGGGCCAACATTCGGCTTCAACCATCCAACTTGAATTCTTTTGATAATATCCACATCTATTTCACCATCACTCTGAATAATAGATCCAAGATATTTAAAATGTGTTACTCTTATTACTGACTTGATCGCTCAAAGTCACAAACCCCTCACTAGGTCTATTACTACTAAAATTGCACTTCATATAATTTGTTTTAGATCTACTCAATCAAAAAACTTTAGTCTCTAATGTTGATCTCCATAATCCAAGTTTACCTTCAACTCCCTCTCTAGTTGTATCAACAAGAAGAATATCATCAACAAAAAGCATGCATCAAGGTACATCCTCTAGCAAATGTCTAGTGAGAACATCCATGACTAAAGCAAAAAGATATGAACTTAAGGCTGATCCTATATGTAATCCAACCGAAATAGGAAAAAAAATGAAACAAAATACCTTCCATCGGCGAAGAGCGACCCTCGGCGGCGCGCAAGCAGGAAAGAGAGGAAAGGATGCTTGGCGAAGTCGGGTGACCGTCGACGGCGAATTCCGGTGACTGTCGGCGGCGTCAATCTACAGCGAGCGACGGACGGCGACGGGCGAAACACGCGAGGTGAGAGAACGGAAGGAAATGAATGAGCGGCCAGAGGGGCTCGGTGTCGAAAAATAGGGCTTTCACCGGCGGACGTTCCGGCGGGGTAAATGCCGGAAACATTCCCGACGCAATTCACGTCGGAAATAAGTCGTTGAGTTTAAATACGCCGACGCAATATCCATCTGTAATTTGCGCCGGTATGTTTCCGCCGTAACGTGCGACGGAACAGGTTCAGAGCTCATTTTACCGACGCATAGACCGATACATGGGACACCGGAAGTTTTCCGCCGGCAAATGCGTCGTAAGGTTTTCATCGCAATATTTAGGAATATTCCGCCGTTACCTGCACCGTTCGTACCGGCCCAAAATTTTCCGCCGAAAAATCTGACGGTAATCGCATATTTTCCCGTAGTGCTTTGACCTTGAAGCATTTTTTCCTAGAGCAGCCCAAGCAGATTTATACAGCTCTATGAGGGAATCAAGGTTTAAGAATGGTTGGAGCGACCGTGTGAATCCCTACATTACTTCTTCTTCACACAAACCTCACCTTCTCCTACTCCTCTCTCAAAGATCTATTCTAGAATTCCATCAATAGACAAAATTCTCTTACTTGAAAATAATTAAATAACATTAAAAATTAGGTCTTAAAAAACCTAAGTTTTTAATTCAGCTGAAATTAATTGTACAGTATGATCTATGATCAAAGAATACAATTAGTTCAAAAACTAGATAACATTTAGTACGTTGGTAAAAAATATTGGGATAAACTATTCAAAAGTTGTATATTAATCATATAATATGATCCAAAGATCGTAAAGGATAATTAGTTCAATTTCCTTCAGATAATATAAGATGACTTCCTGAATAATCAAAATCAACTAAGCCTATCGTACTGTATGATGGACATTATGTGGGATGATTAGCTCAAAATCAAGGTTTAATCTAGAAAAACATACTTGACCATCATTGTTCATCTCAACTTATCAAATAGTACAATCTTTGATAATACATTATAATCTATGATCATACTGTACAATAGATCGAGTTAATTAAACCTTAATTTTGTTGGCTAATCATAAGGACTAAATTAAGAAAGATTTTAATTATCATATAATATAAACTTCATCATACTATAAGATCTATTTAGAATTTGAAAATTAAAATACTTATTTTTTTATTGGTGGCTAGGGTTTCTATTTAGATAGATAGTATGATACAATTTTGATCAAACAGTATAACTAGTTTAAAAATAATGATCACAAAATTAACTCTTTCATATTGTTTTAAAATAACTGATCATGCAATACTATATGGATTGTTGTTGATGTAGCTCATGCTGATGAGGTAGCTAGGTCAATTGTTGAGTAGATTTTTTACACTGTTAGGCTGACTGCAACTCCCGATGATATAGTCATTTGATAATCGTATCATAACCATGAAACTCATGAGCAGGAGCTATAGATGATGGTAGTGCTAGACACTCTCCCCATTCCTCATTAAAATCATTCTCCTTTGCTGGCTCATCTCCCCAGTGTTAATGAAAGTGAATATGGAAAGATTTATTGGAATAAAATATGGGAATGTGATCTGTAGGATCAGGGTAGACAATTTGATATTTTAAATTTAGGATATAGACTACTTGATATCCTAAAGTAATATTTTGCTTTTGTCGAGTGGAAAGATGATGAATAATGTTAAGAATGTGGAAATAGCTGATAATCATGTGAACTTCTTAAAAAGGTGTGTCTAACATAATGAAGTATGCATCTAATGATAGGAGTGGAGTAATATTGACTCTATCACAAGCCTTAGGAAGGATTGTTATTCTATGGATGTGTTGGATGAATCCGACTTTTTTTAAGGATTTAACTAAGGTTTAGTGTTAATTCAAGGATTGATCTCTAATGGGGATGTTTATAGTAATCCAATCATAGCAGCACTTAGATGAGAGCAAGTGGGGTTTAGGCCCTTCAGTAGATAAATTTACATATTGGGATATATAAATTTCTGTCTTTTCAACATGTCTCCTATAGAAATAAAAGGATATAATAGAGAATTTTCATTAACCTTAACACTCGCAAGGAACTAAAATAAGAGTTTTGAATGGAAAGGAACATCTGAGGTAAGTAGAAATTGTATAGTAGTGGTAGTAAAAAGATTCATGAATAGATAATTTAGCACTAGATAGTCAATGAGTCAAGACTCAAGAGGGTGTAATATGAGCTTCTTTAAATCTATAGTAGGAAGCTTCATTCTCAATAGTTTGGAACTAGTCATTAGCAGAATGACTAGAGGAATTGCCTTTAAGTAGTTGATGGCCTCGCTTACCACTGGCCATTAGTAGGATTGAAGATATGAATTCAAGGGAAGGAAGAATGGAAGACTAAAGTGAATGAAGCCTTAGAAATACAATAGATTACACAATACGAATGAAGTTCATACTAGATGATAAGAAGAATTCAATCTTTATGGACGATCTATTAGAATAAGTTATCAAATTATATATTATGATCATGATCATACTAGATAATCTTATTTTAAATTCATAATCTTAAGGAGTCGTTAGTATGACCTTTGACAAAAAGATTCATAAATTATAAACATGTTTTTTTTATAATATGATGATGTTTTGAATATCATACAAAATGATTTAATACACTCAATTGTAACTAACATGTCGAAGGTAGGGTTTAAAGAGGTGAATCTTACATTATGACTGATAATAATTGGTTAAATCAAAACCTTGAAAATTACAAATGGCTAAGATGTGCTCAGTTATGTTGATCATACAATACGAATGAGGTTTGTAGAGTATGATGCTTTTTTTTATGTTATTTTAAAATATTTTTGTGAAGATCTTGGAGTAACTACGAAAAACGAACAAGACTGAAATAATAACATATATAAAATAAAAAAATTTAAAAAATCATAAAATACATAAAATCTCAAGCTATTGATTTTATTTTTCCCTTAATCAAGAATAAATATCAAGTTCACCTAGTCTAGTCCTTAATGTGCTAATTGTGTCATGGTTAAGGGTTTGGTGATGAGATTTTCCAGTTAAACCTTAGTTGTTACATGATTTAACTCAATATCTCTCTTAGCAACATCTTCCCTAATGATGTGGTGCGTGATGTCGATATGCTTAGTATGAGAGTGTTGGATAGGATTCTTAGAGGTGAAAATGGAACTAATATTTCCATACAAAATTTGAATAGTGCCAACAAAGAGTTTAACGTTAAGAATTTATTGCTTTATCCATAAGGCTTGAGCAACACAGCTTCCTACAAAAAGGTATTCTACATAACGGTGGATAGGGCTATAAAGTTTTGTTTGCTACTAGACAAGGAAACTAAGAATTGACTTATGAATTGATAAGTTTTAGAGGTGTTTTTTTATAATAATTCTACATCCAACGAAGTCTGAGTTGGATTATCCTATGATTTCAAATGAGGAGATATATCTAGGGTATTATATACTAAGATTTTGGGTTCCTATAAGGTATCTAAGTATTTTCTTAAAAGTTGTCATATGTGATTCATTATGATTTGCTTGGAATCAAGCACAAAGATAAATGCCAAACATAATGTCAGGTCTGTTAGCAGTCAAATACTAAAGTGATCTTATTCCACCCCTATGCTTCTTTTTATCAACTCACTTTCCATTTGTAGCATTATCTAATTGAATGTTAGAGCTCATGGGTGTATTAATTGATCTAGCATTTTCCATTTCATATTTCTTTAGAATATCCTTAATATATTTACCTTGGCTTAGAAAAGTTCCATCATCCATTTATTTTACACTAAAGCCATGGAAATAATTAAGCTCTCCCATCACGCCCATTTAAAATTCTCTAGTCATAGTGCTTGAAAATTAATTGCAAAGATATTTATTTGTTGATCTAAATGAGATGTTGTTAAGATATATTTGATTAATTAGTATATCCTCTCCTACTTTTTAAATGAATAGGGTGGTATCTACACTACCATTACCAAAGAATATATCTAGGAGAAAAGTGCTAAGCCATTTTTATCTAGATGCTTGGTTCAGTTCATACAATGCCTTTTTTAATTTGTAAACATAATTAGGTAAGGAAGAATTTCCTAATTTGGGGGTTGCTTAATATATACATCTTCCTTAATAATCTTGTTCAAAAAAGATGTCTTTACATCCATTTGGCACAAATTAAAGCATCTAAAGTAAAAAAAAAAGGCTAACTACACCTTAATAGCTTCTAATCTAACAACGTGAGAAAGGTCTCCTCAAAATCAATTCCTTCTATTTGATTATACCATTTAGCTACTAATCTGGCTTTATTTTTTATTGTTATTCTAGAGTCATTCAACTTATTTTTAAAAACTAATTTGGTTCCTACAACACTCTCGCACTTAGGTCTACTCACCAATTCCCAAACATCATTTCTAACCAATTAATTAAATTCTTATTGCATAGCTAAGATCTAGAATCCATTAGATAGAGCTTGATTTATACTAGTTGGTTCTATTATAGAGATGAAAACATAATAATTAGCTTACTTCTTAAGTCCAAGTTGAGTTATAACTCCTACATAATGATCTCCTAAGATAAGTTATAGGATGGTTAGATGCATATTTCCAATCTCAAGGCAATAAAACCTCATGTTCTTCTCTATTTCAAAGGTCAAAGGATTATATTCCTTTGTTGACCTCTACATCTTCTTTTTCGTCAACCCTATACACATCAGATATATCATATTCATCAAATACTTCATGGCTGGTCTCCTCCACCACTACGGTCCTCTTATTAAAAACTTTATAGGCTTTACCTATAAAATAATATCCAAAGAAAACTCCATTAGATTTGGGGTCAAAGTTTCCTTGAGGATTTCAAAATAAAACATTTACATCCAAAGATATGAAAGTGAGCCAAATTTGGTTTTCTACCCTTAAGTACCTCATAGGGAGTCTTATTCAGTTTCGATATAAGATTTACCTTACTTATAACATAACTAATAATGTTACTACTTTTCCCTAGAAGTATCTAGAAAGTAAATACTATGCTAAAATGGCACTAGCAACTTCTACTAGGGTCCTATTCTTTCTTTTCACTATCTCATTCTCCTGTGGGATTCTAGGACCAGACAAATTATACTATATACCCTGCTCCGTACAAAATGATTCAAACCTATCATTATCAAATTCTCCACCAAGATCACTATGTATAGTTAGTATTTCACATCTTAATTTCCTTTGAATCCAATTGGAGAAATTTCTAAATTCTTAAAATGATTATTTTTATGTGGTATCTATCTAACCTTGGGGAATCTAAAAAAAGCATCTATAATAATATATCCATGTTAAGAATTTCTGGTGGTCTAGAAGTGTTAATTTTCTTAATGGAATGAAAATAATTTTTTATTTGTTTTTCTAGTTGGCAACCTTCACAGAGGTGATCTTTAGAAAATTCTATTTTGGGTATGCCTCTCACTAGATCTTTCTAGGTGATCTTCCTAAGAGTTTTCATGCTTTTATGACATAAAAACCTATGTCATAGCTAAGATTCATCAACAACAATTTTTTAACATAAAGATTTTGAGTTGTTAATACAATTCAAATCAATCATATAAATATTATTTACTCTCTTTTTTCTTACAAAATGATTTTTTCATTAAGCTTACCAAACACCTAGCAGATAGAAATTTAATATCAAAACTTTTATCAAATAATTGGCTAATACTAAGCAGGTTGTGCTTTAATCCATCTACTAAAAAATATTCTGAATGAAAAAATTATTTGATTTGAAAATCATACATAAGCCCACCACTTTCTTCGTGGTATTATTTTCTAGTGTTACCTTGCCTCCTACCCTAACCTTTAAAATTTTTTAACATCACTAATCAAGTGTCGTGAGTATCCCCTGTCCAACTACCATATGCTATCACTAGGCCTTATGTGAGAGCACCCATACAAAATCATTCAAGGGTTAGTTTTGGGAACCTAAGTGAATTTGGGTTCCACCTTATGTTTTAATGAATGAATAGAATGCATGCTATACTATGATGCAAAAGATTTTGGCCTCCACCCAAGATGTATTCTATCGTATAATGTGCACGTGTGGACTATGTGACATATCATACCAAAAGAGTAACACCTAACATAAGGTAAATGATTCACTAATCTATTCTTAGTGTTATTCCTCTTCAGAGGGGTTTGAGATGCATGTTGTAATGTGGGATTATACCAATGTGTTAGTGTAAGTGGTGGTCTATAATTTTGAAGTTAATGAATTTTTAAATTCAAGAACTCATTAGCACTCTCAAGGCTACTAACTTCATGTTTTAATGCATGCTCACTTTGATCTAGTTCATTTACAAGTGTTTTTAGTTCTTTGTATGTTATTTCTAGTTCAAGATGCTCATATTTCAATGATTTATGTTCTTCAGTTAACTCAATATACTTCTCGTTTAGATCATCAAAATAATAAAATAAGGAAGACTGTTATTTAATTAAACTAGAATGAACAATCTTAAGAATTTCATGCTCTTTTGTAAATTAGAAAAATTAGCATTCGAGGTAGCATACTTGTTCTTTAGCTTTCTATATGCATCATGGATTTTTCTTAGAAACTTCAAATAATTCATCATATGAACACACACATTCCTCATCTTGATCAAAATGATTAAGAGTATTATTTTTCGTAAGGCACGGGTTTGTTATCTCTTTCTCTAGTACATATTTTTATGATTCCTCGGTGTAGTCATATCAAATTTCCTTTTATGTCTGATGCTTCCCTTTTTTAAGTTGGCCTTTTTTTCACCCTTTTCCTTGGTATGATGAGTTTTCAGATTAGGGCATTCCATTCTCAAGTGCCATGGTTTCATGCATTTTAAACTGATAGTGTTAAATGAAGTTTTAAATTTTTTACATGATTTATGTTCCACTACTGATGACATTTTTACTTTCTCTTCAGAAAGCTTTTGAATTGTTGGGTCATCTGTGCTATGTCATCATTTTTCTCAACTATAGAGCTATCACTCTCATATTTCATGACTTTTAGTGTATATTGCAATCCTTTTCCATTACTGATGACATTTTTACTTTCTCTTTTGTGTATATTGCAATCCTTTTTCACCCTCATAATGAAGACAGAGAACCTTAGACTTTGACCTAGAAGCCTTTCTTCCTAGAGCATCCCAAGAAGATCCACAAAGCCTATTAGAAGAATCAAGGTGTAAGCTTGATTGGAGCGACCTTCTAAATCCCCACACTACTTCTCCCTCTCACAAACCTCACCATCTCATTCTCCACTGTTGACCTATGTGTAAAAGAACATAAATGGGAATCAAACTAACCTCGTATCTATCGAGAAGCTGCTCCAATCTCTGCAAATCCAGGTGAAATAAGCACAGAATCGCTCTCTTCCTGCATATCTCATGAATATAGCCTCGATCGTGCTCTATCTTCATGTCTATAAAATGAAGAGGGAGAGGCTTCTCTTCGACACTTCTTCCACATGCGCAAGAGCCGAAGCTTCCCTCCCTTCTATTTGTGAGCTCCTCCCATCCCCGTCGCAACTACCCGAGGCTTTCCGACCTTCCTTCCTAACCCGACCGGTCTCCTCTACCCGATTCAATCTCCCAAAGCCACGAGAAGCTCCGACCCGTCCTCCTCTCCTCCTTCCGTTCATTGTCTAACACTTACTCCACAGAGAGAGATAGAGAGATAGAGAGAGGAGAAAGCACATACCAGTTTGAAGCCCTAGCCCATCCGACATCTCTACCTCCATTGGTGACATTCCCATCCTATTATTTTGAAAGTTACGACATTTTAATTGGAAGCAACAACATGAGCTCGCGTATAGTGAAGGTAACTTTCCCTCCATCATGCGCCTCTTTGGTCGAATCCCATGATCTTGACAAACCAGAGGTAGAGAGAGAGAGGGGTTATTTAACTTTTTATTAAAATTAATTTTAAATAGTTTTAATTATATATATTTTAATTAATTATAGGTATTATAATTAATTATAATATATTTTAATTAAAATAATTATAATTAATATTAATTAATTTAATTAAAATTAATCTTAATTAATTATAACCCTTTTATTATTAATTATAATTAATTATTATAAATTAATACTAATTAGTTCTAATTAATTAAAGTTAAAAATAATTCATTATTTTAATTAATTATAATATTTATAAGTAATTATAATTAACTATAAATAAATATAATTAATTAAAAGATAATTATAATTAATAATTAATTATAATTAAAAATAAAATCTCCCTCTTACCTCGACGTTCATGTTGGGCTGGCAAACCGCCCATACACGCTTTTTTCTAGCGTGGTGGGAAGGGAACCCGATGTGACACCTACAACGAGGTAGGTGAGAGACCATTGACTCTAAAATCTTGTCCTTAACATTCATGTTGTGACGGAAAATCTCCCACACATGCTTTTCTCTAGCTTGCTGGAAAGGGTACCCGGTGCGACACCTACAGCGAGGCGGGTAAGCTCGGTACACACTTTTCTTAGCATGGCCGAGACAACTTTAAGTACCCGTATGTGGCTCTGTATATGCGAGGAATCAACTGCTTTTCTTGCAACAGGTATTGAAGGCCCATACATGCCTTTCTCTAGCGTGGTGGGATTAAAGATTTTACGGCCGTGGTGTCTATGTAAGAAGACACGTACCATACACGATTTTCTCTAGCGTGGCAGGAGGCCCAGTTTTTATTAGTTTTCCCTTAAATGAGAGAGACGACAAGAGGTTGCCAAAATTTTGGATGAAAACATGAATGTACTCTGGCTTGATTTGAACTCAAAAGAAAAAGAACATGGACTCAAATAAACATTGGACTTGTGGATATAAACCTGAACAAAATCTAAATGTTTTCTAAAGGTCAAACCCAAATGAAATAAAATCAAATTGGAACCAAACTCAAATCAATATGAATATGATATTGAACTTGCAAAGACTTCAGAAGACCCTGAACAAGCACTTGAACTCGAACTGTACAACTTCAAGTGGAACTTATGGATTTAGATGTGACATAGCACATACGCACTAAACTTGCAAGTGAACTTGTATATTAAGCTCAAGCTGGGTTTGAACAAGACATAAACAACAAAGAACCTGAACCTTCAAGAATAAGAAGGGACTCGGTCTTGCAAATTTAAACAAAAAAAAATGGCAAGAGGACTTGAACTTGTACATTGAACTAGAACCAGAACTCAAATGAAACACAATAGATTCAAACTCAAAGCAGAAGCTTGTGGACATTGAATTTGAATTGGGCATTATCTAGTAGAACTTGAATGTAGGAAACCTTGACATGGAACCTTCAAACAATACAGAGCAAATCATCGGTGAGCATATCAATTATGTTCATGAGGAAATGAATTTAAACATGACAAATAATGCAAGCTCACTAACTGTCATGTACAAGAAGTGAAGTGTACTTGAAAGTAATAGTAAAAGAGATGTGAAACAGAAAAATTGCAGGGAATTTCTACAACCTACAATACTTTTGCAACAAATAAGAACCCAATATGTAGTAGATACGATAATGTTCTACGATCAACACCAAGACATGGACAAATGCATTCACATTTACAAACAACGAAGCTTCTTTCAAACATGCATAATGCAAAGTATTTGAATCACATACAAGACCTACGATCCTTTGTAGGAGGTCTGTCGTACATTCAATACGAGTTTATGAGCAAAAGTGAAGGATTTGCAATACATAACGAACATGTATAAGCATGATGTAATAGACTGCTATGATAATTCTTTCAAGTGTGCCTGCCAATTGAGATGACAATACTAGCATTTGATAGGGGAAGACCCATCCCTACAAACAAGCAAGATCATCAAGCCACCTGAGATTGGTGAAAATTGGATATGATACTAGTGCAAATGGCTCTCCTAAGAACATTTCTAAAAAGAAATAGTGAATATAGCAGGCCCCTGCAAATACACATGACCCACTTGTGGATAACAACAATGGGTACTTCATAAATACAACGAACTCTTTTGGACACAAGTACATATATCACCTACGACAATGATGATTGACATGCTACAAAGTATGCCGGATATGAAGACAACTCGATGTATGAAAAAGGACACCTCCTGGTGGAATGGAAGAGGTGTTTGAGAAAATTTGAACTAAACTTCATAGTGTTCCAAAATTTCTTCTTGATCCTACACTTAAGAAGAAGACAGTGCTTGCATCTACAAATATTAAAAACAATAAGTTTACTACACTGATGATCCTGAAAAGCTTTCTTTTTAAGGTAGCAGTCACTGATTTCAAAGTCTGGAAGAACCTCCCTGGTGAATGAGAAATGGGGAGTCAACATCAGTACGATGAGGTGACTTGTGACATCTAGATATAACGCCACTGAATCTGTAATATTCATACTAGCGAACGGAAGGCATTTATAAATATTATAAGTACCCTCGCACATACACAGTAGTTCGTATACACATAGGTACACAAAGGGATAAGTACGATTACAAACCCGCATGGGCCCCGACGAGCATGTTATTGGTATACACTTGATGTCTAGGGATGCTGCACGGGTCAATAAGTGTAATCAAGTTTTCAACCCCATCCTCCTATGCAGATATATAGGAGTTGATAGGGTTCAAACAATCAAACAAATACAAGGTTATGACGACTAGTGTATTTATTTTAATATAATCATATTAGGCCTTTAAGGCCTATAATAAAGAGAATTCACTAATAAAGAGCATAAAGCCTATGAAACCCGATCCTCCTAAGAAGGTAAATAGGAGTATATAGGGTTCAGACCATCAGATAAATATATGGTCACGATGTTGACCGGAATATTTAATTTATACCTTCATATTAGGCCTTCAAAGTCTATAAAAGAAGAAATTCATTCACAAAACCATAAAGCCTATGAGAAACCCGATCCTCAATCAATAGTTTGGCTAAGTTGACAGGGTTTAATCAACAAATGAAAATGACTTTAATGTTGCCCAGATGACGGCCGTGTTGAAGGTTTATCTCAACTAGAGGGGTTCATAAATATTTTTAAATACCACTCAAATTCTCACAAATCTAAATCTAAAATCCTAATTCCATATATTTAAAATTCAGAAATCCATCCATCAACACTTAAAGCAAAATCTATCCACCCTTTGCAACAGTTTACCGGGATGGATAAATTAAAAACTACTTCAGCTCACATAGAGCTAATGCCTAGTCAAAAATATCACTAAAATCCATTCTCAAATAATCTCTTGCCAATAAGGATGTGGTACGTATCATCTAATTGATAGTTTTGCCTCCAAATGGCACCGCAGGATAAACAGTTATGACCTGGGGCACTTTGAACCGAGTGGTTTTACTACCAAATGGCACCACAAAATACCGGTTAAGGCAGAGCTAATATGCTCCTTAGTGACATCAAATCCTTGAGATATGAATCAATAGGATATGATTGATAGGTCACAAATCACTCTGTTAGCTAAGGTGGATTTAAATTTAAACACTTAGACAAATATCCAACCCAGGTCTACAAGGTCCCCTTGGACGAAGCAACCCATGGTTGCTGATAAGGATCCTTTTATCAGGTTGGGTCGACTACCTCCTCTAACTAAGTAGACTAGGGACCACTATGACTTGGGATGAAGGAACCATGGGATCTTGATCGGGTCCATCATGGATTCCCCCACCACCCGCTTTATGTGCAAGGTTGTGTAGTTTTGATTTTAAATATCAAACCTTTCAAATTCCCAACTTCAAACCTAATTCCCAAATCTAAACCCATGCTGCTACTATATGCCAGATAACACGTATCTTTATGTATCTGATTGATAACCAGCCTTAATCTAAAGTTCTCTCTCATTATTGGGAGGGGTAATTAACTATAGGGGCTTGCACCTTTAAGAAACCAGAACTCAGATCATAAAGTCCTCACAAAATGAGGTGAAATCTCTGGGTAATTTCTTATCTATAAACCCAACTGCCTTTCCAAAATTTACCTCGGAACTTATTCCATTAAAGGTCCCCCGAAGAAGAAAAGCAACAGTGTCGGGCGGAGGGTAGGGCCGAATTGTTGTAGCCCATAGAGTTTTGGAGACTCCACCAGGGATTGATTTCTCTTTCCATCTTTGGTTAGTCATCTCAGCGCTATAGTAGAAAAAAAATCAATTTGAGCTTAGAACTTAGAACTCTTTAAAAATGATAATTCAAAGAATTAAATATTTGAATATTCAAAAGATTGATCATTCAAATAAATTCATTAAGATAATAATATATTTAGCAGTATTTTAAATTTATATTATTTAAAATGCTTGCTAATGTTATATGCTTTTATTTTTTGTTATGTGTAAGTCTCTGTACTTTGAAAGTGTGGGGTGATGTATTAGATTTTGATTACTAACCCTTACATTTTATTCATCTATAGAATACCTTATTCATCATCCAACTAGGGCGTAGTGCCAGATTTTAGCTGGAAAATTCGATCATTAATACTAGAAATACTGGAGCTACCATCCAGTTTGGTAGTGTTGATTTTCTTGTAGTTATTGCAAGAACTGTCGAAGCTCCTACCCATAATACATATCTGCCAGCACAGTGACCCACTACCAAAGTTGCTACCCACTGGATGCATCTTCCAGCATCGCGGGCCATTGCTATATCTGAAAATCCTCGCAAGAGGGTTTCTGTGTTTGAAAGGTTGTCGCAACCTGAAGCCTTGTCTACTAAGAGGGTCATAGCTGGAGGAAGAATATTAGTGGTGACTACCAATACCACCACTCTACTGACCAGGTTATTTGTACCTGGAATGTACGATGCTGATGGTGGAAGGCTTACAAAGAGACAGAGAAGGACGATGAATTTTGAACTTCGAGCTCAACAGCAACTGGTGCCTATGCACCCATCAAACTTGCCTGCCCAGGAGCCAGGGGCTTCTATTCTAACTTAGAATGGATTCACAAATCTGAAATGGGTTAAGAGAAACAGCTCTATTAGACAGCTAAAGAAATCTTTTTGGGATCAATAGCCTGATTCCCCAATCCCTCCAAGAAAGAAAGAGCCTGAGACTCTTTCAGCTCGTGTATACCAAGTTCTAAAAATAGTGAAAGAGAAAGGGTTGAAGAAGAGAAGTTTCTAGTGGCCCCTGGTGATCGAGGCTAGGAGAAACCTGCTGAGGGAGCACTTATCTGTTGCATTGGAAAGAAGAGAAAGAAAGCAAATTCCAAGTGGTGAACATCGAGGTGTGACACCTGGACCATATATTCAGTGATCCGCCACCTAAAGGTCCTGATGAAAAGGAAAAGAGACCTGGAGGCCAATGCCTCGCAGAGAAGATAGAAGAGAAAGAAAAACTGATCTGGACGTGACATCCGGTATGACTTCCCAGAGATCCGCCCATATCTATAAAAAATGTCAGAAATGTGTCCCAAAAAGGATTCATAATGACACTCCTCCCGACAATTAACACATTAAAGAATTCTCCAGGGGATCTCGTCGCTCACTAACTCCACCCAAGTGTTAACCAGCTTCGACCGCAGCCCACGGGTTAAAGAAATCTTCTTGCTAAATCGAGAACCAGAAATCCAGTGGTGTCGCCGCTCGGAGATTCGAGTACTAGAAGAGGAAGAAGAAGAAGACATGGAAAAAGAAGAAAATATGGGAGAAAATATAGAAGAAAACATTGAATAAAATATAGAATAATACTTAGAAGAAGAATTAGAAGAAATAAATAACACCTTGGACATGGAGGTGGTCTATATGGTGAGACACATCATTGCTAACGATGAAGCCTACTACGATGACGATGAAGGCGATGATCGTTAGCAACCTCGACCTAGGCAAGCACATCATCGTCTCCATGAAGTTAGGTCCACCACTACTGTAGGTGGTCTTTCCCAAGGAGAAAACAAAGTGGAACAAGTGGAAGGGAATCCCCTTGATGATAAAAAAGCCACACTCGCTGACATGCAACGGTAAATGAGATGACAAATGAGAGCCAAATATAGAGAAATATCTTAGTTGAATGAGAAGATGATCGAGATGATGGCTCAGATGGGAGCAATAATGCAGATGAGCAATAATGCAGATGATATAGAGATAGGGAAATCTCTATATCATGGGAGTAATAATGCAGAATGATATGGGAGAAATAATGCAAATGAGATGACAAATGAGAGCCAAAGATAGAGAAATCTCTTAGTTGAATGAGAAGTTGACTGAGATGATGGCTCAGATGGGAGCAATAATGCAGATGAGCAATAATACAGATGATATAGAGATAGGGAAATCTCTATATCATGGGAGTAATAATGCAGAATGATATGGGAGAAATAATGCAAATGAGATGACAAATGAGAGCCAAAGATAGAGAAATCTCTTAGTTGAATGAGAAGATGACTGAGATGATGGCTCAGATGGGAGCAATAATGCAGATGAGCAATAATGCAGATGATATAGAGATAGGGAAATCTCTATATCATGGGAGTAATAATGCAGAATGATATGGGAGAAATAATGCAAATGAGATGACAAATGAGAGCCAAAGATAGAGAAATCTCTTAGTTGAATGAGAAGATGACTGAGATGATGGCTCAGATGGGAGCAATAATGCAGATGATATAGAGAATGGCTCCTATTGACACCATGCCTAATCCTCCTACTAATCCTCCAAACTTTTAAATGCCTCAAGTCTCAGGAATACGGGGCGCTCCTAAAGGCGGCAATAAAGTCAATAACACTACCCACCCACCCACTTTATAGAACATTGCAAGTAATTCTGAACATGTGACTATTGCACAGTTGGAAGAAATTATCACCGAGAAGATTAGGGCCATCATAGTCATTGATCAAGCGAAAAAACTAGTGGGCAAGGGTCATCCGTACCCTACTAAAAATGACCAAGTGTCATATCAAAAAGGATACTCTGTACCAAAGTTCAATACTTTCAATGGTACTAACAACCCCTAGCAGTACTTGGCATAATTTAAGACAACTTATGGAAATACGGGGGGAAATGATGCCCCTCTCTTCTGTCAGTTTGTTAGTAGCTTAACAACAACTGCTTTTGAATGGTATGTTGAACTACCAAATGATTATGTAAAAACATTTGTAGAGTTTGAATCTATGTTCGTGAAGAGCTTTGTCAGTGCAACCGAGAAGATAACGATCGCTAACCATGCTCTGGATATGAGAAGAAGGGATGAATCAATGACTATATACATCACTTGCTGGCACAATGTAAGTATGAAATATGAGCAACAACTTGAAGAAGAGCATGTCGAGCAATTGTTAATGGGTAACATTAATGACAAGATGTAAACCTTCCTATGCATGGCTACGATTACCACATTTCAAGATTTGCTAGACAGAGTGGCTAAGTTTGAGAAACTAAACTTGTTTAGATCAGAAAATCACTTTGATAAGCCCAAAAAGGATAAGGCCCTATATGCTAGAAGGAGTGAGGCTGACTCTATATTCTTCTCTAGAGCTGATAGGGAAAAGTCGGTGATTTATAATATATATAAAGGCAAGCAATCAATGCAGTATGAAGAAAAGCCTAAGCAGGCCTACAACCCCAACCCCAAACTAAAGCTGATACTAGAGGGAAATGATAGGACACGAACCTTCCAAGATGGAGGAGAATGCCCGAGATAGGTAATAGGAACTGGTGATAGAATATTCCAATCCCTTAAAGATAAAATGAATAAAGAGTATTTATTCAAGAGGGAGAGTGTCATCAAATTATTTCGACAGGTGTTGAAAGCGGATTTAGACTGAAAGTTCGTTAGGGATGTTAGGACCTTCTGAACTAGCCCAAAGCTAACCAAGAGGGGGGTGAATTAGTATTTTAAAAATCTTTCAATCAAAATTGACAAACTCAAACCACAATTCACCACAAAAGAGTGCTGAAATTAAATTCAGAAAAAATAGTAGTAAAAGCACAAAGAGATTTATAGTGGTTCGATCAACTCGACCTACATCCACTCCCCAGAGGCACCCTCTAGGTATTGCACTAAACATCGTGACTCTCCTTTTGCTCCCACAGCAAGGTAGAGAATCCAACTCCTTTTGCTTCATCCTGAAGTAGGCAGAGAACCTTGATTGATTGCTAAAGAAGACCTATCTTGAACCCCCAAGGATGAAGGATGATGATCGATGAAGACACTTTGGAACCTTACTTGGAGAAACCTTTGTGAAACCCTCCCACAAACACTCCCTCACAAGTTCCTCCCTCTCTGTCCCTCTCTCGCCCTCTCCTCTTAGCTTTCTCAGGTCATGATAGCAGCAAAAGATTACCTCTAAGGTAGAGCAAGAGATCTTAAATAGAAGAGCTTTGGAACAGCTCTTATTTTATACAAACAACCTTTATCATCCAGACCGATAAGGGTATCGGCCTAGTCGATCAGTGTAAATTTCGCTCAGTCAGCCCGGTCGGTTTTGGACGATTAGAGTCATTTTGGTCACATCATCTAGGATGATAGAATATCGTCTAGACCAATTAGTTCAAATTCAAGAAAAATCATCCTAAATATTGCAACAAATAGAAGTAGGCTGATGTCAATCGCCCACGCCATCATCCTGACTGATCTTGCGATCGGCCTGGCCGATGTGATAGTGCAATCAGCCTTAATTGCTTTCCATAATTATCAGATTAATTTAGGCATAATTGTGCTGCATCGTCCAGGATGATAAGATATCATCCTGGATGATGTCCTAAAATAAAGAATACTTAAATAGATTATGGCTACTGATTCTTTCTGATTTGAGCCTATCGGCCCAGCCAATATAATATCATCCAGGCCAATCAGCTTAATAACGGCTGCCTTAATCATGATGCCCTGATTTGGGTCTATATTTTTAAACCGATTATCTAGTCTGATATAAATATCGGCCAAACTGATGTTACCAAAAATAGTAAACTCTAAGAAACAGTCAAAATTTCTTCCAAGGTGTGTGTGTGTGTAAGGTTACTTTGCATTAGGAGCCATATCTTTTATAGTAGACTCAAGAGAAGGAAAAGTGTATAAAGTGACTCAGGCAGTCGTAGAGAAACAGGAGTGTTTGCTATCATCAAAATCATAATCCATAGATTCGCAATAGGAGATTATGTAAACTCTAAGAAACAGTAAAAAATTTCTCCCAAGGTGTGTGTGTGCAAGGTTACTTAGAATTAAGAGCCATATCTTTTACAGTAGACTCAAGAAAAGGAAAAGTGTATAAAGTGACTCAGACTTAGTCTACCTAATCTTGAGCTGGTTCCAATTACCGTTTGATCTTGTGGACCTGAAATGTTAGTAGGCAAGGAAGTTGTAGAGAAATAAGAGTGTTTGTTATCATCAAAATCATAATCCTTAGATTTGCAACAAGAACTGCCTGAATGCAAGAGTCCCGAAGAGTCGAAGCACACTAGTGACCCAAATTATTTCACATAACATCAGGTAGTTAGCCATCATATTGAAGATTATTATATTTTTAAGGATTGGCTCGAAAGAAAGTATCAGAAAGGAGAACTCACATTGTCCGACAATGTGTTGAATCATCCCAAGAAAAAATCAACTCGGGTGATTACGTCCTCTTTCGTACCCCTCGTTAAAAAAATAAGAAATGAAAGAAGCCAGCTCAAGAAGAGTAAAGGGAGACTACATTCTCTAAGAAGACAGTGAAAATATTGAAGCAACTTGAAGGAGTTCTAGGTGCAAAGTGGAAGTCTCCTATTGAGTCGATGATAGATTTGAAGGCACTACCTGTGGTATGACCTTCTACTTCAAAACAATTCCCCAACTAAACTGGTTCATTAAAGACTGGAAAGATGAAATCTTCTAAAACAAAGACTAAGTTGAAGAAGCCCAAGGAGAAAATGACTACAACCTAAAGGGTTATTGATAGTTTTTAAAAGTACTTCTAGACTGTGAGGCGACCTATTAAGCTCGCTAACTTTATATCAGGGCTTAAAATAGATGAAGCCAGAGAAGGTGATGAGGAATCCCTTTCGATAGAAGTTTGTCAGTCATTTCAGTGACGTCGAATGTGTTAATAAAAGAAGAATGCACTGAGAAGGCAACCTCTGAATCTTTTATGATGGTGTCCCCAATGGATTACAGTTTAGAGGATGATCTATATTTTTCAAAGATAGATGAGTCGGACCCCGACATAGCGTCGCAGATGGGACATATAAATCTGGGTGGTGACTCTGAATCAATAGATAAATCCTTGAATGCAACAATGGCTGACTCTGAAGAAAATGTCTCATTAAATGAGTTTAATCCAGAGGAAGTCGATCAAGTGCAACTAAGGAGTGGTAGGATATTGCCACCTCCATCGAAGAAAGACATCTCGAATAAAGATAAGGGGAAGTGATGGTCATCAACGATGATATTATCACTGAAAATCCCAAGAAAAAGAATACTTCAACTATGGGGATAGATTATAATATATTATCTCATATGAGAAAAATACCTGTGCAACTCAGCATATATGATGCCTTATTAATGTCTAAGGACCTTTTGGAGACTTTAATTCAGGCTCTCAAAGGTCTCAAAAGATACGAGACGCATTTTATTGAATGTAGTTTGACTGAGGTTCTATAAGCTTCTAATTATCCAATTATTACCTTCACTGAAGAAGATATGATGCTCAAAACAACGGATCATAATCACCCTCTGTATGTTACGGTAGAGAGCAATGGGATGACGATTAGTCAAATCCTAATCGATCCAAGGTCATCCATAAATCTAATGAGCTTAAAAGCATTAAGATCATTATGCCTCAATGTAGAACATCTTGGGTTAGATAAGCTGATGGTACATGGCTTTAATGAGAAGGGGCAGAAGACCCTAGGATTGTTTACACTCTCCCTCACATTTGGAGAGCTTCATACAGATGCTAAATTCCATATGATTCACTTATATATGAAATTTAAAGTGCTTCTTAATCGCCCTTGGCTGCATAAATACTACATAGTTCTTTCAACATTATAATTTAGAATATATGGTGACATCTAATCCTTTGCAATTCATGAAGTGAAGATATATGAAGATGCAAAGTACTTCATTCCAAAGAAGGTGAACCCATCGAGCTCTCTTGAGGCCCAAGCATCGAACCCAGAAACTATAAACAACTCAAACAAGAAAATCAAAAGAACTATGTGTGGAGAAAGAAGGCAACACCAACTCTTCCCAAGGTACCTCTTATTCCTAAATAAAAGAAATATATACCTCACCTAGAAGTGACACATATGAAGATGATGTCACACCTACCAAATCCTCAAGAGTATGCCGGTATACAACTGATTGGAGTAGGAAGGTTGAATATTCAAATGACGATTATGACTAGGAGTCTATCTACATGAATACGGTGCAGGGTGTATTCTCCAGAAGAATAGATAATTTATCAATTTCAGATAGTGTACTTGAAGTCACACGTATTCCTCTACAACACTTCAAAGAAGTCATTCCTTGAGAGGTTCATAGTGTTGAAGAGCTCGTGACATTCTATGTACCTCCCTCAAAAGAAAAGGATGGACCAGCTAGTCTATTTTATTCAATCAAAAAACTAGAAGAAATAAATTGTGCCTGGTTCCATACACTCATCGATTTCTGGGAATTAATACCCACGAGATTCCTAAGGTACAATAATAAAAATATCTAAAGAATGTTACGAAAGTGAGGTAAAACTCATTCTTCTAAACAACAAGTTCATTTCTACTTGAGCCTCTAGTATCGAAGGAATCCTCACTCATTAAAGAAGAAGAATATATTTGCAAAAAAGGGTCTGGGATTCATCATACTAAAGCACCCCCAAAAGGTGATTTGTCGAGCAATCACATGTGGGGAAATTAAATCTGATTATGATAGTGAGGAAGAGGCATATGAAGTTGATAATTATGATGATCAACCCGTAGAGGCAAAACCTGCACTAGAAGAGCTTGAAGATGGCGGATAGGCAGCCACTATAGATGAGTTAAAAGAAGTCAACATGGGAATTGAGCAGGATCCTCGCCCAACCTTTTTTAGCTCCCTTCTACCATAAGAGCAAGTATAAGAAATAAAAGAACTCCTCTATAAATTTAGGGGCTGCTTTGCCTGAATATATGCTGAGATACCTGGTTTATCGCCAGATGTAGAAGTTTAAAAATTAGCCATCAAACCGGATGCAGCACCCATCAAACAAGCTCCAAGGAGAATGAGATTAGAGATTAAAGAGTAGGTGACTATAGAGACGAAAAAGCTCATAGAGGTTGGCTTCATCCGAGAAGAAATGTATGCTGATTGGATTGTCATTATTGTCATTATAAAGAAGAAGAATGGACAGACTCATGTCTGCATTGAATTTAGGGTCCTTAATAAGGCGTGCCAAAAAGACAATTTTTCACTCCCCGTATCCAAACTACTAGTAGACAACACGTCAAACTATGACATATTCTTCTTCATGGATGAATTGTCAGGATACAATCAAATTAAGATGGTGCCTGAGAATGAATAGCACACATCATTTAGAATGCCCATCGACATTTTATGCTATATGGTCATGTCCTTTGGCCTGAAGAATGTTGGTGCCACCTATCAACAGGTGATGACTTGTATCTTTGATGAGCTGATACATCATAAGGTCAAGTGCTATGTAGATGACCTTGTTGTCAAAAGTCTTGACTGAAAAGATCACATAAAAGATCTAAGAATTTTATTTAAGAGGATCATAAAATATGATCTAAAGATGAACCACCTTAAATGCATCTTCAGGGTATCCTCTGGCAAATTTTGGAGTATGTTATTTGTCATCAAGGAATCGAGATCTACCCTAACAAAATTATGGCGATCACAGAGATGCCACCTCTAAGGAACCTTCAACAGCTTCGCTCATTGTAAGAATAACTTGCTTTTATTTGGCGATTCATATCAAATATGTCGGGTAAGTGCCAGCCATTTTCAATGTTAATGAAGAAATTTATTTGTTTCAAATGGGTATAAGAGTGCCAAAAAGCATTTAAAAGTATCAAAAGATATCTGTTAAATCCGCCTATTCTCGCAGCGCCAATTCTGAGGAAGCCTCTTATAATGTATACGACAGTACTAGAAGAATCCCTTAGAGCATTATTGGCCCAACATAATGAAGAAGGCAAGGAGAATGTGCTCTATTACATTAGTTGGAGTTTGATCGAAGTATAAAGCCATATTCTCCTATTGAAAAGCATTGTGTGTCATTGATTTTTATAGTTCAGAAACTTCGTCACTACATGCTGTCTCATAAAATCATGTTGATTTCAAAGATCGATCCACTAAAGTTGTTGATGCTAATACCAGCATTGACAGGTCACCTAGCCAGGTGGGCAGTACTATTATTGCAGTTAGATATCACATATATGCAACAAATGGCGGTGTAGGGGAAAGCCTTGGAAGATTTTCTCGCCGTGCATTTTATCCCGGTAGACTCCCCTCTTAATGATAATTTGTCTTACGAGCAAATCATGCAGGTCAAGGAAATAAAAAGCTATAATTTTAGGAGATGTATTTTGATGGGGCATCATCAATTAAACCTACCCGACCTCCAAATATTGCAAGAGCCTGAGCCAGCATCGATCTTGTTCTCATTCCACCTAAAGGAGGTATAATGAGATTTTCATTCAATTAGACTGAACCTTGGACTAACAATGATGCCAGATATGAAGCTCTAAAAGTTGGATTGGAGATCATATTTGACGTCAAAATTCAAAATCTTCAAATCTTTGCCGACTCTCAACTTGTGATAAATCAAGCCTTGAGCATTTATAAGATTTGTAAGGTTGAGTTGGCTCATTACTACCGACAAACCCTTGAGCTCCTGAAGTAGGTGCCAAATGTTAAAATAACTTAGGTTCCTCAAAGAAAGAATGCCAAAGCAGATTGTTTGTCCAAATTGGCCAAAAAAATGGCAAATACCAATGAGGAGAATCCTATATTTATCGGTGTTTACAACCATCAGATCTTAGAACCCGCTCTGTTATAATTCTCGAAGGAAAAGGGAATTTCATATTCAATCCAGCAGAATACAACCCCAGTTGACCCTCAACCTCTCCATCAGATCATTATGGAAAATTATTCGAAAGGATATCATGTGGCTAAGAGACTTAAAGCTAGTCAAGCTTCAGAATCGTAGTTCCATTACTTTGATATCGAGGAGGGAGATGATTGGAAGCAGCCATTCATCAACTATTTCAAAGAAATTAAACTCCCAGTGGATAAATCTATAGCTGCACAAATTTGTAAAAGAGCATTACGATATGCGTTCGTTAATGATACACTATATCGTCAGGCTTTTGATCAAATGTGTCTTAGATGCCTAGGGACCATGGAAGCTAATAAAATACTAATAGAAGTCCACGAAAGACTTTTTGGTACACATCAGTGAGCTCCTAAGATGGTCACTAAAATTAAGAGAATGGGTTATTATTGGCCAACTATGGTCAGAGATTGCGTTGACCACGCCAAGAGCTGTAATGAATGTCAAATCCACGGTGATATTATTCATCAACCACCAAATCCACTTCACCCAATAGTAGCATCATGGCTATTTGAATGATAGGGTATAGATATAATTGGACCAATAGATCCACCATCATTAGTGGGACATCTCTTTATTCTAGCAGCAATAGACTACTTCTTGAAGTGGGTAGAGGCTGCTCCATTTAAAGAGGTCACATCCGAGCATGTGATCTATTTCTTTACCCATAATATTGTTTATAGATTTGATGTGCCATACCATATAATCTCAAATAATAGTATGGCTTTCAAAAGTACAAAAATTTATAAGTTTGTTGGTCAGCATAAAATTGATTAGCGGTATTCATCCATATATAACCCGAGAGCAAATGGCTTGGCAGAGGCCTTCAATACGATGTTGGTAAAATTATTGAAGAAGATCCTCACCAAGAATAAAAGAGAGTGGAATACAAAGATGGTAGAGGCATTATGGGCATACTGTACAACATACAAAATTCCAATCAAAGCCACTCCCTACTGATTGGTGTTCGGCATTGAAGCAGTATTGTCACTAGAAGTTGAACTACAATCACTTAGAGTAGCAATCCAGAACGATCTCACTCATGAAAAAAATACTCATTTAAGAAAGGAAGATCTTGATGCACTCGATGAGATTACATTGCAAGCTTAATAAAATATAGAAATCTACCGAGGAAGAATGGCAAAATCCTTTGATCGGATGGTGCATCCTCGGGCATTTCAAGAAGGGAATTTGGTCGTGGTGCTAGGAAGACCAATCATCCCACACCGAAGATTCAATGGCAAATTTGTATCCAATTGGGAAGGCCCCTTCGTCATCAAGAAGCTGTACCAAGGAGGAGATTATCAGTTGATCGATCTGAATGGTCAAAGGCCTATGCCGTCTATTAATGGATGACATTTAAAGAAATATCATGCATGAAAATTTTATATCTAATATACTTTCTAATGATCAAAATATTGCATGCACATTTATTAATACATACTTACTATGTATTTTGAAATTCTCTTGTATAACAAGATTGCATTTCAAAATCTCTTATCTGATTGGGGGTATTTTAAATATTTATTTGGGTCGACATCGCTTAGCATGCTGAGATCCTCAAATAAATATTTAAAATCTCAAAGATAAAAAGTTTATCCAAAATTTCCCTGTGAGATAGGGGGCATTTTAAATATTCATTTGGGTTGACATAGTGCTACACACCGAGATCCCCAAATGAATATTTAAAATCTCAAATTTATTCTACTTTGAAATGTCCTTGCGAGATAGAGGCATTTTAAATATTTATTCGAGTCAACATCGCGCTTCATACCGAGATCCTTGAATAAATATTTAAAATTGTCAACACAAATATTTTATTATGTTAAATAATACAATGATTTCTTTTTAAAGTATATGCATGTGATCTTTCTAAAAGTTTAAGACACCACCTTCTTCATTGTACCAAGATTTCAAAAGTCAAGAAAGAGACTTTTGTGACTATACACGCCAACAAATTGGGTCAGAACAGCTTGAAGTATTTCAATAGCCTGAAGCTTAAGTTCGAATGGGTGTAAAAAGTCGGATCCAATAAGCCCAAATATGACCGGATCACTGGAAGCTTTGTCTACTTGACATGTCATAAGAAAAGCCATATTAGCGGAACCCCCACTTCGTCAACCCGTCGGTAGGAACCGTAGGAAGCACAAAAGCTAATTTGACTCGATAATTTTAAGTGATCGAAGTCTACAAAATTCTCCTAAATGACTAGAGAATCAAAGTTCTAGTGGGAAGGAGGGATCTCGAGCAACCACCGAATGTGCGTAGGTTCCAAATCATCAACCATAAAGGAAAACTCAAAATCTACAAACTTTAGTAAAATTAGCATTGGGAAGCGCATTTCCCATAGCTCAAGTCTAGAGGCTGAGTGGGTGTAAGAGGTCGGATCCAATAAGCCCAAGTATGACTGGAGCGCTGGTAGCTCCGTCTACTCAACACACCATAAAAAGGTCATAGTAGAGGAACCCCCATCTCAACAACCCGAGGATAAAGAGCTATCAAATCTTAGCTCGCCTGATCTGATGAACTCAAGTGACTCAGATTAAAGTCTTCTTAAGTGATTAAAGATCAAGGTATTACCCATGTTTTGTATTATCAACTAAATCCAAAACCTATAAAATTTTCAACAAATCTACAAAGCACAAAGCGATGATCGAAGGAACTTTTCTTCAATAAGTCCATCAAACCACAAAGCAAAGGACCGAAGAAAATATCCTATAGTTCACACAAAGCCTAAGACTGAATTAAAAGGATTTCATTATCAACAAGTCCGCTATGCACAAAGCTCTAGATTGATGACTTTTTCCACCGACCTAATATGAACCTAAAAGGTTTATGTCACCGGTATCTACTCCCTCAAGCCCACCAAAGCAAGAAGCATAGGGCTGAAGGAACATAAATCTCCAGATAAATCACTATTGGTAAATAAGGTAATCCTCCGTCAATGTCCAACATGAAGCACAGGGCAGAAGGAATCAAAATCTCAAGACTCAAGCCAAAGCCACAAAAAGTGTACCTTGTATGACATCTATAAATGTACGTAAAGATTGGGGGAAATTTAAATTTTTATTTGGGTCGACATCGTGCCGCATGACGAGATCCCTAAATAAATATTTAAAATTTTACCAAGATACAATCATATGATAGAAGAATGTTGAGCATTTACAGAAATGCTATAAACTAAAGTGACAGAGGTGTTAAAAGCGAATAAATAGTGGTGATACTATCCACCATCATCAATCTACAAAATGATCCTTTAAAGTACTCTATCACTATCCTATGGATCTCTACATGACCAAGATCAAATGTGTCAACTATACTGATGATTGTAAGTACATCTAAAGATCCATAAAGGCACAGAGATGGACTCTTGAATATCTATAAAAAGAAAATCTTAGTGTGACATCCAAGCAAACTTTTAGAGATCAACTAATTGAAAACCTTAGTGTGACATCTATAGTAAATATCTGGAGATCCACAGGATTAATCATCATACAATAAACGTGATTCACTCTAGACGCAAATCATATTTATTGAGAGGCATTTGTTGACATATGTGCAAAATAACAAAAATAGGAATTAGACCAATCTCGTATCCATCAAGAAGCAGCTCGATTCTCTACAAATCTCGGTGAAATCGGCGCTGAATCGGTCTTTTCCCGCAAATCTTGTGAATCCAGCATCGATCGTGCTTCATCTTCACATCTATAAAATGAAGAGGGAGAGGCTTCTCTTCGACACTTCTTTCTTGCACGTAAGAGCCGAAGCTTCCCTCCCTTCTATTCATGAGCTCCTCCCAACCTCATAATTACTACTCGAAGCCTTCCGACCTTCCTTCCTAACCTGATCGATCTCCTCTACCCGATTCAATCTCCCAAAACCACAAGAAGCTCCAACCCAGCCTCCTCTCCACCTTCAGATCGTTGTCCAACACACGGTCCATAGAGAGAAATAGAGAGAGGGAGAGGAGAGAGCACCTACCCATTTGAAGCCCTAGCCCATCCGACATCTCCACCTCCCCTGGCGACATTCCCATCCTAATGTTTTAAAAGTTATGACATTTTAATTGGAAGCAACAATAGGAGCTCGCATATAGTGAATGTAACTTTCCCTCCATCGTGCGCCTCTTCTGTCGAATCCCGTGATCTTGTCGAATCAGAGCGGTAGAGGGAGAGAGGGGTTATTTAACTTTTAATTAAAATTAACTTTAAATAATTTTAATTAATTATAGGTATTATAATTAATTATAATTTATTTTAATTAAAATAATTATAGTTAATATTAATTAATTATAATTAATTTAATTAAAAGTAATCTTAATTAATTATAACCCTTTTATTATTAATTACAATTATTTATTATTTATTAATTAAAGTTAAATATAATTAATTATAATATTTATAATTAATTACCTTAATTAATTATAATTAACTATAAATAAATATACTTAATTAAAAGATAACTATAATTAATAATGAATTATAATTAAAAATAAAATCTCCCTCTTACCTCGATGATCGTATCAGGCTGGAAACCCGCCCATACACGCTTTTTTCTATTGTGGTGGGAATGGAACCTAGCACGACACGTACAACGAGGTAAGTGAGCGACCATTGACTCCAAATTCCTATCCTCGACATTTGTGTCGAGCTGAAAAACCGCCCACACACATTTTTCTTTAGCGTGGTGGGAAGGGAACCCGACGTGATGCCTATAGCAAGGCGAGTATGCCCAGTACAAGCTTTTCTTATTATGGCTGGGATAATTAAGTATCCATATACAGCTCTGTACCTACAGGAAAATAACTGCTTTTCTTGCAACATGTACTGAAGGCCCATAAAAGCCTTTCTACGGTGTGGTAGGATTAAAGATTTCACGTCTATGGTGTCCTTGTAAGAGGGCACCTACCATACATACTTTTCTCTAGCATGGCGGGAGGCCCATTTTTCCAGAGTTTTCCCCTAAATGAGGGAGACGCCGGGTGGCTGCCAAAATTTTGGAAGAAAACATGACTGTACTCGGGCTTGATTTGAACTCAAAAGAACAAGAACTTGGACTCAAATGAATAATAGACTTGTGGATCTAAACCTGAACAAAATTTAAATGATTTATTAAGGTCAAACCCAAACAAAATAAAATCAAACTGAAATGAAACTCAAATCAATACGAATATGAAATTGAACTTACAAAGACTTTAGAAGACCCTGAACAAGCACTTGAATTTGAACTGTTCAACTTCAAGTGGAACTTGTGGATTTAGATGTGATGTGGCATATACGCACTGGACTTGCAAGTAAAATTGTATATTAAGCTCAAGTTGGGTTCGAACATGACATGAACAATAAAGAACCTGAACCTTCAAGAACAAGAAGGGACTCGGTCTTGCAAATTTAAACCAAACAAAATGGCAATAGGACTTAAACTTGTACATTAAACTAGAACTTGAACTCAAATGAAACAAAATAGATTTGAACTCAAAGCAATAGCTTGTGGACATTGAATTTGAATTGGGCATTATCAAGTAGAACTTGAATGCATGAAACTTTGACATGGAACCTTCGAACAATAAAGAGCAAATCATAAATGAGCATATCAATTATGTTCATAAGGAAATGAATATAAACATGAAAAATAATGCAAGCTCACTAACGGTCATGTACAAGAACTGCAGTGTACTTGAAAGTAATAGTAGAAGAGATGTGATGCAGAAAAATGTCAGGGCATTCTAGCAACCTTTAATACTTTTGCAACAAATAAGAACCCAATATGCATTGGATATGACAATGTTCTATGATCAACACAAAGACATGGACAAATGCATTCACACATACAAGCAATAAAACTTCTTGCAAACATACACAATGCAACATATTTGAATCACATACAAGTACCTACGATCCTTTGTAGGATGCCTACCGTACATTCAATATGAGTTTATGAGCAAATGTAAAGGATTTGCAATACATTACAAACATGTATAAACATGATGCAATAGACTCCTAGGACAATCCTTACAAGTGTGCCTGCCGATTGAGATATCAATACTAGTATTTGATAGAGAAAAACTCGTCCCTACAAATAAGCAAGATCATCAAGCCACCTGAGATTGGTGAAAGGTGGATATGATACTGGTGCAAATGGCACTTCTACAAACATTTCTAAAAATTCATAGTGAATATAGTGGGCCCTTGCAAATACACACGACCCACTTATGGAAAACAACAAGGGGTACATCATAAATACAACGAACACTTATGGTCATATGTACATCTATCACCCACGACAACGATGATTGAGATGCTACAAAGTATGTCGGGTATGAAGACAACTTGATGTATGAAAAAGGATACCTCATGGTAGAATGGAAGAGGCGTTTAAACAAATTCGAACTAAACTTCCTTGTGTTCTAAAATTTCTTCTAGATCTTGCACTTAAGAAGAAGATAGTGCTTGCATTTACAAATATTAAAAATAATAAGTCTAATACATTGATGATCCTGAAAAGAGTTTTTTCAAGGCAGAAGTCACTAATTTCAAAGTCTAGAAGAACCTCCCTCGTGAATGAGAAATGGGGAGTCAACATTAGTATGATGAGGTGCCTTATGACATCCAGATATAATGCCATCGGATTTGCAATATTCATACTAGCAGATAAAAGGCATTTATAAATATAATAAATACCCCCGCACATACACCGTAGTTTGTATACACATAGGTACACAAAGGGGTAAGTATGATTACAAGCCTGTATGGGCCCCAACAAGCGTGTTATTGATACACAAAGGATGTCTAGGGATGTTGCGTAGGTCAATTGAAAGTTCGTTAGGGATATTAGGCCCTATGAACTAGTCCCAAGTCTAACCAAGAGGGGAGGGGTGAATTGGTATTTTAAAAATTTTTAACCAAAAAGAACAATTATCTCAAACCAAAGTCACCACAGAAAAATAAGTGCGGAAAATTAAAGTGCGGAAGCAGTAAAAAGAACACAAGGGTTTATAGTGGTTCAGTCAAGTTGACCTACGTCCACTTCCTGGAGGCGCCCTCCGAGTATTGCTCTACCAACGTGACTCTCCTTTAGCCCCCACAGCTAGACGGAGAAGCCCTTACAAAAATAACTCCTTTTTGTCACCCCAGGCAAGGCAGAGAACCCTACTCCTTTTGCTTCCTCCTAAAGCAAGCAGAGAATCTCGATCGTTCGCTGAAGCTTACCTCTCCTAACCCTTCCAAGGATAAGAGACTATAGGGAAGAAGAAGGGGAACAATGCTTGGAGAAACCCTTATGAACTCCCTCACAAGATCCTCTCTTTCTCTCTCCCCCTCTCTCTCTCTCTCTCTCTCTCTCTCTCTCTATCTATCTCTCTCCTTTTGGTTTTCTCAGGTCAAGATAGCAGCCAAGGATGATAAAAAATGTTGATCAATAGCTCTTAAATAGAAGAGCTTCAAAAAAGCTCAATAATTACAAATTGTCGACTTTGTCATCCAGGAAGATATTCATATCATCTTGTACGATCAGTTCAAATCACAGAAGATTGGCCAGAACATCGCTCTGACGATGATCTGGATGATTGAAAATTGGCTTGATCGTCCAGGCTGATCTCACGATCGTCCCAGCCGATCAGTTCAAATCAGAGAAAACTCATCCAGTGCATCGCCCTGAATTCGAACCTAATCAGCTTGAACATCGCCTTGAATTTATGCTGGCCGATAGTTATCATCCAAGAGAAACTAAGGGTTTTTGAATAGATGACCCTGGCTGATCTTGAGATCATCCCGGACGATGTGATCGTATCAATCATCCTTAATTACTTCCTTGTTTCCTGGATCAATTTAGGCATAATTGTGTAATATCGTCCAGGCTGATCTCAAGATCGTCCTGGCCGATTTTAAAAAATATAGAATACCTAAATTAATTATGGCAGTTATTTCTTTCTATTTTGAGTATATCATCCAGGACGATCAGTTAATTACGACTGCCTTAACTAAGAAATCCTGATTATAACTTCTATTTTGAACTCGATCATCCAGGCTGATATAAATATCATCCGAGACATTGTGAATAAAAATAGAAATTCTAAATCTCTCAAGTGTGTGTGTGTGTGTAGGGTTACTTAGCATTAGACACTTCACAAGATTACAATTGACTAAAGAAAGGGAAAAAGAAAAATACAGACTGACTTAGATCTAGTCTACCCAATCTTGGGCGGGCTCCGTTTGTCGTCTGATCTTTTGGTCCTGAAACGTCAGTAGAGAAAGGAAGTCAAAGTGTTTGTAAATCATCAAAATCACAATCCATGAAACCAAGTTTGTAACAATCTCCCATTTTTTTCATGATGGCAAACACTTTGATGATTATAACAACAAAAATTCAGAGTAAAAGTTCAAACTTACAACCCTACTAACATGCAACCCTACTACTCCCCCTTTTAACATCTCAAAAAGGAGGAGGAAAGCAAGAAACAAAGTAAACAAAACTTTATTTTTTTTAAACAAGGCATGAACATGATGTAGTATTACATGTGATTGATTTTAAAAAATTTGTGAGCTAATCAATCAACATAAAAAAAATTCACAAAATGGTGTAATATCCGATCATGGTTACCCTTAGCTCGGACTTTCTTTTAGGGTAGAATTTTCTTTGGAAATCAATGACCTAACTCAAAAATTCAATTAGATATGAGAAAAAAAAGGATCCATTCATTACTTATTTTTAGAAAAAATATCTTATAGAATAATGTACCAAAGTAAATTTGTCACAATCGTAAAATAATCGAAATCAAGCCTTTGATACATGAAATCTTCTAAGTTTGAAAAGATTTGAAAGGAGAGGAGAGCTTGCTTTTGTTGGGATCATTTAATGCCTCTTGTCAATTGATTGGCGCTTTGCGCATATTTTTATTTTTGATACACTTTGTGTATTATTTTTTCAATTTGGCGTCATTGCGCATCTTTTATTGGCATCATTGGCCAATTTTTTTTTTTTTTTTTTGCAAGCTCCATTCTCTTTTACAATCTCTTAAAAAGAATTTTTAGTTGTGAGTATATCTTCTAGATATTAGAGAATAGGAGCTCTCTCTCTAACATAGAGAAGAACTATCCACAAAGAAGAATCAATAACCAATTATAAGAGTAACGAGGAATCTTGATGTGATAAAAAGACTTTAATCATTATAATACAAGATAGATTTGCTTTAGCAAGGTTAGAAAAGATCTTAATTTCATACACATTTGTTAATTTCAAATAGATTTTTAATTATAAAAGAAAATTGTGCCACTAAAATAGGCTAGAGAAAGAGACACATTCAACGGTATATTTTTACCATCTAATAGATTACGAGATATAAAGCATTGACTACAAATTTTCAAAAGCAAGGACAAGGCATACGATATCATTTCTGTGATGATTTTGAAAAACTAAATGAAAATAAAATAAACCAAACAAAAACTAAACGTAAAGCAAAAAGAAGAAAAGAAAACATGGAGCAAAAATGAATAGCAAATAAAAGAAAAAGAACATAAGCAAAGGAAAGCAAGTAAAAGATCAAGTTCATGCATTTATGTCAATCACACCCAATCTAGTCCTTAAAGAGCTGAATGTGTCGAAGGCCAGTGGTTTAGTAAAGATGTCAGCCAGTTGATTTTCAGTTGTCATATAATGTAACTCAATGTCTCCCTTAGTCACATGATCTCTAATAATGTGATGCCTAATATCAATGTGTTTAGTCCTTGAATGTTTGATAAGATTCTTAGAGATGCATATAGCACTAGTGTTATCACAAATGATTGAGATGGTGCCTACAGGTAATCCTAAATCCAATACCTGTTGTTTCAACCAAAGGACTTGGGTCACACAACTTCCAAGAGCAATGTTCTCAGCTTCAGCAGTGGAAAGTACAACCGAGTTTTGCTTTCTACTAGACCATGAGACCAAATATTGTCTTATGAATTGACAAGTTCTTGAAGTGCTTTTTCTATCCACCTCGCATCCTGCAAAATTAGAGTCAGAAATTCCAATAATCTCAAAAGAAGTGTTGTGCCTCGAATACCAAATCCCTAAACTTTGGGTCCCCAAAAGGTATCTAAAATTTCTCTTAACTGCAGTTAGGTGGGATTCCTTGTGGTCAGCTTGAAACCTAGCACAAAGGCAAACACTAAACATTATATCAGGTCGGATAGCAGTTAGGTAAAGTAAGGATCTAATCATGCCTCTGTACTTCTTCTGATCAACAAACATATCACTTGGGTCATTATCCAACGGAACACTAGAAGTTATGGGAGTATTAATTGGCTTATCTTTATCCATCTCATACTTCTTCAAAATGTCCTTTATATATTTTGTTTGATTTAGAAAGGTTTCATCATCCAATTATTTTATGCTAAATACAAAAAAATAGGACAACTCTCCCATCAAACTCATCTCAAACTCTCTACTCATTATTTTAGAGAACTCATCACAACGTTTCTTATCAGAAGATCCAAAAATTATGTCATCCACAAAAATCTGAACAGTGAGCAAATCATCTCCAATGTTTCTAAGAAAAAGGGTGGTGTCTACGCTCCCCTTAACAAACTCCCTTTCTAGTAAGAATGTGATAAGCCTCTCATACCAAACTCTTGGTTTCTGCTTTAATCCATACAAAGTCATTTTTAATTTAAAAATATGATTTTGAAATTGGGAACTCTCAAAACCTGGGGGTTGTTCTACAAACACATCCTCTTTTATTTCCCCATTTAAAAAGACACTCTTAACATCTATTTGAAAAAGCTTAAATCCTTTATAACAGGCAAAGGCTAATAGCACTCTAATGACTTCCAATCTTTATACAGGGGCAAAAGTCTCCTCAAAGTCTATCCATTCTATTTGATTATACCCCTTATCCATTAATCTTACTTTATTCCTAAACACCACTCTAGAATCATTCACCTTATTCTTAAAGACCCACTTTGTTCCAACTACACTTTGTCCCTTAGGTCTTTCTACAAGCTCCTAAACATCATTCCTAACAAATTAGTTTAATTCCTCCTGCATGGCTAAAATCCAAAACTCATCAGTAAGGGTTTGGTTTATGTTGGTGGGTTCAGTCATTGAGATAAAGGCAGAGTGGTTCACTTCTTACCTAAGTCCATGTCTAGTCTTAACTTCATTAGAAGGGTCTCCTAAGATCAAATCCTTGTGGTGACTTGTAGGTATCTCCAATCTCTAGGCAAGGTGTGAGAAGGTTCAACCCTTTCCTCCAGATATATATTTTCTACTCCTTGGGTGATATATCCTACTCCTTCAATGTTTTGGTGACCTACTCCCTTCTCCAAAATTTTTGCTCCAGTGATAATCTCTCCAACATCATCATCATCCTCAACTCTAGGTTTTTTAGGATCAGACTCATCAAATGTCACATGTGTAGTCTCTTCCATCATCAAAGTCCTCTTGTTAAACACTCTAAAAGACTTCCGAACACTAGAATATCCCAAGAACACTCCTTCATTAGATTTAGGATCAAATTTACCCAAGTGAAACTTCCCATTGTTGTGAATAAAAATCTTACAATCAAAGATATGAAGGTGGGAAAGATTGGGTGTCCTACCCTTAAAAATCTCATAGGGTGTCTTATCTAGTTTGGCTCTAACATTCACCCTATTCAACACATAACAAGTTGTGTTAACTGCTTCAGCCTAAAAATATTTTGGAAGTGGATACTCAGCAAGCATGGCTCTAGCGGCTTCCACCAAGGTCCAATTCTTCCTTTCAGCTACCCCGTTCTGCTGAGGGGTCCTAGGAGCTGAGAAGTTGTAGCTATTCCCCTTGTCCTCACAAAAATCTCCAAATCTTTCATTCTCAAACTCTCCCCCATGGTCACTATAGATGGTCAAGATCTCACAACCTAACTTTTTCTGAATCCAACTAGAAAACATTCCAAACTCCTCAAAAAACTTATTTTTATGTGAAAGTAATCTAGTCCAAGTGAACCTCGAGTAGTCATCAATAATCACAAAACCATAAACTTTTCCTCCCAAGATGGCAGTGCTAATGGGTCAAAACAAATCCATGTGAAGGACTTCTAAAGGTTTAGAGGTGCTTATGTCCTTAGTGGGGTGAAAGGTGGAGTGGACTTGCTTTTCTAGTTGGCAGGCATCACAAAGGTGGTCTTTTGAAAACTTGAGTTTGGGGATACCTTTAACTAGGTCGTTTTGGGTCACTTTCTTAAGGGTTTTCATACTTACATAACATAATTTTTTGTGCCACAACCATGAATCATCAATAGTAGTTTTTAAGAAAAAAGATGCAGTGCATTCAATGTTATTTAAATCAAGCATGTACACGTTGTTGATCATCTTTCCCTGCAAAATAGTGTTGTTACTTATATTTATAATGCATGAATTTACAAAGAATTGTATGATGAAGCCCTTATCACAGAGTTCATTGATGCTAAGCAGATTGTGCTTTAATTCATCTACAAGTAAAATATTTTCAATCATAAGGTTCTTGGAATTACCAATTATACCTGAGCCTATCACCTTCCTGGTGGTGTTGTCTCCAATAGTAACCTTGCCTCCAGTCCTGGACTCCAGCAAAATAAATTGATTAACATCACCAGTCATATGTCGAGAGCATCCGCTGTCCAGGTACCACATACTCTCACGAGGCCTTTCGTGAGAGCCCACATACAAGATCATCAAATGTCAGATATAGGAACCCAAACAGATTTAGGTCCCTTCTTATGAAAGTAGAATGCAATGCATGTGTATTATGCTGTGGATCATGCACCTTAGGTCTCCACACCCAATGTGTACTGTGGTGAACTGTGCAAGTGTGTGAGATTTATCCTAGCATGCCGCATGAAAAATATCTAACTCCCGGAAAAGGATTTCTTAAATGGTTATAATGCCTCTTCCTAGGTTTTGACTTTTGATCAAGTGTAGGTGTCATTCGAGTTTTCTTACATGTATCCAATTTATTTTGAATCCTCAAGTTAGTACTTTTTAAGACCTCATTCTCAATCCTCAAATTCTTTTCTATCTCTTTAGATTTCTTAAAATCAGATTCAAGTGAGGTGTGTGAAGTTTTTAGTGAATCATGCTCTTCAATTAATTCACAATGCTTTTTATTTAACTCATCAAATTCATCAAGTAGGGCTATATGATTTGAATCAATTATTGAGTGATCTTTAGTCAAAATTTCATGCTCTTTTTGTAAACTCAAAAATTCCAATTTCAAGCTAGCATATGTCTTCTTAAGTTTCCTATATGATGCATGAATATTTTTAAAAACATCAAGGAGCTGATCGTAGGAAAGTTCACATACCTCTTCTTGATCAAGATGGTCGTCTACGATTAAGCACAAGTTTGTTGTCTCTTCTTATGGTTCCATCTCTGATGAATCCGATGCAGAAACTGCCCAAAACGTCTTTTGAAGTCTCTTTTTATCTTTTCTAAACTTGGATTTCTCCTCACTCTTTTCCTTGCTTAAGTGCGTCTTAAGTGCAAGGTAATCAGCTTTCACGTCTGGGCTTCTTGCATTCATAACAAACCACATCAGACGATCCTTAAGAATATTTGTTATCCTTACCTTTTCTCAAATTTTGATGATGCTTTTGCTTCTTCCTTAAAAAGATTTTGAATTGCCTTGTGATTAAGGCAAAGTCATCACTTTCAGACCCAAAAGAGTCAGAGTCTGATTTGTTGGCCTTTAATGCCACACTTTTCTCCTTCGTTTTCTCACCTGCGTCAAGATTTCTTTGATTCACCCCTTGCTCATAAGAAATGAGTGAGCCAAGTAAGTTATCAATCGAATGTGTTCAAATCCTTAGATTCTGTGATTTTAGCATCAAAAGACGAAGGCAAGAGTCTTAAAATCTTGTTTACTTTTTCATAATTAGAAAGTTCTCTTCTTAAGGCATGCAAAGAAGTTACAATTTGAGTAAATCTTGTATACATTTTAGAAATCAATTCAGAAGGTTTCATACGAAAAAGTTCGTAGTCATGCAAGAGAATATTCAAACGAGACTGTTTTACTTCATTGGTTCCTTCATAAGTAATGCACAACCTATCCCAAATTTCTTTTCCAATAGAGCAAGTAGAAACACGCATGTAATCCTCAGACTTTAAAGTACAGAAAAAATAGTTCAAACACTTTGCATTCAATTGAGCTAAATCTCTTTCATTGAAAGTCCATTCAGTAAAAGCAACTTTAATTTTGATTCCATTAATTTCACGAGAAGGTGGAGAATATCCTTCTTTAATAAGCATCTACATGTGATAATCAGTTGATTGCAAAAAAGTAGACATGCAGGTTTTCCAAAAATCAAAAGGAAGGTTGTAAAACAAAGGAGGTCGTGTAATAGAATATTCTTCAGTTGTATTACGATTCCCAAAGTTAGATATGGATCAAATTCAAAAAGTTTTCAAACTCAGTTTTTATGAATCCCGCTCTGATACCACTTGAAAGTTCTTTAGGGATGTTAGGCCCTATGAACTAGACCCGAGGCTAACCAAGAGGGAGGGTGAATTGGTATTTTAAAAATCTTTAAACAAAAAGACTAATTATCTCAAACCAAAGTCACCACAAAAAAATAAGTGCGGAAAATTAAAGTGTGGAAGCAGTAAAAAGAACACAAGGGTTTATAGTGGTTCGGTCAACTTGACCTACGTCCACTCCCCGGAGGCGCCCTCCGAGTATTGCACTACCAACGTGACTCTTCTTTATCCCCCACAGCTTGGAAGATAAGCCCTTACAAAAGCACCTCCTTTTTGCCACCCCCGGCAAGGCAGAGAACCCCACTCCTTTTGCTTCCTCCTGAAGTAGGCAGAGAACATCGATCGTTCGCTGAAGCTTACCTCTCCCAACCCTTCCAAGGACAAGAGACTCTAGGAAAGAAGAAGTGGAACAATACTTGGAGCAACCTTTGTGAACTCCCTCACAAGCTCCCCCTCATAAGATCCTCTTTTTCTCTCTCCCTCTTTCCCTCTCTCCTTTAGGTTTTATCAGGTCAAGACAGTAGCCAAGGATGATAAAAAATGTTGATCAATAGCTCTTAAATAGAAGAGCTTCAAAGGAGCTCAATAATTGCAAGTTACCGACTTTATTGTCCAGGACGATAATCATATCATTCTATACAATCAGTTTAAATCATAGAAGATCGACCAGAACATCGCCCTGAAGATGATCTAGATGATTGAAAATTGGCTTGATCGTCTAGGCTGATCTCATGATCGTCCCAGCTGATCAGTTCAAATTAGAAAAAAAATTGACCAAAGTATCGCCCTGAATTCAAACTGTCCGATCCTAATCGGCCAGAATATCACCCTGAATTTGTGCTGGTCGATAGTTATCATCCAGAAGCAATTAAGGGTTTTTGAATAGATCATCCTGGCCGATCCTTAGATCATCCCAGACGATGTGATCGTATCAATCATCTGTAATTATTTTCTTGATTCCTGAATCAATTTAGGCATAATTGTGTAATATCGTCCAGGCCGATCTCACGATCGTCCTGGACAATTTCCAAAAATATAGAATACCTAAATTGATTATGGCGGCTTTTTTTTTTTTTTTGAGCATATCTTCCTAGCCAATACAAGTATCTTCCAGGACGATCAGTTAATTACGGCTGTCTTAACTAAGAAATCTTGATTAGAACTTCTATTTTGAACTCAATCGTCCGGGACGATATGAGTAAAAATAGAAATTCTAAATCTCTCAAGTGTGTGTGTGTGTTTGTGTGTGTAGGGTTACATAGCATTAGACACTTCACCAGATTATAATTGACTCAATAAAGGGAAAAAAGAAAAATACAGACTAACTCAGACCTAGTCTACCCAATCTTTGGATGGCTCCATTTGTCGTCTGATCTTTTGGTCCTGAAATGTCAGTAGAGAAAGGCAGTCAAAGTGTTTGCTAATCATCAAAATCACAATCCATGAAACCAAGTTTGCAATATCAATAAGTGAATTCAAGTTTTGAACCTAATCTTCCTATGCAGATCAATAGGAGTCGACAGGGTTCGATCCTTTAAACAAATACATGGTTGTGAAGACCGGTGTATTTATTTTAATACATTCATATTAAGCCTTAAAGGCCTATAATCAAGAGAATTCATTAATAAAGGGCATAAAGCCTATGAAACCCAATCCTCCTAAGTAGATAAATAGGAGTAGATAGGGTTCAAACCATCAGATAAATATGCGGTCACGAAGTCGACCAGAATATTTATTTTATAAATTCATATTAGGCCTTCAAGGTCTATAACAAATTCATTCACAAAATTATAAAGCCTATGAGAAACTCGATCCTCGGTCAACAGTTCAATAATGTTAAAAGGGTTCAATCAATAAATAAAAATGACTTTAAATTCACCCCGATGATGACTGTATTGAATGTTTATCTCAACCAGAGGAGTTCATAAATATTTTCAAATATCACTCAAATTCTAACAAATCCAAATCTCAAATCCCAATTCTAGATATTTAAAATTCAAAAATCCATCCATCAACACTTAAAGCAAAATCTATCCACCCTCCATAATAGTTTGTCAGGATGGACAAATTAAAAACTACTTCAGCTCAAATAGAGCTAATGCCTAGTTAAAAATATCACTAGGATAAATTCTCAAATAATCCTCTACTAATAAAGACGTGGTACGTGCCCTCTAACAGACAGTTTTACCGCCAAATGGTACCTCAAGATAAACGGTTATGACACGGGGGCCTCTGAACCAAGTGTTTTTGCCGCCAAATGGCACCACTAAATACTAGTTATGGCTAGAGCCAATACGCTCCTTAGTGACATCAAATCCTTGAGATATGAATCAATAGGATATGATCGATAGGGCACAAAACCCTCCATTATCTAAGGTGGATTTAAATCTATCCCCTTACATAAACATCCAACCTAAGTATACAAGGTTCCCTTGGACGAAGCAACCCATGGCTGCCGATAAGGATCCTTCTGTATGGTTGGGTCGACTACCTCCTCTGACCAAGTAGACCAGGGACCACGATGGCCCAGGATGATGGAACCATGGGATCTTGATCGGGTCTATCATGCATTCCCCCACTATCCGCTTTAAGTGCAAGGTAGTGAAATTTTGCTTTTAAATATCAAAACTTTCAAATTCCCAACTTCAAACCTAATTCTCAAATCTAAACCCATGCTGCTACTATATGCTAAATAACACATATCTTTACATATCTGATTCATGACTAGCCTTAATCAATTGTTCTCTCTCGTTATCGGGAGGGGTATATAACTATAGGGGCTTGTGCCTATAGGAAACAAGAACTCAGATCATAAAGTCCTCACAAAATGAGGGTGAAATCTCTGGGTAGTGTCTTATCTACAAACCCATCTGCCTTCCCAAAATTTGCCTCGAAACTTATTTTATTAAAACTGCCCCGAAGAAGAAAAGCAATAATGTCGGGTGGAGACCGGGGCCAAATTTTTGGAGCCCACGTCCACTCTCAAAGATCTCTTAAAGCTCTCTTATGTAATTCCTTCAATAGCCAAAAGTATCTTACTTAATAATAATTAAAATATCAATAAATATAAGCTTTTTAAAAACTCTAGATTTTTTATTCAGCCGAAACTGATCGTATGAAAAGGTAGATAATCATACAGTATAATTATTTCAAAATCTGGATAATATCTAGTATACGGAACAATACTTTGATGAACTATTCAGAAGCTCTGTATTGATTATATAGTATGATTCGGAGATCATATAGGACAATTAGTTCAATTTCCTTCAGATCATATAGGTTGAATGTTAGAATGATCGAAAATCATCTCAGATTATCATACAGTATGATAGACATCATATGGGACAATTAGTTCAAAATCAAGCTTCTGCCTAGGATAATATACTGTATAATCATTATTCATCTTAATATATCATACATAATGATTTATAATCGGACAACAAGAATGACCAAATAAATTAAATCTTTATTTGATTGACTAATCATGGTGATTAAATTAAGTAAGATTTTAAATATCATACAGTACGAACTTCATCATACCATACGATCAGTTTATAATTCAATAATTAAAAAACTTATTTAATTTTGAATGGCAACTAGGTTTATATTTAAATAAGTCATACAATACGATATTGATCATACAGAATGATATGTTTAAAAACATTAATAACAAAATTAATCATTTTAAAATGTTTTAAAAATAATTGGTCATATAGTACGATCTAGATCGTATAATATGGTATAAGTTCAAAAAATTAAAAACTTATCTTTTCTTCACTCCTCTTGTGTGTGCGTGCACAATCATCAACACAGCATATACCTTTTACAGATTTTTGACTCAAGAATTTTAAAAGATAAATAAATAAATAATTATAGACTCTTGTCAACAATATTCCTATTCTAGCCAAACTTGAGGCCTGAATCTTCTTGTTTGGTGTATGTTGTACTTGAAATGTTTGTATGCACAAAAATAATGCAAATGCTAGGAGAAATAAAAATTCAATCAATAATGTTAATTATCATCAAAATCACATGTTAGGGATTCTGGATTACAATAACAACCTTCTTTGTATATATTAAAGTTAGCTTTTTTTATTGGCTTTAGCTTCCTCATATCAAAGTAAAAAAATGATTGGATAGTTTTTAAAAGGCTTCCGTCGACTCTAAGTTATTGATGGCACCAAGAGAGATGACAAACTTTAACCATATTTTCACATGACTAATAATAAGATGCAGGCAAAGATGATGGTATATAAGCACAATGTGAAGAATTCTCAATTCTAACAGACCTTCCTGGAAACTATGTAAATTGACAACTCATCGTCTTTATCTAACCTTCAAAATTTGAGAACCTCTTTTGTTCTTAACAACAATCAACAATAATCATTAGTTCAGTTGATCTAACTTCTTTAGAATTTACTATTCTTTTAACAGAGATAGGAGGAACTTTTTTTTTGCACCAACTCCGATTCTACTTTATCAGTATAACTCTTTTCATATTTCTTAATATGTCTTCTTTCTACTGTCTGAAATTGGGTGCATAGTTATGGAAAGGTCCTTTCAGTAAAGACTTAAACTTTCTCTTCGAGTCTAATAAGAACGGGACAATAAGTTTTTTATAAAATCTAGGGGAAAAGATTTGGCTATCCTAACCATGTTCTCTTCTCCACACTAGTAGAAAACATATCAAAATGACTTCCCTCATGGTAGTAGTAATTCAAACTAACTTCTTCTGTAAACTCCATCACAGCAGTTAACAAGACTTCTTCTATTATCAATTTAGCTTTCTCAGCTTTAAGCCTTAGATGATGATTCTTATTATGATGTTTGGATTTGGACATATCATTTACAGCAAAGGATGACTCTATCTTAAATTTATTACATGATAAGAACTAAGAACAAACAATAGACCTTAGTTTCCAGTTGATGGTAGGTTTAGGAAATCTCGGACAATGAAATATATGTAGTTTAGCAACTGCTTGAGCCGTTACAAACTCACCATCGAGTGTAAATTCTAAATTAGGTTTCTTAGGGGTTAATTTAGGTTTTGGTGCAACAAACTACAGTCTGTTTACTGTCATTATTGATTTTTTAATTTTGGATTTGAACTTGATCATGTCAGCTTCAACTAATTTTGACTATGGAAAAGAAATGTTCAAACTGTCAGAGAAGTTGAAGATTTGTTTGCCTTCCATTTTTATGAAATCAAACTAGAATTCTGCATCAGTTTCTGAACTTTTCAATTTCAAACTAGATACTTGGATCAGAAGAGTATCAAAAATAGAATTTATTATCTTTTTTGAGCAAGTTATAAATGGTTGAAACATTTTAAATTTAAGATAGAGATGATTTTAAATTTTGACCCAGTCCTAATAACCACATTGAGCTACGCAAAAGAATGTAACTACAACGTACTACACAAAACAAGGAGATTGACTGAAGCTGGAATTTAGATTTATATTGTAAATTGATTAAAAGGTGGATTTGAGATTGGAGATTTTCGATCACTTATTTTTCTCCTTTTAAATTTAGAAGTTGAAATGTTTGATTGAAAAAAGATTTTAAAGATGAAGATTTATTTCAGGAATAATGTTAATTTAAATAAGATTAAAAATTTTAATATTGATTGCTTCCACTCAAGAGAAAAATGAATGATGGTAACTCAGAAAAAAATAGTTTAAATCTACTATGAGAGAAAGTTTACTATCATTTTAAAGTTTAGTCACCACTAAAGATGGAAAGTTGATCAGTTCCCCAGCTGAGCTGACAAAAAATCTAAGGACAAAATTAATTGGATGTCTAACTGATATTGATTTATTTTTTTATAATTAAATCTATAGAGTTTATAATATATTGTCTTGAAAGATAGACTTAAAATTCACTATTAATTTAAAATCTAAATTAAATTTATTTTCATAATTAAACTCCATATAATGAATATGCTATTCATTCTGAAGAATAAAATGATATTAGCCTATCATTCTGAAATTGAAATAAATAATGAATAAAGCTTTAATCTACATCCAGATATTTTCCCCTATTTTAGTGAATTAAAGTAGGTTTTTTTTTTTTTTTATTTGGTTATAGGATCCCTATAAAGACAAGCCTCTATAGTTAATTTCATGCCAAGATAAATCTAGGGAAAACTTTTGATTAAAGTAGTGATTAGGCTTCTTTATTATAAGTGTTTAAACCAAGGACTTATTTGAAATCTAACAATAGGGAATGGTTTAAATTTTGAGTGATTAAACACATGAAAGGTAAAGAGTGCTTGAATTCTGAGATAACCTATAAACACTCCAACCTATGCTAGTTTGGCTTTAACAATATAGATTATGATCAAAATTATATTTAAGTTTATGATTTATTTGAAGATAAGGTCATAATCCTCCCAAAAGAAAGTACAAGAAGTGCAAGAAAATTTGGATTTATGTCTACTTGGAGTGCACTGCCAGCTAACCACCTAAGCACATAATTTTAAAACCATACTTTTCAAGAAGTGCAAGAAAATTGTGTGTGTGTGTGTGTGCGTGTCTGTGTGCAAATTTAAAGTACAACCCAAGATTTAAAGGGAAGAAAAGGTGATCAAACTCCACAACAATAAGTTTGGATTTCTAAATCTCTGAATAATGCAAATCTACATAAATGTGTTAGGTTATTTGTGTCTTTAAATCTTCTGGTTCTTGATCTTTTATAGAATTCTAAAAGGGAATGTCCTAAATGTAGGAGGGATATTTATCTTTTGGAGCCCTACATGTATGTATAAGCGAGCACATTTAATTAAAGATTTCATAACTCTTTGATTTTATAACTTGATCAAAGTATACAAGAAATCTATAATTTTCATTTATAGGGACCCTTTACAATTACATTTATCCTATTTACATTATACATTGACTCTTTACAAGTAAAAATGCAAATGTATATGTAATCCCATGAAGTAAAGTGCAATGCAATATAGGAAAATAAAGGGCAATAGTAGGTGAATGAGTAAAATGTATGATATGACATCCATAGTGTATAAAAGTAAGAAGAGACAATAAAGGATATCTTCCCAGCAAGGTATCCCATCACACCAAAATAATCACCAGCCTAGCCTAGACTAAAGTTGATTATCCTAGCAAATAAGTTAAAACGTGTGTGATAGTCATGGTGACTTTGATATGCCTTAACAGATTTATGTTTAAATTATCTACTTTGTATTTATATTTATTTATTAAAGTTTAAAGGGGTTCATTTAATATTAATTTTAATGTTTTAATTTTTATTAATTTTTTTAAATATTAATGTTATTTAATTTAATAATTTATAGAATTTGTTTATTAATAACTCTAAGTCAGGTTTAGAGTTACAAAATCATAAAATCCTAAGGTTCATAATTGTAATGTATTTGTTCCCCCACTAAAGGATAGAGTAAATGTATAGATTCTTTTAAATTCATTTAATAATTTAGAAATAATTATATTAAGGAATCATTATAATTACAGATTTCAAGTTACTTTTAAATCTTTAATTAATAAGACCTAGGCTTAAAAATTTAATACTTTTGTCCCACCCTAATGGGTAGATCAAATGCATAAGGCCTTGTAATTTATTAATGACTTATTAAAAATTTATTAATGTACTTATTTAATTAAATTGAATTTAATTAATTAAATTGAATTTTATTTAATTTTTTCAATTTAAATTTTATTTAATACTGTTTAATTTTTATTTTAGCTATATAATAAAAATTTTTAGGATTTATTTTAATTTTATTTATTTATTTATATTAAACTATTTATTTTAATTTAAAATTTTGTTTATTTTTTTATTTATCAAATTTTATTTTTTTAAAATTTTATTTATTTTCTTATTTGACTATTAAAATCTTAAACATTTAATAATGAGTTTGCCCAAAGTTTAAATTAAATATAAATTTTATTTTTATTTTTATTTATCATTTATTATGTAATTCATTTAGGATTAGTTTCAATTTAGTTTTCATTTTTATGATTTATATTTAATTAGTTATGATGTTTTGAAATTTAATGTATTTATTAAATTCCTTTCCTATAAAAAAAATTTAGGGTTATATGATTGATTTATTAAATCACTTCAATTAATCAGGTGACTCATACCATAGGTCACAAATAATTGAAGGTACAATCACTGAAAATTTGGGGTCAATTGAGTTAATGATTGATTTTATATAATTAAGTTTAATTAATATTTAATTAAATCTTAAGTAATAATTATGCATAATTTCAATAAAATCTAATAGGGTATTTATTTTTTTTATTATTATACATTAAATTTACAATTCAATGTAGTTTATGTTATATTTTTATGATTTCTATTTAATTTATTATGTTTTTTTTATATAATTTTTAGGCTCAAAATAGGGGCTGGTTTTAGGGTTTGTTAATTAGGTGACTTAATGACTCCTAATTATCCCAAATTAATTCATAGGGTTTAGAATGCCACTAAATATAATAGGTTTAAGTTTCATCACCATTGGATTTGATTTAACTTAACTAGAATTTTTTTAAGTTCACTAGACCTAACTTATGTTTAATAACCTATGTGTCTCTATTATTTATTAAGGATTATAATTAATTGTTTTTAACCCTTGCACAAGAATATACAATTCATGCAAAAAAAAAGACCTAAATGCTCTATGGATTAAACATGACGATTCTCAAATGTTTAGGTCTAACTATGACCTATACAATTGAAAATTCTAGAGAGAATTGCGGAGGCTTCAAACAAGCTTGAAAAAATTATACTTTTAGGCCGCATCATATATTTTATCTCAACCAATTCTCAAGCTAAATGGTTGAGTTTACAGGGCATGATAATTGAAAAAAAGTAAGCATTCAAATCAAAGTTACTTACTATTTACTTAACAAATCCACTTGCTGTGAGTTTTAATAAGTAGAACTTTATTTTCAGAATCAGTAGAGCCTTTATTTTTTCATAATGATTCAATGGTAAATTTATTATAATTTTAGAAAGCTCAAAAAATTAAAATTTAATTTATAAATATTTTTAAAGCAAATAATAGCAGTGACGCTGACTCATTTTGCCCTTTCAAGATTATAGAGGACCATTGGATATGTGGGATGGTGGTGGTCAGTTACTTATCCATGTAGGTGCACAAGTGAACCATTCAATCCCATGCTAGATTGATTAAATTATTCATATTTATTCTAGTTACACGTGAGATCTGGATTGCCCAAACAAATACACATGGGTTGGATGGTCCAAATTATGTCTTCCTCTTCAAGTCATACGAAATTTTAATATTCATTTTACTTCAAATAGTTTATACCATGGAATTGTTTTGCATGAAATTGTCCACATACACTCCTATATACATGTTCTCTTATTATATGAAGTTTAAAGACATTATATAATAGGTAAGACAACTTTTTTTTTTACCCAAAAAAAAAAAGATTTTCCATTAAAACCAAAAGAGGGCTAAAAAAAAGTACAAACTGGAAAAAACAAGAATTTTGCCTCCTTAGCCCAAGCAGGTAGACACATAAAATTTAAGAAAACAACAATAAAAAAAAAAAAAAGAGAAAATGCAGAAACCAATTTTTGAATATGAGAGATCCCCCATGGAAAACACCTAAGAAGACCTCAACAATGATCTTTGAGGGGCCCATATCCTAGCCCAATATCTCATCAGTTGTTTTTGTCCTCTCCTGAGGAGCAAGGGTGACAGGCCCAAACTGCTGCAGTTCTTTCTAAAGGAATCTAGGTCTTTGCTTGGAGAGGTTCGGTATGTTGTTGGAGATATCATGATGCTGATTTTTTTTGAGCAGTGAAGACAATAGGATATGGGTTAGAAACAGCTAAAGTTGGGAAGGTGCATCTCATTTCATGTCCTTTTGAAGTAAGATGGCATAAGAACTTTGACCCCAAGAGGATGAATGCTCATCCATACAAAGAGGTTCTCTAATTATAGTAGCCATATGGGAAATATTAGAAGGATCCTAATACATCATAGGAAGCTGAGGAAAGCACACCCATATTGGCGAGGTAAACCCCTTCATGTCCTTAAGAGAGAAGGAAAATGACCACCGATAAAGACAAATAATGATTTCGCCATAAATCCATGGACCACTCCTAAGGATGACATCACGAGCTTAAGGGCTTTCAAAAATACAAAGAAATTTGGAGCAATGGTGATCAATTGAAACCCCCTAGCATTAGAGTGTCACCTTGATAGTTCACCTGGAGCCAAGCAAAAGAGATCCGCTTGCCTAGGAGTTTCCCAATTAGAGCATATTCCATTTTAAAAATATTTACTTAAATTTTGACAAAATTAAGGCTCAAGGAAATTCCATCATTATCAAGTACCTCTTGTTTGAGAATCTACTCTAAAGAAGTATAAGGGGGTTTCCTCCAAGCAAAATAGACTGGACTTCAATCACCAAACACCTTACATTATTTAGGAGAATTATGATTTCTTCGAAGGGCCTAAAATTTTGCACTAACAGCTCCCATGTTATAATAAGTAAACTTGTATGCATTAATACAAATAGCTCGAGTGCAATTTTCTATTACAAGAGGTTCTTGAGCTACAACAACGGGGGAGTTAACCCAACATGAATCCAATCTTTTATCCAAACTATTCACCCAGATGAAACCATCATCTATATTACAATTAAACACAATCATATCATTTATGACATCCACACATCGAATGTCCAAATCAAGAAAAGTAACTGATAAGGAAAACTGATACCTGCTCTCGCTTATGCATAAGCCAGCTCCCTTATTGTATGGCTACTCCACTCCCTTTGTCATTTCCAATCCTTTGTAAGGATCACTGTCTGATTACTGTTGGAGCATCATGTCCATTGATCTCTAACAAACTGCTCCTTATATACGATTGTAATGTCCACAGAAAGAGTGGGGAAGATGAACAGTAAAGTGAGGCTATCCATTTCATTAATTTGTTGATTCTCTTGCTTTCTCCTTTGTTCATTCTCTACAGGTATGGCGAATCAATTCAAAATGGTATTAGAGCTGTAGGTTCTTCTTCACCGGCTATGGCTACTTCGACAACTTCCTCGCCATTTGCTGCGTCGGATGGTGCATCTGCTACTCCTGAAGTCAATATACCTCCACAACTAAAAATTTTCGTGGCTAATGTGAAAACCATGGTTACAGTACAACTTACTACTTATAATCATTTAATATGGAAGTCCTAACTATTGAAGCTATTTACAGCTAACAACTATGAAGGTTATCTTACCGACACCACTGCCAAACCATCGAAACATATCCTCTCATCTGATGGCTCTATTGCTGTAAACCCCCTATTCACAACCTGGATACTCATCAACCAACATTTGGCGTCAGCCATCTACTCTAGTATCTACTTCATTGCTACCTTACATACTCAACCTGGAATCCACGCATCAAATCTAGATGACACTAGAGCTACGTCAACAATCTACTCACAGATCCAGGCTGCTTCAACTCAAGAACAAGTTGCATCAGTTGAAACTTGGAGATAAAATGATTTTCCAATATCTAACTGACATGAGGCAAAGGTCGATACCATTGTTGCCTCTGGCTCCTCTATTGACACTGAAGATATTATACTATGCACATTGAATGGCCTTCTTGCCTCATATCAATTTTTTAAGACTGTTATTCACAATCAGCTATAGCCAATCTCACTTGATGATTTTTATGCTCTGTTCTGTAGTGAAGAAATTCACATTTCATCTGATTTGGGACAAGAGATATCTGCGACTCCCACTACAGACTCCAACTATGCTTTAACTACAACTCGAGGATCCTATCATGGTAGAGCGTCTAACTATCATGGTCATTCTTCTGGTCATGGCTCTGCCCGATCCACACCAGGACGATCACAGTCTACTCAGGGTGGCCATCGACCTCGCCCTAATATAGACTGCCAGATTTGTGGGAAACCAAGCCATTCAGCTATAGCATGCTGGCACAGACATGAATCTACTTACAATACAGCACCACAGGCATATGGTACAACTGATACCTCTCAAACCACTGACTGGTTTCTGGATTCAGGGGCTATATAACACCTAACTACTAATCTAGCTCATTTAAAAAACATATAACCATATCAAGGATCATCTCAAGTTCAAGTAGGTAATGAGAAACAACTTTCTATTGCTAATACAGGTCAAGTGTTGCTTCCCACACCGCACCATAAGCTGCATTTATCCAAAATTCTGCATTTACCAAATTTTTCTCATAATCTACTCTATACACAAGCTTACTAATGATAATTTCTATTTTGTGTTGCTTGATGCTCATGGATTTGCCATCAAGGATTCTCGAACCAACAAGCTACTTCTCCGAGGACCCAATCATCTTGGACTCTACCCAATTAAGCTTTCCCACACTCAAGCTTCCCGGTTTTGTCTACTTCCACAACTAAGTTCGTTGCACTTCCTACGTCCAAGTCTCTTTGGCATCAAAGGCTTGGGCATCCATCTATCTCCACTCAACATCATCTATCTCATGTGTTTCTATTTAGTATTAGTACTAGGTCTAAATCAATTCCGTGTAATGATTGTGCTCAAGCAAATTATACTAGACTTTGTTTTCCGTTATCTAGCTTTATGTGAAAACAATGTTTAGAACTTATTCTCAGTGATGTATGGAGTTTCCCCAACTTTATCAATGACTATAGCAGCTATACTTGGGTGGTCTATCCTCTTCATCACAAATCTGATGTATTTTCCAAGTTTCTACAATTTTAACACCTTGTGGAAAAACAATTTCAGAAACCCATAAAAACACTCCGCACCGATGGAGGGGGTGAATATATAAATAAACACTTTCAAACTCATCTTCTTAAATGTGGTATCACTCATCAAGTGTCTTCCCCATATACTCCTCAACAAAATGAAATTGCTGAATGTAAACATCGTCATCTCCTTGAAACTATAAGAGCATTACTCTTTAATGCCAATGTATATTCCAAATTTTGGGTTAATACTCTCTTTACTGCAGTCTACTTAATAAATCATTTACCCTCATCTACCACTAATCATATTTCTCCATATGAAGTATTATACAATCAGTGTCCAAATTATGCTCATCTTCATGTATTTTGATGTCTCTACCATCGCTGGTTTCCTACTCATCTATCACACAAGCTTGCTCCTACTCCATGCATTTTTCTTGGTTATGCATCACAATTTGAAGGGTACAAATGCCTAGACTGGCACTCAAATAAAGTTTACATTTCTAGACATGTCCATTTTCATAAAAAAACTTTCCCTCTCTACACTGCTTCAACTAACATTCCCACTACAGAACATACTTCCTCTTCTATAGAATCCAATTCCAATCTTATACCCTCCACACTTGTACCTATCTCAACCATTATGCCAACTTCTAAAACAAATTCATCACCAAATTCAACAATCTCCACATCACCTGCATCTACTTCTATACATCAAACTATAAATTCTACTCATAATCCTACTTCCTCATCAACTCAATGCAATCTTATCATTTTTATGTTACCTTTATTGATGACTATAGCAGCTATACTTGGGTCTATCCTCTTCATCACAAATCTGATGTATTTTCCAAGTTTCTACAATTTCAACACCTTGTGGAAAAAAAATTTCAGAAACACATAAAAACACTCCGCACCGATGGAGGGGGTGAATATATAAATAAACACTTTCAAACTCATCTTCTTAAGTGTGGTATCACTCATAAAGTGTCTTTCCCATATACTCCTCAACAAAATGAAATTGCTTAATGTAAACATCGTCATCTCCTTGAAACTATAAGAGCATTACTCTTTAATGCCAATGTATCTTCCAAATTTTGGGTTGATACTCTCTTTACTTCAGTCTACTAATAAATCATTTACCCTCATCTACCACTAATCATATTTCTCCATATGAAGTATTATACAATCAGTGTCCAAATTATGCTCATCTTCATGTATTTGGATGTCTCTACTATCCCTGATTTCCTACTCATCTATCACACAAGCTTGCTCCTCGCTCCACTCCATGCATTTTTCTTGGTTATGCATCACAATCTGAAGGGTACAAATTCCTAGATTGGCACTCAAATAAGGTTTACATTTCTAGACATGTCCATTTTCATGAAAATACTTTCCCTCACCACTCTTCTTCAACTAACATTCCCACTACATAACATACTTCCTCTTCTATAGAATTCAGTTCCAATCTTATACCCTCCACACTTGTACCTATCTCAACCATTATGCCAACTTCTAAAACAAATTCATCACCAAATTCAGCAATCTCCACATCACCTAAACCTTCTTCTATACATCACACTACAAATTCTACTCATAATCCTACTTCCTCATCAACTCAATGCAATCTTAACATTTTTATGTTACCTTTATTGATGGCTATAGCCGCTATACTTGGGTCTATCCTCTTCATCACAAATCTGATGTATTTTCATGGTTTCTACAATTTCAACACCTTGTGGAAAAACAATTTCAGAAACCCATAAAAACACTCCGCACAGATGGAGGGGGTGAATATATAAATAAACACTTTCAAACTCATCTTCTTAAGTGTGGTATCACTCATCAAGTGTCTTTCCCATATACTCCTCAACAAAATGAAATTGCTGAATGTAAACATTGTCATCTCCTTGAAACTATAAGAGCATTACTCTTTAATGCCAATGTATCTTCCAACTTTTGGGTTGATACTCTCTTTACTGCAGTCTACTTAATAAATCATTTACCCTCATCTACCACTAATCATATTTCTCCATATGAAGTATTATACAATCAGTGTCCAAATTATGCTCATCTTCATGTATTTGGATGTCTCTACTATCCCTGGTTTCCTACTCATCTATCACACAAGCTTGCTCTTACTCCATGCATTTTTCTTGGTTATGCATCACAATCTGAAGGGTATAAATGCCTAGACTGGCACTCAAATAAGGTTTACATTTCTAGACCTGTCCATTTTCATGAAAATACTTTCCCTCTCCACACTGCTTCAACAAACATTCCCACTACAGAACATACTTCCTCTTCTATAGAATCCAGTTCCAATCTTATACCCTCCACACTTGTACCTATCTCAACCATTATGCCAACTTCTAAAACAAATTCATCACCAAATTCAACAATCTCCACATCACCTGCATCTTCTTCTATACATCAAACTATAAATTCTACTCATAATCCTACTTCCTCATCAACTCAATGCAATCTTATCATTTTTATGTTACCTTTATTGATGACTATAGCAGCTATACTTGGGTCTATCCTCTTCATCACAAATCTGATGTATTTTCCAAGTTTCTACAATTTCAACACCTTGTGGAAAAAAAATTTCAGAAACACATAAAAACACTCCGCACCGATGGAGGGGGTGAATATATAAATAAACACTTTCAAACTCATCTTCTTAAGTGTGGTATCACTCATAAAGTGTCTTTCCCATATACTCCTCAACAAAATGAAATTGCTTAATGTAAACATCGTCATCTCCTTGAAACTATAAGAGCATTACTCTTTAATGCCAATGTATCTTCCAAATTTTGGGTTGATACTCTCTTTACTTCAGTCTACTAATAAATCATTTACCCTCATCTACCACTAATCATATTTCTCCATATGAAGTATTATACAATCAGTGTCCAAATTATGCTCATCTTCATGTATTTGGATGTCTCTACTATCCCTGATTTCCTACTCATCTATCACACAAGCTTGCTCCTCGCTCCACTCCATGCATTTTTCTTGGTTATGCATCACAATCTGAAGGGTACAAATTCATAGATTGGCACTCAAATAAGGTTTACATTTCTAGACATGTCCATTTTCATGAAAATACTTTCCCTCACCACTCTTCTTCAACTAACATTCCCACTACATAACATACTTCCTCTTCTATAGAATTCAGTTCCAATCTTATACCCTCCACACTTGTACCTATCTCAACCATTATGCCAACTTCTAAAACAAATTCATCACCAAATTCAGCAATCTCCACATCACCTAAACCTTCTTCTATACATCACACTACAAATTCTACTCATAATCCTACTTCCTCATCAACTCAATGCAATCTTAACATTTTTATGTTACCTTTATTGATGGCTATAGCCGCTATACTTGGGTCTATCCTCTTCATCACAAATCTGATGTATTTTCATGGTTTCTACAATTTCAACACCTTGTGGAAAAACAATTTCAGAAACCCATAAAAACACTCCGCACAGATGGAGGGGGTGAATATATAAATAAACACTTTCAAACTCATCTTCTTAAGTGTGGTATCACTCATCAAGTGTCTTTCCCATATACTCCTCAACAAAATGAAATTGCTGAATGTAAACATTGTCATCTCCTTGAAACTATAAGAGCATTACTCTTTAATGCCAATGTATCTTCCAACTTTTGGGTTGATACTCTCTTTACTGCAGTCTACTTAATAAATCATTTACCCTCATCTACCACTAATCATATTTCTCCATATGAAGTATTATACAATCAGTGTCCAAATTATGCTCATCTTCATGTATTTGGATGTCTCTACTATCCCTGGTTTCCTACTCATCTATCACACAAGCTTGCTCCTACTCCATGCATTTTTCTTGGTTATGCATCACAATCTGAAGGGTATAAATGCCTAGACTGGCACTCAAATAAGGTTTACATTTCTAGACCTGTCCATTTTCATGAAAATACTTTCCCTCTCCACACTGCTTCAACTAACATTCCCACTACAGAACATACTTCCTCTTCTATAGAATCCAGTTCCAATCTTATACCCTCCACACTTGTACCTATCTCAACCATTATGCCAACTTCTAAAACAAATTCATCACCAAATTCAACAATCTCCACATCACCTGCATCTTCTTCTATACATCAAACTATAAATTCTACTCATAATCCTACTTCCTCATCAACTCAATGCAATCTTATCATTTTTATGTTACCTTTATTGATGACTATAGCAGCTATACTTGGGTCTATCCTCTTCATCACAAATCTGATGTATTTTCCAAGTTTCTACAATTTCAACACCTTGTGGAAAAAAAATTTCAGAAACACATAAAAACACTCCGCACCGATGGAGGGGGTGAATATATAAATAAACACTTTCAAACTCATCTTCTTAAGTGTGGTATCACTCATAAAGTGTCTTTCCCATATACTCCTCAACAAAATGAAATTGCTTAATGTAAACATCGTCATCTCCTTGAAACTATAAGAGCATTACTCTTTAATGCCAATGTATCTTCCAAATTTTGGGTTGATACTCTCTTTACTTCAGTCTACTAATAAATCATTTACCCTCATCTACCACTAATCATATTTCTCCATATGAAGTATTATACAATCAGTGTCCAAATTATGCTCATCTTCATGTATTTGGATGTCTCTACTATCCCTGATTTCCTACTCATCTATCACACAAGCTTGCTCCTCGCTCCACTCCATGCATTTTTCTTGGTTATGCATCACAATCTGAAGGGTACAAATTCCTAGATTGGCACTCAAATAAGGTTTACATTTCTAGACATGTCCATTTTCATGAAAATACTTTCCCTCACCACTCTTCTTCAACTAACATTCCCACTACATAACATACTTCCTCTTCTATAGAATTCAGTTCCAATCTTATACCCTCCACACTTGTACCTATCTCAACCATTATGCCAACTTCTAAAACAAATTCATCACCAAATTCAGCAATCTCCACATCACCTAAACCTTCTTCTATACATCACACTACAAATTCTACTCATAATCCTACTTCCTCATCAACTCAATGCAATCTTAACATTTTTATGTTACCTTTATTGATGGCTATAGCCGCTATACTTGGGTCTATCCTCTTCATCACAAATCTGATGTATTTTCATGGTTTCTACAATTTCAACACCTTGTGGAAAAACAATTTCAGAAACCCATAAAAACACTCCGCACAGATGGAGGGGGTGAATATATAAATAAACACTTTCAAACTCATCTTCTTAAGTGTGGTATCACTCATCAAGTGTCTTTCCCATATACTCCTCAACAAAATGAAATTGCTGAATGTAAACATTGTCATCTCCTTGAAACTATAAGAGCATTACTCTTTAATGCCAATGTATCTTCCAACTTTTGGGTTGATACTCTCTTTACTGCAGTCTACTTAATAAATCATTTACCCTCATCTACCACTAATCATATTTCTCCATATGAAGTATTATACAATCAGTGTCCAAATTATGCTCATCTTCATGTATTTGGATGTCTCTACTATCCCTGGTTTCCTACTCATCTATCACACAAGCTTGCTCCTACTCCATGCATTTTTCTTGGTTATGCATCACAATCTGAAGGGTATAAATGCCTAGACTGGCACTCAAATAAGGTTTACATTTCTAGACCTGTCCATTTTCATGAAAATACTTTCCCTCTCCACACTGCTTCAACTAACATTCCCACTACAGAACATACTTCCTCTTCTATAGAATCCAGTTCCAATCTTATACCCTCCACACTTGTACCTATCTCAACCATTATGCCAACTTCTAAAACAAATTCATCACCAAATTCAGCAATCTCCACATCACTTGCATCTTCTTCTATACATCACACTACAAATTCTACTCATAATCCTACTTCCTCATCAACTCTTGCTTTTTCCACTATCCAACCTGCTTTCCCCATATCTCCCAGGCATTCCATGGTTACAAGAGAACAAATAGTACATCTCAAACCGAGATAAATTCTTGACCTACAAACTAGTGTTATACCCACTAATCCCACGGGATTTGTTCAAGCTAACCAGCATCCTACTTGGTGTGAAGCAATGTGCCCTAAATTTGAAGCTCTTTAAAAGAAAGGAACATGGGTACTTATTCCATCAACTTCTAATATCAATATTTTCGGCTCAAAATGGTCTTTCAAAAACCAAATTCAATGCCAATAGCACCATAGCTCGCTACAAGGCACATCTTGTGGCGCAAGGCTTCAAGCAAGAGTATGGATTGGACTACCTTGAAACATTTAGTCATGTAGCGAAATTCCCTACCATTCGTATTCTGTTGACCATTACAGTCACAAACAATTAGCAAATCCTAAAACTCGATGTCTCTAATGCTTTACTGCATGGCCCTCTTCAAGAAGGTGTCTATATGAAGCAACCACCGAGTTTCGTTGACAAACAATTTCCCAATCATATTTGTCTCTTAAAAAAGGAAATTTATGGTCTTAAACAGGCACCTCGTCAGTGGTTCTTGACATGTTTGTCCTATCTAATTCAGTGTGGATTCTATTCCAGGTATGTTGACCCGTCTCTGCTCTTATTTCACCACAATTCAGTATAGCTTTATATCTTGATGAACGTTGATGATATTCTACTTACGGGAAATTCTTCTATAAAAATTGACAATTTTCTCTCTGCTTTACACTCCCGCTTCTCCATGCACAATTTGGGATGTGTAAGTCACTTTCTTGGCTTACAAGTCACATATACTTCCATTAGGCTTCATCTGGCACAATCCTGATATGTTATAGATATTCTACATAAAGCATCTATGATGGACTGCAAACTGGTAGGCACACCTCTACTGACCAAATTTTTTCATAATGTTGAATCTTATTCTATCTATGAATGACCTGAACACTATAGACAAATCACTTGAGCACTCCAATATTTGACGATCACTCGTCCTGATCTTCTCTATGCTGTGAATTTTCTATGTCAACATATACACCTTCCACTTCAGTCTCATTATACTCTTCTCAAATGTGTTCTTCGGTACGCAAAAGGCACACTATCTCTTGGATTGCCAATTCAACCTTCTTCACTTCTATTGACCGGCTTTGCTGATTCGGATTGGGCTACGGATCATCTTGATCACCGTTCAATCATGGGCTACTATGCATTTTTGGGCCACAATCTCATTTCCTGAACAGTTAAAAAAGCAATCATCTATTGCTCGGTCTTCCACTGAAGCTGAGTATCGAGCCTTATCTACAGCTTCTTGTGATCTACTTTGCGATGTCATCTTCAAGCTGAGTTTCTAACTACCCAGACTGAACCAACTAAACTCTACTGTGACAATGTCTCTGCTCTTTCCTTGGCTACTAATCCTATTTTTCATGCTAGAACTAAGCATATATATGTTGATGCTCATTTCATCCGAAATTGAATTCTGTCACAGTTCATTTCAGTTCATAACATTTGCTCCCAAGATCAACCTGCTGATCTGTTTATTAAATCTCTCAATTATGCTCGTCATTCTCAGTTACGACACAAGATAATAATACAACCTCCTATTGTTACCTTGAGGGAGGCTGATTAAAAAAAAAAATGATATCTGCTCTCGCTTATGCATAAGTCGGCTCCCTAATTGTATGGCTGCTCCACTCCCTCTATCATTTCTAGTCTTTTGTAAGGATCACCGTCTGATTATTGCTGGAGCATCATGTCCATTGATCTCTAACGAACTGTTCCTTATATACGACTGTAATGGCCACTGAAAGAGTGGGGAAGATGAACAGTAAAGCGAGGCAATCCATTTCGTTACTTTGTTGATTCTCTTGCTTTCTGCTTTGTTCATTCTCTGCGGGTATGGCTAATCAATTCAACACTAACCTGCTCAAAGGAGTCCATCTTAAGTTCACGAACAGAAGAATTGGCCCGAGCAGACCCCAATGAAGGCTCACCATTCATTCCAAGGAAGTTTGACTCACTACTTTCTATCATATTCACACAAATGAAGAAAACCAGGTCCTGATGAATGCTAGAGAGGTTCTGATCAAACTCCAATGAATACTCAAAATTGGAAATCATCCTCTAATAGCTATTCATTATCCTAAGAGGAAACTTTTGCGGCTGAGAGCTCAAAATTAGTTGTATGGGCATCCTTAAAAACCTGTTCACAAGTCTCAAAACTCTTGCCTTTCAAAACCATCCAATAGTTGCCAATCCTAAAATCCTTCCTACCATCACTACCCCCACAAGGGAAAGGGTAAGACTATCTGCCCCTCCTACCAACCATCTTCAAATAAAACGGGAAGAAAAAGTGTAGACGTTGCTCTCACCTTCTCATCGTGGATCCATTTTGTACTATGGGTAGGACAACTTATTTTCAAACCAAGAGTTAGCATTAGGGTTTGGATTTTACCTTCATAAAAGGAGTATTATAGGTGGACTTCAATCTAATTCGATTATTAGCTCATATATAGCAACATTTATGAAGGTGTCATGGATGGAGGAGCTCTGTATATCAAGTACATGCTGTTAGGAAGGATGAAAACTCACACCTTTCTAGTTCTCATCGATGGAAGCCTACAAATGCTAGGATTTCATTGGGGAAATGTAGAGGAGAAGGTGAAGTGGAAAAAAAGTAATGATACTTTAAGGTGAGGGACTCTAGAATGTCAATGAAGTGAGAATAAAATGTTTTCTCCTTTTTCCCTATTCCATTTTCTATAGACTAAAACAATGGCTAGGATGGCTTAGGCTTCTTCTATAGAAGTTTTCCAAGTGGACCAGATGGTTAGGGATCAATCTCTAGACAGGGAAGTGGTTATGAAAGTTTTAAATGACTTGAAGTCATGTACATGGGGTGACAAATTGGGCCAGTTTAGGCTAAACCAGACCATGGGAAGGGTTCAAGGAACTCTAAGAAACTTCTAGAAACACATTTGGACATGCTAAATAAACTAGATTTAAGGGATTTTGGGTTTGAATGAAGTCTGACGAAACTTGACTATTCACGGGGTTTTAACCCTTTTGACTAGTCAAACAAGATAAGCCACCTAGGACAGGACATGGAGAATCCTTTGTGGGTAATTAAATCATGTTTAGGGGATTTCCTTTAGAGAATTTAGGGTTTATAAGGGTGAGACTCATGTCAGCATAGGTTAGACCATTTCATTAGGGTTGACCAAGTCAACCAACCATGAATTGTCTAAGTTTTGGTTTAGATTTATTTAGGAGATGAAATGAATTAAGCTTAAGTAATGGGGTAGATCCAATTGATCACATGGAAAATTTTGACCTAAGCTTGGCTAGGTTTTTTTTTTTTTTTTGGTTAACCAAGTCAACCTTTGACTCATTGAACTTGAACAAACATACCCAATCCATTAGGAGCTTTCATAGGTTCAGTCAGGTAAGGTTTTATATAATAATGTATGCTAAAGAGGGTCTATGTAAGGGTTTGACCTGGCTCAAGTAGGGTAAATGGGTCAACCCCTAACTTGGGGCATTAGGGTTGATGATTTAGTGTATGAAGCTCTTAAGATGAAAGTTTGGTAGAGTTTGAGGTTAGCAGGCCAATGTCATGCATTGTGTAGTCTAATAGGAAGGTATAGTGTAGATTAGTTTTAACAATTGCCTCTTGGGTCAACCAGGGCATGGTTTGGGTTTAGACTTGCTCAAAGGTGTTTAAGTTTATTTTAATGAGTTTGGTATTCAATGGCTAAGTCTTGGTCACCAAGATTAGTCATCACAATGAAGACAGTGTACTAGTCAAGGTAGGGTTTGATAGGCTAAGGTAAGGAACCTAGGACTGGGTCCCCACATCTTGATGATGAGACATAACATATTAAAAACATAGTGTTAGGCTTTAGATGGAGATTTAGAGATTTAGGGTTTGAATGAGATATAACATTGCAAAAACGAGGTCAATAAGCTAAGTCTATTCTCCCTTTTATAGTATAGTTTCCTTATGTGGTCATAATTAACAATTAAATAACCTCTTAGAAAAATTCCAAACTTCAATTAAAAGAGACTGGTGACCTGGAAGAGAAAATTTGCATGCTCAACATTACTTTGAGTTTTATAAGTCACATATGACACTGCTCATGATAAATAAGTGAGTCCTAGAACTTTTTGAGTTGAAGACTTGGTCATGGGTCTTCGAAGGCTTATTTTAGCTTATCGCAATATGGGAGATAAATTTGATATTCACCTTTATTATGGAGAAAATTTTCCAAGAGGGATTTAAATATCTGGTACTTTCAGTAAATGGATATTAATTTAAGAAATACTTTGAATTATTGTATTTAGAAAAAAAATTAATAAATTGATATTTTTATGATATGATTGTGTCAATCCCTAAAATTTCCCCGATAAATGAAGGCCATAATTTTAAAGCTTGAACATAATAACTGAATTCCAAAAAAATTTATGAATTTCTCTATGAATGTTAAGGATTTTTTATATATTCTAATTATCAAAGATGATCAAACTACTCCCTCTTTCTCTTTTTCTTCAGAAATAATTAGTGGAATATTTTGCAAGTTATTCAAGATAATTTATTTATTTATAATAAAGTGAGGACAAAGATTAAAAAAAAATTTTGTAAACCTCTAAAATCTCTAGAAATGGTAAGAAATCAAAGAAAAATTCAAAATCATTTTATTCCTTAAGTTAAGATGTATTTAGTATTCCGTAGGTTTTCTGCGTTAAATGAAAAAAATATATTTGCAAATTATGGAGGTCTATTCCTACCTTTCTCCTTAATCAACATACTAAAAAGAGGAACAAGGAGACGACCAAATTCAGTCTCTTTCGGAAATAAAAAGAATGATCTAAGGCAAGCCTAGCACAATAATAAACTACCTTAACACAACCAGACTTGCCATGCACCATGGCATTTCTGGCCTGCCAAGCCTGATATATTGCATGGCAATACATCTTTCCAAAACTCATGCTATCCTCCATTCTGAGATTGAGTTGTCCTCGGAGGTGCTCCAAATTTATAAGTGGGGCTTTCATTCTCTTGACTGCCCCAAGGACAACCGTTGGTCATTTTTAGAGGAGGAGATAAAATATCCTGCTATGATAAAGAGTACTTATACTTCTTCCAGGAGCAATTGTCCATTGCAAGACTGGTTGAAGAGCCCGGGCTCCATCATACAGGAATGTAACAAGCTGGCGAACTTCTCTTGTTAGTATTCTTCGACAGATCTTTTTCCTTGTTTTTGAATAATCAGTTATGGAGGCCTCCGGCTTTTTAATAAACTCCCACGCAAGCCTGGCCCTTAGAGGTCCTTGCCATCTTGTTGCTGAATGAATCTCAAAGACACCCAACCTAATGGGAAGATAAAGCTCTTCCCAAGCCACATATATAATGCATTCCACCACCATCCAAATCCTTCTGCATAATAAAGACCCAATAAATTTGCTCAATCTAGAACAGCACAGCTTTTGGCACCTGCGCATGAGTCAAAGCATAGGTCGGTGGGGCAAGCAAATACGATCTACTCTGCACAATTCTCCCAGCTATTGAGAGATGTCACCGTCCTTTAGTATTCACCAGGTTTTTAGCCTTGAGAATAAGCTCAGTGAAGTCCCATGACTTGTGTTTGGCAAGCTTAATTCCCAAGTAGTCCATCTCATCTGCTTTCCTAAAGCCAAAAGTCTTCGCAATTCGCTGTTTTTTCCATATTGCTGTGGCTTTTGCTAAACCGTACAATAGATTTCAGCTTGTTAATCTTTTGCCCCGATCAAGCACAATAATTCATAAAGACGGAACGAGTGTGTTTCGCCTTCCTTATTGAAACTTCAGTAAAGACAAACAACAACAACAGCATTAAGCCTTTGTCCCACTACGTAGGATCGACTACTTGAATCCTTTTTCGTTATTGCGCCATGTTAAAAATTAAATTCTCAATTAAATCTAATAAAGAAAGATTATTTCTAATATTTTCTAACCAAGTCTTTTTAGGCATGTCTCTATCTTTCTTAATATAAGTCAAATCTAATACCTCAACGTTCCTAACGGATAAAAAAATAAAAAATCATTAAGACATAACAAATGCGAAACCTTGTCACAGCTATTTGTAGTAGCTATTTCTAAATCCTTCCCTTCTCTGGTGGATAGCCATAGAGAGAGTAGCTCCGACCTCTGAGCATAATATATAGGTAAGGGGAAGCAGGCATCCTTGCCAGAAAGCCGCCGAAAAATCTTCTGAACAATTAGGCTGCCGGAAAGTTGCCGGAAAAATCCGTCGGTAATGGACGATTTTCCTGTAGCGAAGACCATAATGAGATGATCCTTGAATGCATCTAAGAAGACATTTGAGCTGCTCGTAATGAATGTTTAAGGGATGATGCATATGTTGGCGAAGCTGATTGGTTGCAAAGGCAATATCTAGTGTGTTATTGTCAAATATTGTAGAGAATTGACAAGTTTTCGATAGAGAGATGGATTGGAAAAGTCTTTGTTGGCAGCAGCAGTCTTTTAAAGTTCGTTAGGGATGTTAAGCCCTATGAACTTAGTCCCAAGCTAACCAAGAGAGGGGGGGGGGGGGGGTGAATTGGTATTTTAAAATTTCTTGTCACAAAGAATAAAAATCACATAAACCAAAATCACACCACGAGAAAAATAAATGCGAAAATTAAAAGTGCGGAAGCAAGAAAATAATAACACAGAGATTTATAGTGGTTCGGTCAACTTGACCTACGTCCACTCCTTGGAGGCACCCTCCAAGTATTGCACTACAAACGTGACTCTCCTTTAGCCCCCACGACTAGGCGGAGAAGCCCTCACAAAGAACTTCTTTTTGCCACTCCGGCAAGGCAGAGAACCTATCTCCTTTTGTTTCCACCTGAAGCTAGCAGAGAACCACAACCAGATGCTGACTCCTTACCTCTACCGTCCCTCCACGGACGAGAAACTCTAGACGAAAAAGAAGCAGAGCTATCCTTGAAGCAACCCTTGTGAATCCCCTCACAAGATCCTCTCTCTCTCTCTCTCTCTCCCTCTCTCTCTTTCTCTCCTCAAGGCATTCTCAGGTCAAGGCAGCAGCCAAAAAAGTTGTTCAAAATGTTGAACAAGAGCTCTTAAATAGAAGAGCTTCAAAGAAGCTCATTAATTGCAAGTTGCCGACAATATCGTCCAGGCCGATATAGACATCGGCCTGGTCGATCAGTACAAAACTCAGAAGATCAGCCAGAGCATCGCCCTGAATGCAAACTGGATGATTTAAAATTAGCTTGATCGTCCAGGCCGATCTCATGATCGTCCCGTCCGATTAGTTCAAATCAGAGAAAAATCGTCAAGAGCATCGCCCTGAATTCAAGCTGGCCGATTTTTATCGTCCTGAAGTAACTAAGGTTTTTGAATAGATCGACCTAGTCGATCCTGCGATCGTCCAGGATGATATGATTGTATCAATCATTCTTAATTACTCCATTGATTTCCTGAACAATTAAGGCATAATTTGTGAATATCGTCCAGGCCGATCAATGATCGTCCTGGCCGATTATTAAAAAATATAGTATACCTTAATTGTCTATGGCGGTAACTTCTTTCTGTTTTGAGCTTATCGTCCTGGCCGATACACGTATCGTCCAGGCCGATCTGTTAATGACGGCTTCCTTAATTAAGAATTCATATTTAGACTTTCTGTTTTAAGCCTGATCGTCCAGGACGATGTAAATATCGTCCTGGCCGATATGAATACAAACAAAAATTCTAATTCTCTCAAGTGTGTGTGTGTAGGGTTATTTAGCATCAGTCTCTTTGACCATTACAAAATAGACTCAAGAAGAGAAAAAATAAAGTACAGACTGACTCAACCCTAAACCTACGCAATCTTGAACTGGCTTCATTTGTTCGTCCGATCTTCGATTCCTGAAAAGTTAGAAGCAACATGCAGTCAAGAGAATCAATAGTGTTTGTCAATCATCAAAACATAAGTCATGAAAATATATTTGCAACAATCTCTCCCTTTTTGATGATGGCAAAACACTACGAAGACAATTAGCAGAAAAATTTCAGGATCGACAGGTGTAAAAACATCGTAAACTTCTCCCCCTTTTGACATATCAAAAAGGAGAAGGGAACACAAAAGAATAATAGCAAATCACAAACTTCTCCTCCTTTTGACATATCAAAAGATGGGAACACAAAAGAACAATAGCAAATCACAACAAATTTTTTTTTTTTTTTTTTAAACTAAGACATGAAAATGATGTAGTATTCCATGTGATTAATTTAAAAATTTATGGGTTAATGAGTTAACAATCTCAACCATCCATAGAATAGTAGAACATCCGGTCACAGTTACCCTTAGCTCAGACGTTTTCTTAGGGTAGAATCGTCTTTTGAAATCAATGACCTAACTCAAAGAATTAATTGGATATGAGAAAAAGAATCCATCCATCACTTGGTTTAAGAAAAAACTATCTTTATAAAATAATGAACCAAAGTAAATCTGTCACGATCGCAAAACAATCGAAATCAAGTCTTTGAGAGCCAAAACTTCTAAGTTCTAAACGATTTAAAAAGAGAGAATAGCTTGCTTTTGAGTGGGCTCATTTTATGCCTCTTATCAATTTAGTGGCGCTTTGAGCATCTTTTTATAAATTTTTCAATTTTGGTGTCTTTGCGTTTCTTTTGTTGGCATCATTGGCCAAATTTTTTTTATTTTTGTAAGCTACATTCTCTTTTATAACCTCTTAAAAAAAACTTTAGTTGTGAATATATCTTCTCAGATATTAGAGAATAGGAGCTCTCACTCTAACATAAGGAATAATTACCACAAACAGAATTAATAATCAAAGACAAGAGTAACGAGGGATCTTGATGTGACAAAAAAAACCTTAAACATTATAAATACAAGATAGATTTGCTTAAGCAAGCTTAAGAAAAGATCTTAATTTCATAAACAATCTATAATTTGATATAGACTTTTGATTAGAAAAGAAAACTATGCCACTAAAATAGGTTAGAGAAAGATACACAATCACAAAATATTTTTACCATATAGGAGATTAAGAGATGAAAACCACATTGACTACAAATTAAAAAAAAATAAGGGCATGGAATATATTATCATTTCAGCGATGATTTTGAAAACTAAGTAAGAGAAAGAAAAAAAGTAAAACACACCAAAAATAAAAAAAAATAAAAAACAAAAACAAAAGAAAGTAACTAAAAGATCAAGTTTCATGCAGTTATGTCAATCACACCCAATATGGTCCTTAAAAAACTAAAAGTGTCGAAGGCCAGTGGTTTAGTAAAGATGTCAGCCAATTAATTTTCAGTTATCACTTGGTGTAACTCAATGTCTCCCTTAGTCATATGATCTCTAATGAAGTGATGCCTAATGTTAATGTGCTTAGTCCTTGAATGTTGGATACGATTCTTAGATATGCATATGGCACTAGTGTTGTCACAAAAGATTGAGATGGTGCCTACAGGTAATCCTAAATCCAATACCTGTTGTTTCAACCAAAGGACTTGGGCCACACAACTTCCAAGAGCGATGTACTCAGCTTCAGCAGTGGAAAGTGCAACAAAGTTTTGCTTCCTACTAGACCAAGAGACCAAAGATTGTCCAATGAATTGACAAGTTCCTAAAGTGCTTTTTCTATCCACCTTGCATTCTGCAAAATCAGAGTCAAAAAATCCAATAATCTCAAAAGAAGTGTTGTGTCTAGGGTACCAAATCCCTAAGCCTGTGTCCCCAAAAGGTATCTTAAAATTCTCTTAACAGCAGTCGGGTGAGACTCCTTAGGGTCAGCTTGAAATTTAGTACAAAGGCAAACACTAAACATGATATCAGGTCGGCTCACAGTCAAGTAAAGTAATGATCCAATCATGCCTCTATACTTCTTCTAATCAACAGACTTACCACTTGGGTCCTTATCTAATGGATCACTAGAAGTCATGGGAGTGTTAATTGACTTGGCTTTGTCCATCTCATTCTTCTTCAAAATGTCCTTTATGTATTTTGTTTGATTTAAAAAAGTTCCATCCTCCAATTATTTTATGCTAAACCCCAAAAAGTAGGACAATTCTCTCATCAAACTCATCTCAAACTCTCTACTCATTATTTTAGAAAAATCATAACACAATTTCTTATTAGAGGATCCAAAGAGTATATCATCCACATAAATCTGAACAATGAGTAAATCATCTCCAACTCTACTAAGAAAAAGGGTGGTGTCTACGCTCCCCTTGACAAACTCCCTCTCTAGTAAGAATGTGCTAAGCCTCTCATACCAAGCTCTTGGTGCCTGCTTTAAACCATACAAAGCCTTTTTTAATTTAAAAACATGATTTGAAAATTAGAAACTCTCAAAACCTAGGGGTTATTCTACAAGCACATCTTCTTTTATTTCCCCATTTAAAAAGGCACTCTTGACATCCATTTGAAAAAGCTTAAATCCTTTATAACAGGCAAAGGCTAATAGCACTCTAATATCTTTCAATCTAGCTACAGGGGCAAAAGTCTCCTCAAAGTCTATCCCTTCTATTTGATTGTACCCCTTAGCCACCAATCTTTCTTTATTCCTAACCACCACTCCTGAATCATTCACTTTGTTCTTAAAGACCCACTTTGTCCCAACTACACTTTGTCCCTTAGGTCTTTCAACAAGCTCCCAAACATCGTTTCTAACAAATTGATTCAATTCTTCTTGTATTGCTAAAATCCAAAACTCATCAGTAAGGGCTTGGTTAATGGTGGTGGGTTCAGTCATTGAGATAAAGGCAGAGTGGTTCACCTCCTTCCAAAGTCCATGTCTAGTCTTAACTCCACTAGAAGGGTCTCCTAAGATCAAATCCTTTGGGTGACTTGTAGAGTATCTCCAATCTTTAGGCAAAGTGTGTGAAGGTCCGACCCTTTCATTCAAATTAAAATTTTCTACTCCTTGGGTGACTTCTCCTACTCCTTCATTACTTTGGTGTTCTACCCCCTTCCCCAAATTTTCTACTCCACTAGTAATCTCTCTAATCTCATCATCATTCTCAAATCCATGTTTCTTAGGATCAGACTCATCAAATACTACATGGGTTGTCTCTTCCACCATTAAAGTTCTCTTGTTAAACACCCTAAAAGACTTCCCAACACTAGAATTTCCCAAGAACTGAAGGACCTCGAGCCATTATTTCATAACAAATGAGTTTGACTAGAGTTTTATGAATTTAGTTCATAGAAATGTTTCTTTGAACCAACACCAACCTCTTGTCTAGTCCTTAACCTAAAATACCTGCATCATCCAACACGTCCTTAGGACATCCATAATACCTAAAGATCGAGATAAGATATGCATGACCCCAATCTTATCTGTTGTCACTTACCTAATTATATACAATACTAGATTTGATGAAACCAATTTAATTATTTACTATATTTGGAACATGATCCAAATTTTCCTTCCTAGCACCCGCAGGAAACTCAATTTAGCTCTTGAACATCTCGTAGGATACATTATTTATATTAAATACCAATTGACCTATCCTAGAGAACCCAACAATGTCCATATTTTTTATACATATGCCTCCTTTTGTAAATTATTTCATTGAGGCCAAGAAGACATGCTCCACAAAGATGACCTGCACCTGCATACCCTCATGGTAACATAACTCAATGACTTTATAACTAGAAACCTGGCTTGACTCTCATTTCTAGGAACAACACTAATAGCAAAAGGAGGACATGCGATGGTTTAGGGAACGATTTGCTTCAATCGATCATCATTTTGGGTCCATCCATCACTTCTTTCAGCTACCTCCACCACTAACTGATCAGAACCCTTCTTTTGACTAAGTCACTATTTGATGTGTTTTATGTACTTTTTTGTTGGTACTCATCTTTTTAGTGATGTTCAAAGAGGCAAAAGTTTGTCCATCCTTAGTTAGTATGCTTTCCTGTTGCATATCATGTTTTCTATTTTAATTTCTAATGTAAAATAAAATGTATATTTCTATTCATCTCTTTATTTCCGTTATATATATATATATATATATATATATATATATATATATATATATATATATACTATCTTACCTATCAACAAAATTATTTTGCATCATTTAAAAGGGAGAGATTGTTGTAGTCTATGACCCCTAATATGAGATTTTGAAGATGAAAAATAATGTTGATTGAATTTTCTTATTTTTTTATTAAATATTACTAACATTTTGGGGAAACCATAGACTGCTCAAAATAATAGAAGACTCGAGACTGGGTAAAATAAGATTTGAAGGAGTCTGTAAATTTGTATTATTTCTATTTCTCTATTTCTTGAGTCTGGCCATAAAAAGTGTATGCAAACTTAGTAACCACGCACATGCATAGGGGGAAAGTTTTCTTTTGAGGGATTTTTTTTGATCGTATTATATGATTTTAAATCATACTATACGAAATACTTTGGCTCAATGGCTACCTTTTGTGAACTAATCATACTGTATGATCTCTATTATATTGTACGATTTATTTCAATCCAAAACCCTAGCTACCATATTATTTTAATCAAGTTTTTAATCTTTAAATTTTGAACTGATTGTACTGTGTGATCGAATCGTACTATATGAATATTTGAATACTTTCTAAAATTAACCCCCATGATTAATCCATTAAATACAGGCTTTATTGATAATTAAGTATCATACTGTACAACCTTGTTCATATCGTATGATGAACCGAGGATGTTTATGGTCATCCCAAAGATTGTACCAAACAAAACCTTAATTTTTGAACTAATCTTACTGTACAATGTATATATCATACCGGGAGACCAGAATATTTTAACTGATCATATTGTACGAGTTAGATAATACCAGATGATGAATAGAGACAAATTTTTGTCATCCCAACATTCATCCTATATGAACAAAAGAAGTTAAGTACATCATACTAGATGATATTTGTATAGTACTGTATGATGTATTGGAAAATTATTACCTATTTATATTCCTTCGTACTATGATGAAAGCTATTTTGAATTGATCGTACTGTAAGATCTGTGATCGTACTATATAAATAGAACTGGCTAAATTGAAAATCTTAGGTTTTCTTAAAGCTTGAAATTTATATAATGCTTTTGTAGTTTGAAAAGAGAGAGGAGCATGGCGAAGGAAGGGAACTCTTAAGAGGGAGCTTCTTGAAGAGATTTAGGGCTTGTGCAAGGAAGGACAAGGTGAGTTTGTGAGGGAAAAGGAGTGTGAGGGGATCACATGATTGCTCCATGCTTGCTGCATGCTTGCTCTCCAATGGCCCGGGTAAATCTTATTTTTTGCATTTTATAATTGCTATAACTGCTTGGTGATAATCCAATTTTTGTACTTCATTATGTGATTTAAAAATTTATCACCGCTATTATAATCCTATTTTAAAGGCTTCAAATTAATTAAGTTATTTTTTGAAATTAATAATAAAATTAGAACTCTTATTTAGGATTTGTTCTTTATTTTAAAAAATACCAATTCAGCCCCCTCTTGGCACATCTCATACTTTCATTCTTTTAACAACTAACAAAAGTGATACCTTTGGATCGACTTAAAATCTAGCACACAAATAAATACTAAACATGATATCTGGTCTGCTGATAGTTAAATAAAATAATGATCTAATAATTCCTATAAATTTCTTTTGATCAACATATTTTCCCATAGAGTCCTTATCTAACTGCACTGAGGAACTCATTGGTTTAGCTTTATCCATTTCATATTTCTTGAGGATGTCCTTAATGTTCCATCCTCTTTTTATTTTATATTAAAACTAAGAAAGTAACTTAAGTCTGCCATCAAACTCATTTTAAATTCACTACTCATTTATTTTGAAAAATCATCACAAAGTTTTTTATTGGTGGATCCAAAAAATATATCATCAACATATATTTAAATAATAAGTATGTCTTCTTCTACCCTTTTTAAGAAGAGATGGTGTGCACACTTCCTTTAACAAATGGTCTTTCTAGTAGGAATGTGTTTATCCTCTCATACCACGCCCTAGGTGCTTATTTTAATCCATACAATGCCTTTTCAATTTAAATACATGATTATGGAATTTTAAATTTTAAAAACTTGTAGGTTGCTCAACATAAACATCCTTTTATATCATCCCATTAATAAAGACACTCTTAACATCCATTTGAAATAATTTAAAACCTTTATAATAGGCAAAAGCTAATAACACCCATATCGCTTCAAGTCTGGCTATAGGGGCAAAAGTTTCTTCAAATTAAATTCATTTTATTTGATTATACCCCATGGCCACCAATCTTGCCTTATTTCTAACCACTACACTTAAATCATTCATTTTATTTTTGAACACCCACTTAGTTCCATTAGTACTTTGATATTTAGGCATCTTAATCAATTCCCAAACATCATTTCTAACAAATTAATTAAAATTTTCTTGCATGGAAAAAATCCAAAATTCATTAAAAAGTGCTTGATTTATTTTATTGGGCTCAATCATTGAAATAAAGGCATATTGGTTCACTTCTTTGTTAAGTCCATGCCTAGTTCAAACACCTTCATTTGGTACACCTATATTCAATTCTTTAGGATGACTTTTAAAAAAATTTCATTCTCTTGGACATTTATTTTTTGTTCCAGCATTCTCTTCAAGTTTTTCTATTCAAATTTCTTGGGAGATTACTTCAATATGTTCTTCCTCTAACCATGGCTCTTCAGAAGAACTAGATTCATCAAAAACTACATGTGTAGTATCCTCAACTAATATAGACTTATTATTAAAAATCATATAGGATTTTCCAACACTAGAATATCCTAGAAAATTTTCTTCATCAAATTTTCCTAATGGAGTTTTACCATTAATATGAATGAACACCTTTTATTCAAAGGCATATCAAAAGTCTGAATAGGTTGTTAGACCTAAAACAATTATCCCAAGGCTAACCAAGAGGAGGGTGATTAGTTATTTAAAAATATCAAAGTTCTTTTGTTTAAAATTCTAAAAGTTTGTCCAATAATATAATATAAAAAAAAAGTTCTTTTATCAAATTTTGGGTCAAATTTTCTTAAAGGAGTTTTGTCATTATTATGAATGAACACCTTGCATCCAAAAATATGTAAATGTGAATGATATGGTGTTCTACCCTTAAGAAGTTCATAGGATATCTTATTCAACTTAGATCAAATATTTTCCCTATTTAGAACATAATAAGATGTACTAACTATTTCAGCTTTAAAATATTTTAGAAGTGATTATTCTGTCAATATGGCTCAAGCAACTTCTATTAGTGTTATGTTCTTCTTTTATACTACCCCATTCTACTAAGGAGTCCTAGGTGCTAGAAATTTGTGATCAATTCCATATTCTTTACAAAAATCTTTAAATTTTTCATTTTCAAATTTTGCTCCATGTTAACTTTAAATTCATAAAATCTTACACCCTAATTTTCTTTGAATCCAAGTAAAAAAGTTTCTAAATTCATCAAATGATTCACTATTATGAAATAAAAACTTAACCTAAGTGAATCTCAAAAAATCATTAACTATCATAAATAAAAAAACATTACTTACTAGACTTACAGTGTTAACCAATCTAAAAAGATCCAAGTGAATGATTTCTAATGGTTTGCTATTTCTAAGATCTATAATGGAATGAAAGGAGGACTTCACCTATTTTCTTAATTGGCATGCATCACACACGTGATCCTTAGTAAAGTCCAGTTTTGGTATTCCTCTAACAAATTTTTTTGGGTAATTTTGCTAAGGTTTTTCATGCTTGTGTTACAAAATCTTCTATGTCATAATCATGATTCATCAAAAATTATTTTGAGACAGAAAGTATTATAATATTTAATAAAATTCAAATCAAACATGTATACATTTTTTACCATATTTTCATGCAATACATCAATTCCATTTTGGCTTAATATATAGCTAGTGGGAAATTGTTTTTTATATTATAACCCTTATCACATAGCTGACTTATAGTCAATAAGTTTTGCTTTAATCCTTCTACCAATAAGACATTTTCAATGAAATTTTTTTTCCAGATTTCCAATCATACTTATGCCTATCACTTTCCTAGTGGTATTGTCTCCCAGTGTAACCTTGCCTCCATTCCTGGCTTCCAGCGATATGAATTATGTTGTATCTCTAATCATAGGCTTCGAATATTTGTTGTATAGGGACCAAATGTTCTCAAGAGGTCTTGTATCAGAGTGTTTCACTTATTGATCTGACTAATCAAGCTTTTTGGCCATTAAACACAAGTTTGTGACTTCCTCCTCTACTTTTATTTCTGAGGAATCAAAATATGAGTCTAACCAAAATGCTCTTTGCAGCCTCTTCTTGCCCTTCCTTATAATGGTCTTCTCCTCAATCTTCTCCTTACTTGGATTAGCTTTGAGATTTGGGCATTCATATTTGATGTGCCTAGGCTTACTGCACTCATAGCAAATTACATTATTAAAAACTTTAGTATTTTGTGAAACTTACCCGTATTCCACTGTTGATGCACCTTTGCTTCCTCTTAATAAAACTTATGAATTGCCTTATTATTAAGGCACTATTATCTTCATCCTCATGCTCATATTGATCACTATCTGAGTCATCCACTTTTAATAAAATGTTTTTCTACTTTTGTTTGTCACCTACATCAATCTATCTTTGATTCACTCCTTACTTATGAGCAATAAGTGATCCAAGAAGATTATCAATTGAATAAAAATTTAAGCCTTTTGATTTTGTTAAAGCAGTTAACTTTGTATCATAAGACATAAGTAAACAATAAAGAATTTTATTTACTTTTTTAGCATTCATAAGTTCCCTATCTAAAGCATGTAATGAGGTGAGTATTTGTGTGAAATGAGTATAAATGTCAGTGATTGACTCATTCACTTTCATGCAAAATAGTTCATAATCGTGTAGTAGAATGTTTAATCTAGATTATTTCATCTCACAAGTTCCTTCATATGTAATGCAAAACCTATCCCAAATTTTATTTCTAGTTTTATAGATAGATTCATGCATATAGTCTTCATATTTAAGTGCATAGAAAAAACTTTTTAAACATTTAACATTTAATTGAGCGAAGCCTTTTCTTGTATAGTCCAATCAGTAAATGGTGTTTTAGTTATAATATCATCTACAAGTCTTGTAGGTCTAATGTATCTTTCTTTTACTAAAATTCACATGCGATAGTCAAATGATTAAAGAACAGTAGACATACATGTTTTTCAAAAGTCAAAAGGGATGTTATCAAACAATGGTGGTCTATTGATCGAATACCCTTTGAGTGTGTTACAGTTTCCAAAAGTAGCCATAATTATTTCCAAAAGTTGTCTAAACCTTAATTTTTGAAAGTTGGCTCTGATACCACTTGAAAGTATGAATAGGTTGTTAGACCTAAAACAATTGTCTCAAGGCTAACTAAGAGGGGGGTGAATTGGTTATTTTAAAATCTCTTGATATATTAAAAAAAAAACTGATTTTAGATTTTTAATCACAATAATAATTTTTCTAAAAATATTTTTCAATCATAAAATTTCAACTTGAAGAAAAATAAAAATGCAATTAAAGTAAATATAGAGAAAAAAACACATAAATTTATAGTGGTTCGATCGAACTAGATTTACATACACTTCCTGAAGACTTCCCTCTTTAGGTATTGCATTATACCAAAGTGACTCTCCTTTTGCTCCGACATTAAGGTGGAGAAGCTCTTATAATTAACCTCTCTTCCATCAATCCTTGATGTGGTAGAGTACCATCATCCTTTCACTCCCTTCTATTATCGGCAGAGTACCATCATCCTTTCACACCCTTCTTGTGTTGGTAGAGTATCATCATCCTTTCACACCCTCATGGTGTTTGTAGAGTACTATCATCTTCTTAAACCCTTTTAGTGTCGATAGAGTACCGACGCTCCTTTAAAAATATTCTTCCAAGAGTCTTCAAGAAAGTAGGGAGGAACTTTAAAGAACAAGCATGAGTTACTCACCATTGGGAAACCTTGTGAATCCCCTCACAAATTCCCTCAAAGAAATCTCTTTCTCCAATCACAAGAAACTCTCCCAAACACTCTCCAACTGCACCCTTAAAAAAATTTGCAGTAGGAGTTGATAGGAGTTCATAATAGTTAGTTTTTAGGACTTTAAATATGAAAGATAGGAAAAATCATCCAAAAAACTGAAATTTTAATTTGACTGTCTTGGCACATATAGTACAATCCCACATCATACATACAAATAGTTCAAAATTCCTTGTATAATCCTATATGACCCTGTTTTCATACTTTATATGAGATATGTATGAACTAACTTTGTACTGTATAAGCAATTTAAATAATGAACAAGTTCGTTAGGTACGATTCTATATAAATACATTTCATACTCTGGTTGGCATTTTATATAAACTTCATTTCATACAGTATGACCAGTTTATCCAAATCATTCTTTATTTGGTACAAAAATAGATGAGTCTATTTTATATTATGGATGTCATCTGTATGAACCCAAGTTCGAATAGTATGAATAATTCAAAATATTTTCTTGTTCATATGGATGAATTGGTATGCACCCATTTCATACTCGTGATGTTATCTATGCAAAACTATGATTGTACAGTATGATTAGTTCAGAAAATTTTAAGTTTATTCAGGATGAATTGGTACGTAGCCTTTTTTCTATAAATATCATCTGTATGAATATAACTTTGTACAGTATAAAAAGTTCAATAAAAAATTTCTAAAGCATGATTCAATTAACTGCTCTTTAAAGGAATGCTCTAGTTAAATCATCCCATATGATTCCATAATCATACTATATGATTAGTGTATATGCATGATTACACAATTATAATCACACTCTCTCAGACTCAAGAAAAATAAAAAAAGTGTAGACTTCAATTATAATAAACACTAGTCTAATCTATCTTGAAGTCTTTATAGTTGTATAATAGAATGTTCAGTCTAGATTATTTCACCTCATTAGTTCCTTCATATGTTATGTAAAGTCTATCCAAAATTTCTTTTCTAGTTTTATAGGTTGAAACATGCATATAATTCTCAAATTTTAGGGCACAAAAAAACTATTTAAACTTTTTGCATTTAATTGAGCAAGTCCCTTTTCCTCTAATGTTCAATCATTAAATAATGTTTCAATCCTAATACCCTCAATAAGTCTAGTGAGTCTAGCGTAACCTACATGTACTAAAATCCACATACGATAGTCAAGTGATTGTTGAAAAAGTAGACATACAAGTTTTTCAAAAGTCAAAAGTAATGCTATAAAATAGCAATGGTCTATTGATGGAATATCTTTTAGGAGTTCCAGTTTCCAAAAGTTGCCTTGATCATTTTTCATAAAGTATTCTAAACCTTAATTTGTTGAAATAGGTTTTAATACCACTTAAAAGTTTGAGGAGGTTGTTAGACCTTATAGAATTGTCCTAAGACTAACAGAGGGGGGGGGGGGGGGGGGGGGGGGGGGGGGATTAATTGGTATTATAAAAAATATCTTGGATTTTAGAAAATGTTTTAAGAAACATCACTCAATTAATTTTAAAAAAGCGATTATTTGTTGAAATAAATTTTCACAAAATATTTTCAATCACAGTAATATAAAGTATGGAAAATAAAAAACCTATAAAGTAAAAGAGCAAAAGAACACAAAATTTTATAGTAGTTCGGTCCAACTGGACCTAAGTCTACTCCATGGATACTCCTTCTCTAGGTATTTCACTAAACACAAGTGTCTCTCCTTTTTGTCCCATAACAAGGTGGAGAAGCCCTTACAAAATCTCCATTCCACCAACCTTGTATGGTAGAGTACCGACATCCTTTCTCACCCTCCTACTGATGGTACTCTGGTAGAGTATCAACATCTTTTCTCACCTTTCTTGTGATGGAAAAGTACCAAAGACCTTTCTCACCCTCCCGGTGATGGTAGAGTACCATGATCTTCTTTGAAAATCATCTCTTAAGAGTCTTCAAGGAAGTAAGGTAGAAATAAAAGATCCTTACCTTTGGACAATCTTGTGAATCCCCTCACAATTTCCTCTTATAAGATCTCTCACTCTTTACTCTAAAAAACACTCTCTCAAACCCTCTCCTTATACACTCTTAAGAGAAATATGCAGCAAGATAAATAATGTTAGTTTTTAGGACCCTTATGTATAAAAGGCAAAAAAAATTATCCAAAAAACTAAAAATTATAATAGGAACATACTCAGATAATACAATATGATAGTAGATCATCTATATGAATAGTTCAAAAATCCATGTACGAATTAGTATGAACATGATTTCTTACTCTATCAGACGTCTGTACGAACTAACATTGTACTCTATGAACCGTTCAAAATAGAACTAATTCATCTGATGTGATCCTATACAAACCTCATTTCATACTATGTAAGTCATATATATAAACTAATATTATACAGTATGAATAGTTAGAACAAATCATGCTTCATTTGGTATGAATGTGGACAACCCCATTTTGTACTTTTTGAGTAATCTATACAAACCAAACTTCATACAATACAAATAGTTCAAAAAATATGAGTTTGTTTTTAAAAAATTGGTCCACTCCCATTTCATACTCTATGAGTCGTCCATACGAAAAACTATCATACAGTATGAACAGATCAAAAAAAGATATGTTCATTTGGGATGAACTAGTACACATCTATTTCATACTCTGTGAGTCATCTGTAAGAATAGAAATTGCATAGTACAAATAGTGCAAAAAAAGGGCATGATTTTATTAACTTCATTTTGGAAGAAATACCATGAAAAATTATCTAGTACGATTTGAAATTGTACAATATAGTTAATTTTAAAATTTTAATTTTTAATTCATTCTCCTAGTGTGTGTGTGTGTATGGTTACGATATTAAAATCACACTTTATGAGACTCAAGAAAAATAGAAAATTAAAAGACTTCATTACATGAAACCATAATCTACTCTATCTTGAAGTCTCCAGTAGTCTGGAGTATAATTTTTCTTAAAAGTTAGTACACACAAACAAAAAAAATATCAAATATATGCTAGGAGAAATAGTAATCATAATAATAATAATTTATTATCATCAAAAAGTCATATTATATAAAACTCAATCTTAAATTCTAAGCTAAAATAACACCTTCATTCTTATAAGACTAATTTAAGTAATAGTCTTATAGATTGGATAGAAAATCCTAACATGCCTCAACTTAGAGGGGGCATCCATAGTGAAAGTTTTTGGAATAAGCATGACAAAAGTTTCCTTCCAATACTCTATCATTTTTTTAGACTTTAAAAACACTATAGTTGTATTATAAACCTCAGTATTAAAAATTTGCAATTTAAACTACTCTGATAAAACTTGAAAGTTCATTAAGGATGTTAAGCCCTTATGAACTAGTCCCGAGGCTAATCAGGAGGGGTGGTGAATTGGACATTTAAAAACTTCTTTAACTAAAAGAAAAATATTTTTGTATCTTGTAGCACAAACAAAATAAATCAGTAATAAAAAGATTAATTAGAAATTTCACGCAAGCAGTTAATCATAAAAAAAATAAAGTGTGAAAATAATAAAGGAAAGAACACACCAAATTTATAGTGGTTCAGTCCAACTTGACCTATGTCCACTCCTCGGAGGCACCCTATGAGTATTGCACTAAACTTTTAGTGAATCTCCTTTAGCCGCCACAGCTAGGCAGAGAAGCCCTTAAAAAATCACTTCCACCTTCCCTGGTACAGTGGAGTAGTCGGGTCCTTTGACACCAAAGAGATCTCCTTCTTTCCAAAGCTTCCCTGAAGATGAACCTTAAATATGATGGTACAAAGGTGCCGGCTTGCCGAAGTGAACGTGTAAAATTGCCTCCACTCTCCCTTGAAACCCCCTCCAAGGATCTTCTCCGTCTATCAAACTCCACCCTTTCATCTCTCCCTTTCAAGTTATCTCTTCATGTTTTCTCTAGAAGAATGAAGCTTCAATGGCTGCTAAAGACACTTATCAAGTGCTTTGACACTCCCCTCACTAAGATAAAAAAAAATTAAAAATATGGGTAAACAAAACTTACCTTTTTTTTTAATTTTCATTTTAAAATAAAATAAGTAAAACTAAACAAATAACTAAATAAAATACAAAAAATAGTACATTCTCCCCCTTTGACATTATCAAAAAGAAGAGGAGCACAAAAAACTAAAACAGTAAAAAAAAAACTTACAAACAAAACCTCAAATGATACATAATCTCGTGAAGATGTTTTTAGAAGAATTAGTTTGAAAATTAAAATTTTCTTGAAATGAGAAAGTTATCACTTGATTTTATTCAAAAACTTAGAAAGGAATGTATTGACAACGCATAACCAAGAAACATTAGAAATTCAGAATGTTAATCAATACTCAAGTTCTTTTAAAGGCTCAAAAAAATTTTAATCCAATATCTAAATCAAGGAACAAATTAGAAAAAGAATCAGTAATCATTTCAAAACTCCTTTCATGAAATATATTTAATAGAAAAATAATGCAAAAAATAAAAAATCATGATTTTCAAACTCAACTATCAAAGATATCAATAGTAAAAGGGTTTTTCTAAGACTTAAGAAGTACAAGAAAGGAAAGCTTACTTTTTGTGGGCTCATTTTTCCTCTTGTCAGTTGTTTAGCGTACTTTGCACTTCTTTTTATTTTTGTTACACTTTGTGTATCTTTCTAAATTTGGCGTCATTGTGCATCTTTTAATTTTTAATACACTTTGTATATCTTTCTAAATTTGGCGTCATTGATATTTGTTTTTCACCAAATATGCTTTCTTTTCTATAATTTTAAAAAAACTAAAGCAACCCATTCTATTGACAAAAACAAACTACTTGATTAAGAAAATTATGAGGAGGATTCAACAACTTGCAAAAGATCCCTATACGATAGAAAAAAAAATATTTTTTTTGAAGAAATGCAATATTGCATTAAAAAAAAGAAAGAACAACCTAATACAAATTAGAACCATAAATAAAACTAAGGGCTCCTTGATCCAACAGTGAAAGAAACCTTATTGAAAGCAAATTTGTTAAACAAAACTTATCATAATTGAAATGAGACCCACTATTTCCTATTTTAAAACCATTGGGGTGGAGGAGATACCAAATATAAAACAATATGTAAGGTTAGTTAGTATCCCAGAGTTCCGAACTGGTTAAAAATAAGTCCTAGTACCGATCCCATAATCCATTAATAAATTTAGAAAACAAATAAAATGCTAAAAGAAAGCAGAATAAACAAAAAAAAAAACTCTAAAAAGTAATTACAAGTATTCACCACTATCCAAAAATATCCTAAGAAAACATCCAATAGATTCTTTAGATGCCATTTCCAAAAGTCGAGTCCATAATCCAAAACAAGTAATCTGAGATACTCTTTGATCATAAGTTCCATCATCAAGTATCTTCTGAGATATTTTGTGCTGTTGTTTCCAATGTAAAAATAAGAAAGCATTAATGAGCTAAAGGCTCCTCATATTATTCTTTAAACTGAGATCTGCCTTCATTCTTATAGGAAAATCTTCCACTGGTCCTAATGATTTTAGTTCTTTGAAGAGTTTATGCTTAGAACCGGAAGAATAATCAATCTTAGATATTTTCCCTTTGACTAACATAGCCTTTTTAAAATTCAAATTAACTGCAGAGGGAGGAGCAACAAATTTTGGTACATCTACAACAATATTTCAACTTAATTCTCCTTCACAGTCTGAAGGAGTTTCCATTTCAACATATTCCACAGTATTGGCTGAAGGAATAACAACTTCCATTTCAGATTCAGTCTTAGCAATAATAGCTTCCTCTTCCCTTTCCAGATTTCGAGCACCTATGAATTTAATTTTTGAATTTTGAACTTTGTCGGTTCAGCAACATATGCTAACTCAGTAATAACAGCTTCCTTATCACCATCCAGGATTAGTGTGTCTATGATTTCCATTTTTGAATTTTGAACATAATTAGGAATAAACATAGCTTGATCAGCAATAAAGCCATTAGAATATTCATTTGAATTTTTATCCAGAAATTGAACATTCTAGAAATCAGCATCCTTAATTAAATTTTTCTCCAAGTCAACATTGATAACATAAGCTAATTCAGCCTCCATATTATCTTTTCCTTCATGAGATAGCACGCTGAATTGATTGGAATCTTCAAGATCTGATGTAATTCTATCAGCTACAGCATGAACAATATTTTCCTTAATTACATCAGAAATTCTAACCGAATCCATCTTATCATGATTACTCTTAGAGAGAAAATTAGATTGCTTCTTATCAAATAATTTTTTTGTATTTTTTTTGTTCTTGAACTTTACATGCATCTATGACCCATAAGAATTATCATCAACTTGAAAAGAACTTTTAAGGATTTCTTTATCAACCAGATTCAGAGACTGAGAGACATTTGGACATATATAATCTTTATGTCCAATTCTTCCATATTTGAAAAAAGCGATGAAAGGTTTTCATATTCAAATCTTTGAAAAAACCTTCCATTTAGACCTTCAACCCAAATATCACAAGGGAGCTTAGAATTTAATTTAGTTCGAATGCAAGCTCTAGAAAATTCCCTTCTTCCCCATCTAAACATGTTGCCATCTAATAATAAAGGAGTCCCAATTCTAGAAACTATTCTAGTACTATTGGTTTCATCCCAGCAATGAAGTGGCAAATGAGGTAGACGAACCCAAATGGGAAAAGAAATCCCATCCATAGAGATAGGAGAGAAACTAGGTGACCATCTATCTAAACCAATGACAAAGCCCCCAACATACCAAGGTCCTCCATTAAGGACTTCCTTCATTGCTTCATAAGACTGAAATGAACACAAAAGCCAATCCAAATCGAGTGAGGTTATATGAAACCCTCCAAATTTAGTCCATTGCTTCCTTAATTCAATAGAACAGATTGAAAAAGGCAATTTCTTACATAGAATTTTCACCACCAATGAATTTCTCAAAACTTGAACATTGGCTTTTTCATTTTCCATATCAAGCTTTATAATATTTACATCCTCATTTCCATCCAAAACTCCATTAAAATTTATTTTAATATGTGGTTTTTTTATCAACAAATTAGAATTATCCATTCCAGAGGAAGAATTATGAACTCCATCATCATTCTTCAAAGGATTTTTATATTTGCAACATGAAGAAGAAGCCTCCATATCATTAGGTTTAGGGTAAACAATTGATCTATTTGAGAATGACTTACTATTAAAGTCAAAAATAATTTCTTATTCTTTTCCTGACACTGGCAGAATCTTCTGCTTAGATACCAAACCTCCCTTTATGATTATCAAAGGAGAGTTCATGAAATTGCGAGAAATGCTGTGGCTGAATGAAAATCTACCTTTTGAATCCAACAGAGTTGGACGCATGGCAGATATTAAGGATGTGGTGTTCCAATCATCATTATATGATAATGATCGGCCACCCTCTTCCATCTTAAACAATGGCATCCAGAATCACCAAAATCATGAGTTTCCTTCATTTGATTATTTTTTGAGAAGTCAACCATAACTTACGTAAAAAAATTAAAAAAAATAAGAGGTAAAATTATTTTTTTTAGAAAAAATAATCTTTGAAAAAGATTTGATTTTCTTAAGTGTATTGGAAATAAAAAAAGTGATATATGTGTGTTGATCAGAGAGAACATCATAAAAAGAAAAGTAAAGACAAATTTAAAATTTTAACATAACAAAAAAGAAAAAAATAAACCCAAAGAAAATATAGAAAATAAACAAAAATAAAAAGAATAAGAACTTGCATACACAAACAAATAAACACATAAATAAGTTTTTAAACATCATCTTGCTCTTGGTTTGATGATTCAGAAGCTAGGTCAGCCCAAGAGATTTTTTTCTTTTCATTATTTTCCCTTTTTATAATTTGCTTAGCTTTACCCTTTTCTTTTGTAAGAAGATTTCTCAAATTGGGGCACTAATTTTTTGTATGTCCAAGTTTCCTACATCCAAAGTAAATAACATCAGAGGAAATCTTAATATTCTTATTATTTTTACCTTTATTCTACCTTTATTGATGCTTATGCTTGTGCTTTAGTGGGCTTTCTAATTTGCTTGTTAAGTCATCACTTTCATCACCAATTAAGCCACTTTCTCCATGTCTTTTTTCACCTACATCCAAAAGTCTTTGATTCAAACTTTGCTCGTATGCAATGACTGAGCCAATCAAATTATTAATAGAATAGTCATTCAAATTTTTTGATTCACAAATAGCAACAACTTTGGCATCAAACTTATCAAGTAGACAATGTAAAATTTTATTAACTTTTTCAAAGTTTGAAAATTCTTTACCTAAATCATGTAATAATATCACAATTTAAATAAACCTAGTATACATGTTTAAGATCGTCTTATAAGATTTTATGTAAAATAATTCATAATCATGCATTAAAAAGTTTAACTTGGATTGCATGATCTCACTATTGCCTTCATATATAGTGTGTAATTTATCCCAATTTTTCTTCCCAGTAGTGCACGTGGATACTAACATACAATCTTCGGAATTTAAAGCCCAGAAAAATAGTTTAATGATTTAGCATTTAATTGAGCAATGATTTGTTCTTTCCTACTCCATTGATTAAAAGAAATATCAGTTTTAATTCACTCTATAACACATGACAGTATAGAATAACTAATTAAAATCATTTTTCACATTCGATAATCAATTTATTGCAAGAAAGTAGACATACAAATTTTCCAAAAATCAAAAGTAATATTGTTAAATAAAGGTGGTCGGGTAATAGAATACCCTTTCGTAGTATTACGATTTCCAAAGTTAACCATTAATCAAAATTCAAAAGTTTTCAAAAACCCATTTTTATGAATCCAAATAATTAAATATTTAAAAACATGTTTAACTAAAAGGAAAATATTTCTTATATCTTACAGCATAAACAAAATAATTTAATAACAAAAAGATTAATTAGAAATTTTACCCAAATAATTAATCATAATAAAAATAAAGTGCGGAAATAATAAAGGAAAGAACACACCAGATTTATAGTGGTTCGGTCCAACTTGACCTATGTCCACTCCTTGGAGGTACCCTTCGAGTATTGCACTAAATCTTTTGTGACTCTCCTTTAACCCCCACAACTAGGCAGAGAAGCCCTTATAAAATCACTTCCACCTTCCCTGGTGCGACGGAGTAGTCGGGTCCTTTAACACCAAAGAGATTTTCTTCTTCCCAATGCTTCCCTCAAGATGAACCTTGAATCCAATGGTACTAAAGTGTGAGCTTCCCGGAGCGACCGTGTGAAACCCCCTCCACACTCCTTTGAAACCCCCTCCAAGGATCTTCTCCCTCTCTCAAACTCCTCCCTTTCCTCTCTCTCCCTTTGAAGTTCTCTTTTTAAGTTTTCTCCAGAATAAAAAAGCTTCAATGGTTGCCAAAGACACTTATCAAGTGATTTGATAAAGCTTAAATAGAGGGCTTTGAAAAACCTTTAAAAATTAATCTTAGCGATAAAAATCATCCATGGCAATAACAGGATCATCCCGTGCGATGAGCTTAAAAATAGGCCTTTAGAAAACCCTAAAAAATGAATTTTAATGCTAAATATCTTCGTGGACAATCTCAAGATCATCATGTATGATGTGCTTAAAATGAGGCCTTTAGAAAACCCTAATAACTCAATTTTGATGCTAATTATCATCCCGTACGAACGCAGGATCGTCTAGGACGATGTGTAGAATTTGACATGATAGTTTAGGACGATCACCTAGACAATATATTCAAATTTTAACATATCATCCAAGATAATATTGTGGATCATCTTGGATTATTAGAAGAAAATTTATGGTATTTTGTCTTGGATAATTTAGGAAAATCAAGTATGTCAGCAAACATCATCCAGGATGATTTACATATCATCCAAGATGATATGATTGAAAAATTTAACCATAATTAGTCCCCTAATCACATGATCAATTTAGATATGATTTGTATTGATTTTCAAGGATGAACTAGATCATCTGGGATGATTAGAACAAAAATTGAATCTTAAATCCTTGCCTAAATTATCATTGACAGCTATTTTCCAAGATTGTAAAGGATCATCCTGGATGATCCAAAATCGTCCATTATAGTTAATTTATTGAGCTAATCATCTTAGATGATCAAAATCGTCTAGTATGATTAGTTCAAAGCTTGAACTTTTTATTTTGACTAGATCTCACTCTCCTGAGTGTGTGTGTGTGTGCATGATCATCAAGCAAGTATACACCATTACAGGACTTGACTAAAGAAATCAAAAATTACACCAATGAATATTATAGACCCTTTACAGCATTACCTTATTCAACCCAATCTTGAGCTTTAATTCATTATTTGATGTTGCATGGTGTTCCTGAAATGTTAGTATACACATAAAAAAAATATAGAATTAAAAATACTATGAGATATAAAGATGTTTGTTATCACAAAAAATATAAAACTTGTGAGCTCAAGTCGTAAAAACAATAATGTTTAAAAAAAGAAGAGGTCAAACCATCCAACCTTGAGCTTAATTAGACATCAAATATTTAGCAACAACTTTAATTTCTAAAATTGAAACCTCCATCTACAACTTGTCCAGGATTTTTGTATCAATCTTCCTAGTGACTTCTAATAAAGGATAAAAATGTCAGTATTTACTTGTTTCAAGTTCTCAAAACTTTTTTTGAAAGAACTACATGAAATCCTACTGAATCTCATTTGCTTCCTTTGAAATTTACCCATTAGGAGGAATAATGCATTTAATTATGTTGGATTGCCTCTATGTTCTAACAATACTATGAAAGAAAAGAATATCCATCTCCCTCTTTGATCTAACAAATCTTTGCTCTCTACTACACCAAGTAGTGAGCCTTGAAAGAGTTGTATTAAAGCTCTAAACTTATAATCTTAAGAGTTATTTCATGTTTTGCATTTAACCCATTCCCCGAGCCCTCCAACAATTGAAGGGCTTCAATATCTTTCTTAAGACTGAACTTCAAATCACCATGCTATTTAATTTTATTTTTTATTCAATTAAAGATGGATCAAAGAGTTCTAGAACATTGCCTTTGAATAATATCCAATGATAAACCAATTTTCCAATGATCAGAAGAAGTTCTAATCAAATGACTCTTTGTAGCAATCAGAATTTTTTTGAGAACCCTAGAATTTATAAGAACACAGTCAAGATGCACATATAATCTTCTTCTAAAGAAAGAACAACTTTTTATTTAACGAAGGGCATATTTATCATTAAAATATATAAAGATTAAAAAAAATAAAATGAAAAATATGTAATTCAGAGAAAAATCATGCATTTTATTATAATTGATAAATTATGAAATGCTTATAATCTTATAAGCCTATTTTGTTTTTTGTGAAAATGTAAAATTAAGTAAATCAGAAGAGTTATTGAGGTCAAATTCTTAAATCATTGTTTGTTGAATCCTTATGATAGGATGTGCTAGATCCTTAAAGCTTAGAATGGGGAAAGTAAAGGGCAATTCTTTAATGCTGATTAAAATTTATTATATGCTTTAACTCACTCCCCAACTACCAACATGGACTCAAACTTCTTAAATGAGCCAAATGCAAGTTCCATGTGGGTTTGGTCGAACATGGTTAACCATGGTCTTCTAAGGTTTCAATTATGTTTAGGTATGCACATTTTAATATTTAGGAGGTTTTGGATGCTTTGGCATGATGTAGTTTGACCTATTTGCATATTTGAAGGTGTGTGGGTCATATGGGTCCTTAATGGTCAAAGTTATCAATCATGGTCAAACTATCCAATTCATAGATCTATTTAGGTTTCGATCTAATAAAGCATGATTATCAATTGCATAGGTTTAAAACCCAGGTCTTAGATTGAACTTTATAATATGGTTTGTTCATATGAAATGGTTTTAGGGTTTAACGGTTCAGGTCAAACTAGGTTAACCTATGTTAATAATGGATCTAAATGGATTCAAACAATTTAATTAATTATTATGAACATGCTTGTATGAGGTCTTATGATTATATGGTGTTTAAACCAATATGCCATGTTGAGTGGCATAATGGTAAATATGTGATGGTTTTTTTATCTATTGAAGAGGCTTTGAGTTTTAGGATTTTGAAGGGCATGGAAGCTTTCAAAATGAATAGGTAAGCCCTAGGGGTATGTCTAATCAATATATGAATAATCAAACACAATTTGAAAGGATTTACCTAGGGTTTGATCTAATGAAAAAATATCCCACAAAAAGAAAAATGTCCAAAGGATTTATAAGGTTTAGGTTTAAACTTGGATTTTGAACTTTGAATTTTGAACTGGATTTTAATTGAATGATTTAAGTTTACTAAATGATTTAGGTTGATTCAATCATGTAATTGAACTTGAATGAAGGTGATTGAGAGGTTTATTAAACTTGAGTTTTAATTATTGAATTAGAGTGATGATTAAAGTGTTCTTTAAATTTTTTAAAGATTGATCTATTAAAAATCTTTGAATGATTATCCATGATTAAATGATTAAATATTTAAAATTATTGAAGTTCAATGAAGTTAATTGATTGAATATAATGATTAAACATTAATCTTGGATGATTAACCTCACATAAAAATGAGGTCAACAAATGAACTCAAAAAGGTGTGACGTACTTTGAAAACAAAATCACAAATGTTGGCTTTATTAAAACTAATCAACATAATTTAAGGAAATTTAGTTAATAAATACATGAATGGAAATGATCCAAAATATGAAGTTAAATCAAATAGGACATCTGAAAGAGAAATCAACTCAATCATATAGATTTAAACATGAAAAATCTTAAGATAAAGATCTATCCCTAACAAGTCAAATTTAAATGGATTTAAGAAATATCCAATATTTGTCTGATCATGTCAAAACAATGATGGAGAGTAAGTCCAAACTCAATTAACCATATAAAAATAATGAGAAAAAGATTTAAAGAATTCCATTACTCACCATTCCACATCGAAATAGTGAAAAAGGGATTTAAAGGGTTCTAATTTTCACCTGACCATATTAAAATAGTGAAAGAGGTAAATTTAATAAAATCCAGCTTTCACTTGACCATATCAAAACAACCAAAGTGAAAGATTTAATAGAATCCAATATTCACTTGATCATATTGAAACAAAGAAAGAGGAAGATTTAATACTCACTTGATCATATATTAGGTGAAAGTTATGTAGTTTTTTTATTCTATTAACTCCAATAAAATATTTTTTTTTTAGTTTATGATGTACAAGTATGGCTCACAAAACAAGGAAAATTCATAAGTATTGAACCAACATCAAAATGTTCTACGTATAAGAATCATAGTGTCTTAATGGCTTTGTGTGAGATTTAAACATTGCAACACCAGAGTCACTAAAATTATTATTTAATCTAGCACAACTATGGAACAAAGGTTATCTCTAAAACTCTAGAAAACAACATTACAAATATAGACTTTCAGGAAAATTATAGAATAACTCAAAGCTAGAGCACTACCCTTGAAAGAGCAACAACAAAAGAATATTTAAGCAAGTGCCATAGCTCACAAATTTTACAGTGCCAAAGTTTGGTAGTTGATGAAAATGATAAACTTGTAAGAATAAATAATTGCACATATTTAGCCCATCACCATAGTAAAGAATATTTGGAACACTGAGGTACTAGTTCATATTATAATGGCAAGGTGCCATGTTGTAGAGTGTCACAATGCCTGAGCAATTTGTATAATAAGTATAAATAGTTTTTCTAATTTTGTTTGTAGGTGTGCTATATTTTTGAATAATGTTTTTAGAGGAGAGACTAGATGAGAGTAAGGTACATACTTTAGAGTGGCTGGATAATATTATTGTTAGCAAGCAAGCATTTCTAGAGGAAAGAAGTATGGAGAGCAAAGTTGTATGGATATATTCACTTTGGGAAGGCTTTATCAGTATGATCTGTTATGGATCCATCATTCTAGGTGATATCTTTTAACTCTTTTCAACTTGTACTTTATTTTTTGAGAAAGTAATAAAAATTATGTTGTTCTATTTTTATTTTATAGCCAGCTAAACCCATAGTTTTGGACTAATGTTGTGAAAGTTTATGTAATTACGAATGTAGACTCTTGTGCATAAAATTCTTAATGGTCATTCTAAATATCTCTTTCTTATCATTTAATTCATGTAGTGTCCATGTGCAGAATTAAAACCTAGTGTTATATATTACCTCGGTAGAGGAATATTAGAATAATTAGGAGAATTATAATGGAATACTTACTTTCCTAGTCATAGGATGTTTAGTAATCTAGGGTCTATAGGGATAGAATAATTGAAAGGACAAAGCTTTCTATACATCCTGACAAGCTTGATAGAGATCTAACAATGTATATGATCTGATTCACAACTAATTTAGGAGAGTCCACTTAGAAAAGCTTATGAGATTTATTTATCATTTGTCCAAAACACTTTATCATCTATTGGTATATTCTCTTTTCTTCTATAATTCTAATTCTATATAGAATTCAACCCTAATTTCATTACAAAGGATAATTTTTCTAGCTTGAAGTAGATGGTACTAGAATAATTATATAAAGCAAAACATGTCCTCATGAGATTGTTTACTCTCACAAAAATTTTATTACTTTGTCAACATGTGCCATTTCATTTTATGGGGTTTCATGTTGAAATTAACATAAGCATAGTCCGACACAAATAACCTACTGCATTAATGTTTTAGCCCCATTGTCGAGAAAGTTACGTGCTTTCTTACAGTTATTTCTATATTATTCAAAAATCTATATATTTAATCCTACTTGTATCTTATATTTTATTATTTTTATTTTTGTTCAAATTTTCAAAAAGAAAATTTTTTATTTTCCTTTCTTTATTTTTCTGTAATTTAATTTTTGGATTATTAGTGTATGCATATTAGATTTAGTAAGGTTCCTTTGTTATTTGATTTAGAGATTGAAAGGAACTTTACAAAAATTAAAACATATAATATGACATTAAAATTAGTAAAAACTTAGCTAGATCAAGATGAGAACTATCCTAGACCTCTTAGAGAGTACACCAATCCTTTAGTAGAGAGAAATCATCGAAGTATCAACGGACCTACTATCCAAGCCAACTATTTTGAATTAAAATATACCATAATCCAAATGGTACAAGATTTTAAGTTTGGTGTGGTTGAGTTCCTTTTACCTAGCCTTTATAACCATTTTGGTGAGATGGCACATAAGTTCCATGCAAAATATTTTTCACCATCCAAAACCACTATGCTTATGAATGAAATAACTTCATTTTTGCAATTTAATAAAGATTTGATTTATGAGAGTTGGAAAAGAATTAAGGGGGTTCTTAGAAAGTTCTCTCATCATGCTTTACCTAATTTAATTGTGATTCATGTTTTTATATAGACTTGAAGAATCTCTTAAAATAATAATTGATGTTGTAGCTAGAGGTTCTTTAATGTAAAAATCTTTTAAAGAGGCTTATTCCTTGATAAAAAAAATGACAAGAAATAATCTTCATTGGCCTCTAATTGGGTGAATCCTAAGAGAGTACCTAATATTTATTAGTCAATTGCTTTATCAATTTTGAAAGCTCACGTAGTAGCCATGTCTAAGATGTTAGATAACTTTGGAGTTTACTCTAGTTCAGGATCACATATGTATTTGGAGATGCATTATTTGAGTTTTGTTAGTGAGTATAATGCTCAGGGGATTGAGAATATGAATATGATTGGAAGAATTAATAATTCCTATTCTAATATTTATAATCTAGGTTGAAGGAATCACATAAATTTTAGTTGGAATAAAAATATTTAAGGAAATTAATATAATGCATGTCTATCAAACTCTAGAGAAAATTGGAGTAATCCTCAACCGTCGTTATTGAACCTTAGATCTTTTTATTCACTAGGTTTTAATGTGAATACACAATTCAAAGATAGATGTTGACCTCGATTTTGGCTCGATCATGCTCGAGCTCTTTTGACCGATCTAATCGGACCCTGTTGAGCCCAATTCGAGCTCGAATCGACCCAACTCGAGCCGGATCAGACTCAAACATGTTCGATTAGACTCGCTTAATTGGTTTTCATCGCGTCGTACTCGATTTGATTTAAGTTGATTATTAATTTGGACTCAATTTCATGCGATCAATTTTGTTGCGCCGCCTCGAGCCCGAATTGATTTGAATCGAGTCAAATTCGAGCCCAATGCCTAACCCAACCTCAGCCAATTTTAATCTGATCAAGCCCGATTCGATTCGATTAAGAGCCATTTGACTTTCCATTCATTTTTGAATTTCCTTCCTAAATCAAGAAAATCGTCTCGACGGCCATGATCGAATGAAATCTTCCTTTCGGCCGAAATCCCCCTGTTCAGAGGATTTTCCATGGCTGGAGCAGACGTCGAGCGGCGAGCAAGGCCATTTCAGGGAATTTTTGAGGCTGGAGCACGACGACGAAGAGAGGCGGGCTTCCTCTTCCGGCAACATGTTTGATTTACTCGGAACGAAGGCTCCGAGCCTAGGCATTCGCTCTCGCTTACTCTCTCTCCCTCAATTCTTCGTTCTCGCTCCCCCTCACGCACGAACCCCGGCTCTTTCTCTCGGTTTCACCTGCCCAGATCGGAAGACCCCCGCTCCCTCCCTCTCGTCTCCGCACGCCAGGACTGAGCCCGACGCCTCCGGCCATCCCGAAGCCTCCAGCCGTCCTGACGCCTCCATCCAGGCCAAACGCCCGTGGCTTGCTCTGCCGCCCGAACTCGTCCATACGAAGAAGACGAACCCCTTCTTCCGCCCCTCTTACCTGACCGAGCCAAGGAAGCATAAATTTGCGCACGACGTGCTTTAACTTAGCCTCTATTCTTTTCTTCTACAGCAGATAAGGAGAACTCAAAACACAAGTAGCTCAACCAGTAACAAAAAGCAATGGACAAGGAGCACGTAGAGCTGGAGCTAGGACGATCGATTTCAAGCATCAGTCATCCCTACCCATCTGGTAGGGGCGCTACGGGCGGAACCACCGGGTCGTAGCCCCCAGTGTTGTAAGTTTACTAAAACTTAGAAAACCTTTAGGGGCTTAGATGATTGTACCGCCTCCTTCCCTTAGGGCCTTAGAAACTTCAATTATAATTAGGATTGCTTTTGTTTTTCTTGTTTAGATCCCTAAAATCCTATGACATCCGTATAGAAGTCTTAGGAATTAGAAAAGAACAACACTTTTTATCCTACGACACTAGTGACATCTAAGGACAAAAATTAAGGACCGGGTCTTAGAAAATATAGACTTAGGGTGCATGTTCCTTATAGGATAGAGACTTTAAAACAACAACTTAGTGACACGTTTTCCTAGATTTAGATTTTGTTTTCTTTATTCACTAATAATCAACCAATCGATCCTAATCTAATTCTTAAAAATCTATTAAAACACTTAACTCTTAACTAAGTTTTAATTAACATGCATAATCATTAAATCATAATTTTAAATCATAAACCTAAATCAATCCTAACTAATTTAATAATTGATTCATAACCAACCTAAAATTTAAAAGATATAGATCATATTAGGAGATTAAATTACAAATTAAACTCATTAGGATAAGAGATTCTTAAAGATCAAACTTAGAATAATCTTTTAAAAGCAATCAACAAATCCCTTAATACATAACAACCGCACTAAAAGTGAAGTTTATTGGATGGACTACTCCTGGCTGTGGGGCTAAGTGTCCTAAGGAGGCTGGTTCCTCGAGCCTGGTGGCACAACGCCACGAATGGATCTAATGGAGCGTCAAAACCTAAAATTAATTTTTCTAAATGACATAATTCAAACTTGATTAATAAATGATTTAATTCACCCTTTTCTTTTTCTTTTAAGAACAAACTATAATAATCAAACAAAATTAATTATCACTGGGTAACCCAGGCCTACGAGGCTATTAATTTAGCCCTAAGGAGGGTGAAATAAACCTCACGGCCTCGGTGTGAAACAAAGGTGATAGTTAATCAAACATTAAAAATAAAACATCCTAAAAATCAATTCTAAAACACTAATATTTAAACTTTAACTAAAATCTCTTCTTTGCCCTTTCAACAAATAAAAATAAAAAATACAAACAATTCTAATTAAAATAACCCTATATAGGACCTACCAAAACCACACAGCCAACACACACATAGATGAGTTTGCTAGGACACGACTATTAGCTTTAGGTTAGGCTTTTGTTCTGCTTTTTCTTTAATGTGCTGTGTTGTGACGCTCTGCATGTGACCCGTGTGCTGTTTGTTTTTGCTACCTGTTGTAGCCTTTCTGTGATGTGATTTCTGTACTGTTTTCTAGCTTTCCTTTCTGCATTGTGGTTGTGACGTTAGAATACCCATAGGTTAGGCACGCTCTTTTATACTAATGCTGTCTTCCTGCAGGTGGCCGTGCTCATATAATGCTGCTAAAAGGGGGCTAAAATTAATAAATCATGTATAACTGCTTTAGGTACCTACTTCAGCTGCTTAGCCCCCAATAATCAGAGCACGGCCAAGTGTGATTTATTTTTTCAGCATTTTCATATATATAACTGCTTGGATGGATTTTTATTATAACTGCTTAGGATAACCCCTACAGGAGAGTCTAGATTTTCTATTTTCAATAATGTAATGTATTTGATAGTAAATGTTGTGAAAATTTAAAATAAGGTATTTTTAAAGAGATAGGAATCCAAAAGGAAAAGTAAACCCCTATAAGGGGGTTTTCTTTTTCATTTGGATATCCTCTTGGAGGACGTACTACGAGGAGTCCAAAGAGAAAAGTAAACCCCTACAGGGGGTTTCCTTTTTCATTTGGGCATTCTCTTGGAGGACGTACTACGAGGAGCCCGAAGAGTTGAAGATGATCCAAAGACGAATCAAGGAAGTGAAGAATAAGAGTGAAGATAAAAATGCCTTGTTTTAAGATTTGCGTCGTTTCCGGGTTGTTGTCGGTGGAGCCCGGCCACCTTTACTTTTCCGTACTCTGTGATGTAATATTGAATGGCACTTGCCATGGACACTCTTTTCCGTGAGATTTTGTTGTTTCTGTTGTGTTTTGTTTACTTTGATTGCGCAGTAGAACCAACATGCTTTTCTTAGGTTTCTTTTCTTGCATGTGCTTGTGTCTGACCGTTAGGCTCTTTTAGGATAAAAATTATTTTACTCGTAATTATTAAATAAAATTTTAAGATTAACTCACATAGAAACATAACGATTTTAGGGAATAGCCGGAATCGTCCGGGGTGGCATACATGCATTCTCTCACCTTTTAGACAAACTTCCCCGCCCGAGGGTAGAGTAAGGATAATCTGGCCTATGAGGATGAAGTGCCGGATCTGGGGAAGTTTAGTCATTCAAAATTATTTTCTATAAGCCTTTTTAAAATTTCATACATCACTGATTTGGAAACTTTAACCTGCATAAATTGCATTAGTAACTAATTAAAATCAAAATTTAATTGTATTAGTTTTAGGAGCATTATACCACTCATAAGTGTGGGATCAATTAAGGATTTCTTTAGTTGTCGATCCCAATTTCAGCGTCTAAACTGCCCACCCATCTCTCATATGGACCGTATTACATGGATTTTATACGACTAGGTGATTTTAGCTGGCTTCCTTTGTCAGACAAGGAATAAGTCCAGATTGCATTAGCTAGGTCGTAGATGCTAGTGTCGTGTGTATAACACTACATCTTTTATAGATTTAGGGTCTAAAGGTAAGGGGTACGAGTGTACTTCTACACACCTTATTGGCGGGTAAGTTCTCCATTCTTTCGGAGACTATAAATCCTACCCATCTGCGTCACACTGATGACGCCACTTCCTTCTTTCTCTCATGAATATTTGAATGCTTGGCCTCTTTCTTTTTTTTCAGTTTTCTCTTCTTCAGACCAGCCGAATGTTGACTGAACAATGTGTGATCTGATTGAGCCAGCTTGGGACCTTCCCCTTTGATTAGGAAAACCTAGAAAATCCCCTTGCACTGAACCCATCGGAGGAGATAATCTAACATCCTTAATCAAGAGTTTTCTTAGACCGAGGTCTAAGATGTAATTAACTACGGGTGCTTGCGCCCGTAGGAAATTGATCCCCACAATCAAATAAACCCCATTCGAGCTGATGTATCGAATGGGGGAAATCTCGTGAATTTAGGGTTATAGATATTATTATTCATCGAGGTGCGTAGGTGAAAACCCGCTATCCTCTATGGCTAATCGTATCTATAACTCCATCTGCTCTTCCATCGGCCTGCTTGTGTCGATTGTAAAGGTCTACGATTATTTTTGTCCTACGGGATAGTGTGATCGTACCCTTTGCATTCGAACCACACGAGCGGAATCCTTTCGGAGACCCACAGATTTCTGGCGACCACGGTGGGACAGGTTTCTCTCTCCATCTTCGGATGTTAAATTATCTCCTCTTGTGTGCACTCCAGGTTTAGTGCTCTTTAGTTAGGTTCTTCCTCTTCTAGCCTTTATGGGCTATTCCGTCCCTTTCCTTCTGTCGTTCTTTTCAGTGGTTTTGTTTACGCTAATTGTTACAGTTTGTGTTAGCAGACAGTACAATGGCGTACTCCGGCCCTTCTGTTACTTTCTGCTTTGGCTCCGACTCACAGGTGACACTCACTGAGTCCCTGTTGACGAAGCCACCTGCAGGTGGGATCACCTTTGGATCCTTCACCGATTCGGCGTACGTCACTCTTGGCGGGCCGACCCCCTCCGAGGCTGCTGCATTCTCTCCCCCTCAAAGGAGAGGACGCGCAGCTATGCGACCTTTCGGACGACCCGTTGCTCGGCAGCCAGCCCGGGCACCCGTTCGTCCAGTTGCTGTTCGTGCGCAGCCAGTGCGCCCGGTGGTTAGGCAGCCAGTGCCTAGGACACTTCCTGTTCACCCTGTTCGTCCAGCGGTGAGGCGACCAGCGCCTGTCGCTCCCGTTGTTCGTGTAGCCCCGGACCCTCAGCGCCGGCAGCCAGTAGCAGTTCCTCTACCTATCATTCCGGTCGAGGCTACTCGTGCTCGAGTCTCCCCTCCTCCTTCCTCTTCGAGGAAGAGGGTGGCTCAGGCCGAGCTTCCTTCACCGCCTACCCGTCGGGTTTCTTTGTTCACCCGGCTTTCTCACCCTGAGACTGCCGAGGAGACCCCAACACCCCCTCAGTCAGTAGTCCCTGTTCCTCCAGTACCGTCTGTGGGTACTGATGTAGCGTCTTCTTCCACCTCCGGCCTTGGGAGAAGGGCTAGGAGAAATAGAAATAGGAGATTACGTTTAGCAGCGTCTGATACAGCAGTTCAGCGGATGGCAGATTCTGTGGCTCACCAGGAGCCAGTTCAGCAGAGGATGGTTCCCTTACAACGGGAGCCACGTAGACGAGTAGTTACCCCCGTTCCTGATGTTGTAGTTGCCCCTGAGATCGACGCAGTCCAGGGAGGATGCTTTTCCCCTCTAGTGCATAGTGGTGACGAGGAGGACGCTACCCACATTGCAGCAGCCCCTCCTGTCCCCACTACTCTTCCTCGCGCTCGAGTCCTTAGGGATACTGTCACTCGGACCCTCACTTAGAGGATCCGAAGTATTATCCGTTCAGCGCGCGGTAGAGGGCATGTTAGTGAGGAGAGATTACTCCATCAGATCTCTCAGGTGCATTCTCAGTTGCAGCGACAGTCAGTCAGACAGAGTTACCGGTGGCAGAGAGGACAGCCACCACGACACAGACTAGAGTTGTTCCTATTGATAGACCTCGGGCAGGTGCCCCTGCTACTGGACGACGCCCTCGCCGTCATGGACGTCGCCCACAGTTAGAGCCTGTCCGACCCCAGCTTGGTTCAGTTGTCGTTTCCCCCTCCACTCAGTTAGATGTTCCTACCGGGTCCCGTTGTAGTAGATGGGTTTGGAGATGTCGGCAGGTGGATGAGCCTGTCAAGACTGAGCAGACAGTTGGTACGATTCGGCGAGTTGATACAGTCCCTTCAATGTCAGTGCCAGTTCAAATGGATGTTGATGCAGTAGATGTTGATAGTAGTGCCCCGGCTCGAGTGGAGCCAGTTGCTGCTTCTAGTCCCCTTAGGATTTCTTCTCCTATGGGTCCGTACATATATGCCCTTTGTCAGACCCTCTCCGATGATGACTTGCTTACAGAGGAGTCAGATGAAGACATCCCCGTTCACCATGTTTGTGTTGTCACGAGGCGTGGCACGTCAGATGAGCAACATGAGCAGTACGATGATTTGGAAGAACAAGGGGAGGCCGACGTACCTTCCACCTCAGCACAGGGTGGACCTCCCCGTTCAGTAGACACAGATGTCACAGTTTTGCAGTTGCAGTCTCAGATGGCGGAGATGGCTAGAGCCATGGCGGCGATGACCACCCAGTTGACAATGTTGGGGGCTACACCCCATGTCATGGATGTAGTTACTCCTACTACATCCAGAGACGAGCCAGTAGCACCACAGTCGCCAGCCCTAGAGCCTGTTAGAGTTGATAGAGTTCAGAGGGCAGTTCCGATGTCTCCACCAGCAGTACCTTTGAGTGTGCCAGTCCAGAGTCAGTCAGTACAGTTGTCACCAGTTCAGATTCAGGATATGATTGCACAGAGGGTTGACCAGGCTATAACTTCTAGAAAGTCTGGGGATTCTGTTAGTAGAGGTCGCCCCTACCCGGTAGAGTACGAGCGGGAGCCTTATCCCGCTGGTTTTGTTCCTCCTCGTTTTCGAGTGTTTGACGGGTTTGGGAACCCAAGACAACATGTGGCTCAGTATCGGGCCATATGTTGTAACATTGGAGGAAACGATGCTTTGATGTTGAGACTGTTTGTTAGTAGCTTAGGGGGAGTGGCATTTGAGTGGTATGCCGACCTCCCTAATGATTCAGTTCGTACTTTTGGTGAGATGGAACAGTTTTTTGTTCAGAGGTTCATTAGTACAGAGCATAGAGTGACTGTTGGTGAGTTGGTAGTGACCAGACAGCGCCCCCACGAGTCTCTACCTAACTACATAGTTAGGTGGAGGAACCTTAGTCTTCAGTGTGAACCTCAACTGCAAGAACAGCATGTAGTTGAGATTCTGTTGAAGAACATTGATTGTCCTATCGCTCCGTACCTGAAGGGTTTCAGCATTCGAACCTTTCAGAAGTTGTTAACCAAAGTCACTAGCCTACATGACAGCATACCCAGTGCAGTCCCTCCTAAGGCTGAGAGTCAACCCATCCGTAGACCTCAGCGTTTGGAGTTTTCTGGGGCACCACCTCCTAGGAAGGGGGAGGTGCATAGTACTTCTGATGCTCATGATAGGGGCAAGAGGCCCATGGTTAGTTCAACACCACAGCGTCCACCACCACCTCGACCTCAGTTTCAGCCCCGACCTCAGTTACCACCACCAGTACAGCCTCCTGTACAGTTTCAGCCACGACCCCAGAGTCAGCAGCCTAGGCCCTCTTATAGAACTCCAGAAAACCAACAGTATCTACAAGAGAGGCTTAGCAAGGAGTACCCCTTTAAAAGGGAGAGTGTGAAAAAGATCTTCAAGTTTTTGGTTAAGAAGAACATTTTGACATTTCCACCCAACAGGAGAGTGGAAGAGGAGGGGCAGACAGAACATCCTTTGTATTGTCCATTTCATAGACACATCGGTCATGTGATTGAAGATTGCTATGTGTTCAAAGATAGAGTGGAGAGCCTTATGGATAAGGGTGAGATTCACTTGCAGGACAGCGACCTAGTGAATCCTCAAGGCAAAGTTGCTCAGGTTGTTCAGATGATTACTAGCTCCAGTCAGTGTGACAGTCAGTGTGGCGTTCAGAGCAGTGACAGTAGAGCTCCTCTTAGTTCTGAGGAAGAGTGGCAGCTTGCACTCTCTCGCAAGACGAGGGGTATGATCAGACGGACAGTTCAGAGTTCAGAGGCAGTTGAGAGGAGGCCCCCACAGGCCAAGTCGACAGTTGCCAGCCCAGTTCCTTTCCCAGTTTCTTTTTCTTCTTCTGTTGTAGTGCCTACTGAGCACATTTCTTCTACTTCTACTTGTATTAGAAAGATATATGAAAGAGAGAAAGTTGTTGTAACTTCTGAGGGGAAGACAGGATCTCTTCCAGCACTTACGCTGAAGGATTTTGTTCTCCCTTCAACTGATGATGAATTAATGAAAGAAGATGATTCTGATTACTTTTGGTGTCTTGCTCATTCTAGTTCTACTTATTCTAGCACTCGTTCTTCTTCTGTTTTATTTATTTCTGAAAGTAATGATGATGATCCTTCTTTTGAAGAAGAGTTTGACTGTGAGGAAGAGCCTGTGTTTGCTATTCCTGAAGGAGGTTGTTATATGGATTCTGAAGATGAATCCGAGAACACTCCTCAGTCACTTTTTGTCGAACCAACACAAGCCATGTCACCTGAACAAATTGAGTCCTCTATTGAGTCTGACTCAATACGAGAGATACAATTACGTTCAGGTAAGGTCCTTCCACCCAAAATGACTAAGAACAATAAAGAAAAAGATAGAAACATCATTACCCAACAGGATGATCCTATCCCTCCTCCTCAAGCACCTGCTAAGGAGAAGGGAAAAGGCCCTCAGTTGGATGTTGATTACAATGTGTTGGCTCATTTGAGAAAGATTCCTTCTCTCCTTAGTGTGTACGATGCACTTATGATGTCTTCCGACTTGAGAGAGACTTTGGTGAAAGCCTTGCTTGAACCAGAGTCTTATCAAGCTTTCTTTGCCACTGAGTCAGTTAAGGATGCATGTTATTTGAGAGAGATGCCATGCATTACCTTTTCAGACCAGGATCTTCTTTTAGGGACTTCTGATCACAACCGTCCCCTGTACGTCACCACTGAAGTAAATGGTTATGAGTTGAACAGGGTCCTCATTGACCAAGGAGCTTCAGTTAATATCCTTAATCATGCCACCCTAGAGAGCCTCTCCCTTTAACAATTGAAACTAACTTCGGATAAGATTATGCTGAAGGGTTTTAATGATCAAGGTCAGCGAGCTCTAGGTTCCATTACTTTGCCTTTGCGTTTTGGAGATCTTTTGACTGAGGCGAAGTTTCATGTTATTGAGGCAGATACCTCATACAAGGCTCTCTTACGAAGGCCTTGGATACATGAATATGGAATGGTGCCCTCTACACTGCACCAATGCATGAAGTATATGAGGAATGATGTAGAGTTTTCCATCCTTGGAGATATTCAACTTTTTGCCGTGCATGAGGTCTCTATTTATGATGATGCTGAGCATTACATGCCTTGAAACGTTCGTAGATCTCCCACTGCCCAGTCACCAGTGATACCCGCTAGTGTGGTACAGGGTCCTATGCAACCACTTGCACAGGGTCCTATACAATCACTAATACAGGGTCCATCACAGGTTGAGATTGGAGCAGATGTTTCCACTACAGACCCGGAGGAATCTTTACGGTTTGTACTCAGGCACGATGTTCCCCCTAGTAGAGGTAGGGGGTTGCGTGGTAAAGGTCGAGGTAGAGAGTCGTTCGCCCTCCGAGGAACTTTGATGCTCGAATCCCTCCTCCTTCGCAATTGTACACTTCCCCTTTGACTGTTGAGTCCGACTCTGATGATGAGATGATTAATGTTCCTCGTCATTCAGTCCCTTTGCCTGCCTTTAGTGTTGATCACAATTCCTATCCCACATTCCATAGGAGTTTGATACCTCAGGGTGGTTTGGTTGTTGATAGTGATTCAGACGACGACGAAGATGTCGGACGTCAGACTACTAGTCAACAATCCCTTTCTCGTCAGATGTACGGGATGAGAATTGAGGAATCTCCTCCTCAACCTTCCCCTACACCTTCCGCTAGTGTTCGCGGTGCACTACCCTTAGATAGGCGTTCTGTACAAGAGCTGCACACTCTCTATGTACCAGCACAATCTGCTTGGCATGCGTTATTGTTTCATAGTGTAGGTGTCCCACAGAGTACTGATATACATGATCCTGTGGAATCTACTGTGGATGATGAGATCATGCCAGTTCCCCGATACTTTTCCTCTGCTGTTGATAACTTTGTTGAGCGAGGCATTGTTCCTTCGACTTGGTCAGGTAGACAGGCCCAACAGCAGGCCCGTATTTGGCGAACTGATTTTCCTCGAACTGGGCAAGGTATAGGCTATTCTCAAGAAGATCAGTCTCCTTCCGCCAATATTCGGGTCGTCTCTCATTCTTATCCGGTTGTTTCCATCTCTGATGATGAAGACCCGGAAGAGAATGAGGACAGAGTCCTTGAAGCTCCACGTGAATTCGAAGATGGCGCCAATTCTGCCATGGATGAGTTATGTGAGATCAATTTGGGCACTGAATCGGATCCTCGGCCTATCTTTCATAGTGCTTTGCTATCTGAGTCAGAGGCTCAAGAGTATGTTGCACTCATTTCTGAATTTAAAGATTGCTTTGCCTGGAACTATACGGAGATGCCTGGTTTAGATCCAGAAGTAGCAGTCCATAAGTTAGCTATTAGTCCTGATGCAGTCCCTGTTAAGCAGTCACCTCGTCGGATGAGGTTAGAGATTGAACAACAGGTGATAGCCGAGACTAAGAAGCTTATAGAAGCTGGTTTTGTTCGCGAAGAGAAGTATCCCACTTGGCTTGCCAATGTTGTTCCAGTCCGGAAGAAGAATGGTCAGATCCGTGTCTGTATAGACTTCCGTGATTTGAATAAGGCATGTCCTAAGGATGATTTTCCTCTTCCTATCCCTGAACTTATGGTTGATATTGCTTCGTCCCATAGCATTTTCTCCTTCATGGATGGTTCATCTGGTTACAATCAGATTAAGATGGCCCCTGAAGATGAGAAATTCACTGCCTTTCGCACCCCCATAGGTGTGTTTTGTTACAAGGTGATACCATTTGGCCTCAAGAATGCCGGGGCCACCTATCAGCGTGCCATGACTATCATTTTTGATGAGTTGATTCATGAGCAAGTTGAGTGCTATGTGGATGATTTAGTGGTCAAAAGCAAGGTCCGTAGTGATCACCTCTGAGACCTACGAATCGTTTTTGAGCGCTTGAGAAAACATGATTTGAAGATGAATCCCCTAAAGTGTGTATTTGGCGTTTCTGCGGGGAAGTTTGTTGGTTTTATTGTTCGCTATCGTGGCATTGAGATTGATCCCTCCATGATCAAAGCCATAGTAGACTTGAAACCTCCTAGGAGTCTTACCCAGTTGAGGTCGTTTCAGGGGAAACTTGCTTTCTTGCGGAGATTTATCTCCAATCTAGCCGGTAGATGTCATCCCTTTGCTGCTTTAGCAAAGAAGGATGCCCGCTTCCATTGGGATAAGAATTATCAGGAGGCCTTTGAGAGCATAAAGTGCTACCTGACGAATCCCCCAATGTTAGCTGCACCCATCCCTGGTAAACCGTTGATTCTTTACACTACGGCCTTGGATGAGTCGCTTGGTGCACTTTTAGCTCAAGAAAATGAGGAAGGCAAAGAGAACGCCTTGTACTACCTTAGCAGACGTTTGATTCCTGCAGAGCTAAAATACCCGGCAATGGAAAAACAATGTTTGGCTTTGATCTTTGCTGTGCAGAAGCTTAGACACTATATGCTCTCACACAAGATCAGTTTGATTTCTCGAGTCAACCCTTTGCAGTACCTGATGACCCGTCCGACTTTGTCAGGTCGTTTAGCACGTTGGTCCATGATTTTGCTGCAGTTTGACATTACCTTTGTCCCTCAGCGGGCCGTCAAAGGACAGGCTCTAGCTGATTTTCTTGCTTCTCACCCGATCCCTGCAGACTCCCCACTTAATAACAATTTGCCCGACGAATTAGTCATGAGTGTGGAAGACAGAGTCCCCTACTTGGTGAGGTTTTATTTTGATGGAGCCTCTTCACATCAAATCACTACGTCCTTACGAAACTCCTGTGGTTAGGGTAGGTTTTGGGGCTTGGTTTTGTGTCTCCTAAGGCCCCATACCCTCTCGTTACTCCTACAGTCTTTCAAGAGCCTCGTACTAATAATGAAGCTCGAGTAACGAGCCCTAATTGTAGGACTCGAGTTGGCTT